>SKCR01032758.1:0-122500 GCA_019454045.1 Zanthoxylum bungeanum | reverse complement strand
TTTAGGTTATGATTCATTTATTTGTTCGATTCGATTCGTTTTAAAGTGAATACTAGTTTGGAAAAATAGATTCGTTTAATAAATGTGTCGATTCAATTTGATTCGTTTATTAAACGAATCGATACGAATTGAAACTCATTGATTCGTTTGGAATTCATTTTATTATTTTTTTAATTAGTTATTGTTATTTTTCAAGATTCGAGAAATTATGGCTAATTAGCATATAAAAACTAATATTTTCGATATTTTGTGAGATATTTTTAGTAAATATATTAATTATATATTTCATATGTATATATTTTTGAAAAATTAATGTAATTAATTTATGGTAAATTATATTATTGAATAATATCATGATTAAACGAATATTCGTATTCAATTTGTTTAATAAACGAATTGAATACAATCCATCATATTTTGATTCGTTTCGTTTAAGATTTGATAAAAATTCGATTTGTTGATTCGTTTTGTCACCCATGAAAAATAGTAATTAATATAAGTTTATCAAGTAATTTTTTATCATTACTTTTTTTCTAAGTAAACTAGCGGTCAATGAATTAAAAAAGTAACATTAGGGGAGGTATATGAGAAGATATGGATACTTTCTTTCACGTGTAATTTCCCCATACATGAGGGGAGGTATGTGAAAATAACCACTTAAGAAATTAAAACACAACAAAATTAGTTTAATAAATTATTTAATTAATTATGCACCATCTTTATTATTTTCTAACACCTTATTTGTTTCATGATTTGTCATGGTTTCATATAATATGGTATAATTCAAATTATTGTTTATTTTGACTTCTATGTTAATGGTATGATTTCTCATTATAATCTCATGGTTTGAAAATCATAAACTTTGTAGAGTTTTTTAAGTTATGGATTAAGATTTGGTTGTTTGCCATTATTTTATAATTTTGTATTCCTAAAATATCCTTAATAAAATTTTAAAATGTTAATTATACCCTATTAAATATATTATATTAATAAACAAAAATAGTTAAAAGGTCTTCCTAAACATGTTTGAGGGCATAACTGACTCAATTTTCATAAAGAACAAGAAATATTTGAGGATATTTTAATCATTTTATCATTGTTGGAACCATATCATACCACCAAACCAAATAAAAATATATTATTTGATCATACCATACTATACCATGTTTTCAAATATGATAACGGTAATTACAGTACAATATCATACCATATCATACATTACTAAATCACGGTGCATTTCATCCAAATATGGTGTAAAAAGTTGGTGGTGTATGACTCATGATCTTCCCTTGAGGTTATGTGTTCGAATCCATGGTATACGTTTCTTGTAAGAGCTTGGGACAGTTGGAGATTTTACTTGCTCTGATTAAGCCCGAAATGGGTGGTTTGACGGTGCGAGTTCCCATGATTTCAAAAAAAAAATAGTTATATGAGTGTGATTTTATCTCAATTTCCAATAACTAAAATGAGAGAGTGGGGGATGATTTTGTATGTTGAAAAATGATAAGAAGATTAAAACAGAATTAAATAGATATTAAAATTTATGAGTGAAAATAATTTTAATCACAAAACACCATTATTTTGTGTGAGTGGTTTAATTTCCATTTAGTCCCCTCAATTTATACAAGAGAAAATGACTGGTATAAAGAATCAAGTACCCATCACACTCAACTCAAAAATTTGATGAGCTGACTCAGTCAGTCTTGCTGTAAGTAACTGAATCAACTGGGTGTTATTAATTCCTTTTTCTTTAATCTTGTATCATCTCTTACAAAGGAATCAATCTGGCCACTTCCCCATTTTCAACTACTTTATAGTCCTTATGCTATTCCTATTATGTTCTTTTGAGCCAAATTAGATGCTCACAGGAACTAAAATCTATATCTCTTTATATAATTTATGTTCTTATAAACTTATGTGTTTCCAGATCTCGTTCTCAAGAGACGTGGCTTGGTAATGTAGGGTTTATGATCTCACATTGAGGTCATGGGTTCGAATCCAGAGCGTGCGTTTTTTGTAAGAGCCTATGACAGCCGGTGATTTTACCTGCTCCGCTTAAGCCTGAAATGGATGATTTGGCGGTGGGGTTTCCAACGATTTTAAAAAAAAAAAAAATCCTAATCTCTTTTGACATAAATGACAATATCATTTGTTCTCGTTTTCTCAATGAAGCACTTAGAGATATACGATGGACATGTCCAAACTATATTAATCGTATTTCTTTATAATAAACCAAATTTAAGGAGAAATTAATGGATCATTAATAGCATTATATCATCTTACTGAGAATATATTAACTGTCATGAATCCAAATGCAATTTAAAGCAAATACTAATTTCTTCTTGTTACATTGTAGCCAATGCTGCCCAAATCAAAGATTGTTTGGCCAAGTTTGGTTCAAGCCAATAGTACAACATAAGAGTTCCAATTGAGGCAGAAACATGCTAAATTTTTTTCATCAAATGAAACCACCTCAATAGGCCAATTCCATTACCAAAATTTTACCACAAAGAGGAGGAAATAGGAAAAAGATTGAAAATTGATAAGGGTAAATAAAGTTGTACATTCATTGCATTAAAAAAGTGACCCATAATTTTCATTTTTAATTTTTAATTTTCTTTCTTTGGTAGCCCAACTAACCTTTGAAAAATGACAAAAATATTATTAATTTTTTTAATGATATTTTAATAACATTCATATTTCAAACAGTTGTATATTCTAATCTCATTCATGTTTCAAATAGTTGTACATTCCAGTCTCGTCCAACTGGAAATGTGATATTATCTTATGGTCCAATACAAGAAGAGTGGTGGTTACAAGCTTTGCCATTTTGAGAAAGCCATTGATGGGTCTGAGTAAGCTCATTTAATGCCCATTTCCATATTTAGCCATAGATTCGCTATCAGCTGAATTTTCAAAGCTTTACAACTAAGCATGGTGATTTTGTTTCCTTGCAATGAAGAGGGAACAAAGTGTACACAGCAATATATATATATATATATATATATATATATTCCTTTTGCCAAAATGCCACATCACTTGATTTATTTATTTTTGCTAAGGTAGTTGCTAAGTGAAACTTTGAATGTAATGGGTCCTATGCCTTTCATGGCACTGCAACTCATGTGGGGTGGGTCATCAGTAGTTTTATTTTCATCTAATTGTCTTGAAAATATTCCTCACCAAGCAATTGATTGAGGAATTAATGGATCCTTTTATCATATATAATTGCATTGCAGACAATTTTGATTTGTTGTTTTTTTTTTTTGGGGGGGTTAATATGACAACCAATCTATTGATATTCGTAAGATTGGTATAAAATCGTAAATTCGATTGGAATTTGGGATCCGTATAGTTTGATACTGGATTCGTGAAGCAAAAATCGTCTAAAATAAAATTCTGATCGGGATTTAGATTATTTTTCATTCGAATCTCGAATTTTAACATCAAAATCTCAAATTTCAATCGAAATTTGATATTCCGAAATATTTGGATCGGGATCTAAGATGATTTTTTATCCAATTTAAAAAACTGATTGAGATTCAAGTTTTCATCCCAAATTATAATATAAGAGGGACGAGACAAATATATGATAAGGCGTCTCGATTGCGATCGTAGATATTAACATTATTAAATTAGCGAGATGCCTAAATTAAAATTTTTTTAAAAAAAAAACAAATGAGAGATCTACCCTACATAAGGATAAGTTCTATTCTCACAATATCAACCTTCAACATCAATGATTAAAAAAATTAATTAGAAAAATTAATTTAAGTTTATCAATAATGTTGTACCAAATATGACAACTAACTATGTCATTATCTTGGGGTACCCTCACTTCTAAGCAATCTTTTTCCAATCTTTAATGTTCCTTGAGAAAGTTGCTTAAGAAAGTTAAATTAGGTTAAAAATGAATTCTTTTGGTCAATACCTTTCCTTAATCATGCTATATTTCAAATGAAAATGTGGTATTATTTGATTTATATGGATTAACTATAATTGGAATACTAATACTTGGAGTCATGGGTGAGACATGAAAGTTGTGGAAGATATCAAAGAGGGTAAAATATTTGCATAAAGCAACCACTCTCACATGTCCATCAAATCTATTAAGAAATTTAATTTTATTATGTTTTAGATATAAAATATTTAATTTTTTTTAAAAATTTTATTACTTGAAATTTTTGCCATAAAATTTGAGTCATTCAATCGAATAATGGATATTAAAAATTAAAATTGAATTTAATAATGTAATTCATCACCATTGAAATCAATGACTTTGTCCCCAAGGGGCGTGACTTGGTGGTGTAGGGTTCAGGATCTCATATTGAGGTCTTGAGTTCGAATTAAGAGAGTGCGTTTCTTATAAGAGTATGGGACAACCAATGGTTTTACTTGCTCTGCTTAAGCCCAGAATGAGTGGTTTGGCGGCGGGGTTCCAACGATTTAAAAAAAAAAATCAATGACTTAAAATTTATATCAAAATTATAAGTAAAAAAATTTAAATTAAAAAACGTAACTCATATATGAAAATTACCATTTGATACTTTTTTACTTTATTTTAAAATAATCAAGTGAGTATATCTAAATATATTTGTTGACGGCGAATTTTGGTCTCAGGGGCAATAAGGGAATATCACTCCCGAGACTAATCCTCCCTCAATAGTGAATTTGTTTGGTTATGGGGGACCAAAAGCAAACTTAGCAAAAGACAGATAAATACACCAATCGACAAAGAGATTTAACGTGGTTCGGCGGATCTTGGTCCGACCTACGTCCACGGGCACAAAAAGGATGATACTTTTATTACTCAAACACGATTCTCAGCTCTCTCTTTTGTGTTTACAAGTCAGAACTTGATGATTCTGATCACTAATCTTTTGATGCCTCAACTTGTCCTTCTACACTCACTCTACCCTCCTATTTATAATGGTGAAGAAATCAGATTCCTATTTGTACAAGAATTCCCAATTTGGAGATGGTCTCCTTTTCCTATCAGGATTCATAGTCAAAACTATTCCCTTTTCTCATAAGGATTCCTAATCAAAACTACATTTACTTCCTTTATCCTATTAGGATATTAAGTTATTACTTTACCCCATTAAAGTAGGACAACTTATCCCTTTTCCGCAAGAATAAGATGCTTTATCTTCCTGAGCACGCCTCGTCATGTGCTCGGTCTTCATGAGGTCGGTCATGATAGCCATTTGAACTGAGAATGCTGCTGTCGATCTGATAATGCTCGGTCATCCGATCTCAAGTGCTCGGCCATTTAGTATAAAGTGTTCGGCCTCTTACCGTCAAGTTGTCGGGTCGGCTTTAACGGTCTCGATCAATGAAGTGACCCCTTTTACCCATGTCGTGTTGTTTAAATAACATAGTGCCCGAAAAACACAATCAACATCTGTCCCCTAGTTCTCGGTAACAACGAGTTTGTGAGTTGATGCCGGGAACTATAAAAAAAGATGGTGTGCTGATCGCCTTGCTGGTGGTCGTTCCAGAAATCACCGAGAAATTGTCTTTGCCATCAACTAAGTCTTCTGTTTCTATCTTCATATCCTCGGTTTATTGGAGATGCTGACTCTATTCAGAATGATTCTCCACCTCAAAGCAAATTGCTTACTTGGGTCGTTCCATCAGGAGATGAAGTTCCTCTTGTTGTCCAAACTAAAAATGACTCCTCCTCTGTAATATCTGTACCAGAGATTTGGGGGTCATGACCCCTGACTGATCCAATCTCGATTGTGAGGAGAAAATTTTGCCTCTGAGCTAACGATGATGTGCTCGGTGGCATGTGATCCTGTCTCGAGCTGTGAGAGATGCTCGGGCCTGGGGGAACGTTACGTCCCCAGTCCGAAGGACTGACTCGGTGGGACGCAACCGACCCCGAGCTGAGAACGACACTTGGACCTGAGGGAATGTTACGTCCCCAGTCCGAAGGGCTTGACTCGGTGGGACGTACCCTGACCCCGAGCTGTGAAAAGCACTTGGACCTGAGGGAATGTTACGTCCCCTCCAAGGGAATGTTACGTCCCCAGTCCGAAGGGCTGACTGGTGGGACGTACCCCGACCCCGAGCCTGTGAAAGGCACTTGGACCTGAGGGAATGTTACGTCCCCAGTCCGAAGGGCTGACTCGGTGGGACGTACCCCGACCTCGAGCTGAGAAAGGCTTGGACCTGAGGGAATGTTACGTCCCCAGTCCGAAGGGCTGACTCGGTGGGACGTAACCCGACCCCGAGCTGAAAGAGGTAATTGGCTCTGGGGGAATGTCACGTCCCCAGTCCAAAGGCAGACTCGGTGGGACATCGCCCGACCCCGAGCTGTAAAAATCACTTGGTCTTGGGGGAATGTTACGTCCCCAGTCAAAGGGCAGACTCGGTGGGACATCGCCCGACCCCGAGCTGTAAGAATCACTTGGTCATGGGGGATGTTACGTCCCCAGTCCAAAGGCAGACTCGGTGGGACATCGCCCGACCCCAAGCTGTAAAAATCACTTGGTCCTGGGGGAATGTTACGTCCCCAGTCCAAAGGCAGACTCGGTGGGACATCGCCCTACCCCGAGCTGTAAAAATCACTTGGTCCTGGGGGAATGTTACGTCCCCAGTCCAAAGGGCAGACTCGGTGGGACATCGCCCGACCCCGAGCTGTAAGAATCACTTGGTCCTGGGGGAATGTTACGTCCCCAGTCCAAAGGTCAGACTCGTTGGGACATAGCCCGACCCCGAGCTGTAAGAATCACTTGGTCCTGGGGGAATGTTACGTCCCCAGTCCAAAGGTCAGACTCGGTGGGACATAGCCGACCCCGAGCTGTAAGAATCACTTGGTCCTGGGGGAATGTTACGTCCCCAGTCCAAAGGTCAGACTCGGTGGGACATAGCCCGACCCCGAGCTGTAAGAATCACTTGGTCCTGGGGGAATGTTACGTCCCCAGTCCAAAGGGCAGACTCGGTGGGACATCGCCCGACCCCGAGCTGTAAAAATCACTTGGTCCTGGGGGAATGTTACGTCCCCAGACCAATGAGCATGACTCGGTGGGACGTAACCGACCCCGAGCTTGTAACAAACATCGATCTCGACGGTACAAGAGCAGACCCGACCCGGAAAGAGAGACATCGGTCTCGGCGGTACAAGAGCAGACCCGAGCCGGAAATAGACATCGGTCTCGGCGGTACAAGAGCAGACCCGAGCCGGAAAGAGACATCGGTCTCGGCGGTACAAGAGCAGACCCGAGCCGGAAAGAGACATCGGTCTCGGCGGTACAAGAGCAGACCCGAGCCGTAAAATATATTTTAATAAAACGGACTCGGCGGCACAAGAGCAGACCCGAGCCGTAAAACAAATATCAAAATCATTGTGTGAGTCATAACAAACAAGCATAATCAAATGTCAACCTAAGTCAGGAGAGGTTTTACTCACATTTTTGGGATCTGTTGCCTTTCTTGCAACTCTACAAGGGTCACTACAAGCAAGGCTCTTCTTAATACATCCTCTCTGCATCTCAGCTTTCCACGCATTCGACCGGATGACTTCCGCTATCAACTTGGTCGACCTCAAAAATCGAATGGTCCATGTACACACTGAGATAGCCTTCTTTCACCAAGTCTTCCACCTGCTCCCGCAGGTCTCTGCACCCATTTGTGGCATGTCCCCTTACGTTGTGGTCATTTCTCTGATGGTGTTCCCTCTTCGGGATATTTTTTCCTCGCTTTCTAGTAGGACGTACTTCCTAGCTACCTCCAGTGCGGTAGCATAGTCTGGTGTCTCATGGATCCTCAGGTGGGTCCATAGTTTCCCGACCTTTAGGGCCCCTTTCAGACTTTCCAGGGCTTCTTGGGATTCGTACCCTCCGACCTCGAGTACAGTGTTGTGATACCTTTCAATGAAGTTTTTCAGTGTTTCGTCGTCTCCTTGTTTCATGAGCCTTAGTTCTCCTATTGTTTTTTTAGGGGTGCAGGCTCCTTTGAAGTGTCGGATAAACGACTTCTTAAGTGGGAGAAGCTCTGAATGCTCCCCGGGGCCAGACTTCTATACCATAGGATGGCAGGCCCACCTAAAGTTAAGGGAATACTTTGCATATGGCGTCGCCCGTTACTCCATGTACTTCCATCAGGAGGACAAAGTTTTCGATGTGGGATTTTGGGTCGGAGTGGCCTTTGTATGGTGCCATGGTCGGCATGTTAAATCGCTTCGGGAACTGTGCTGACCTTATCTCTTCCGTAAGGGGAGACCCCTCTTCCTCGCCTCGGGTGTCTCCTGCGCCGGTCTTGAGGCCTTCTCCCCATCTGGTCATCTCTTTTCTCAACCAATATTTTATTTCACGGGTTGTGCCCCCGTGTCGCCTTCTGTGTCCTTCTGTTCGCCTGTCGTTCCGGGCGTGGCGTTCTTTAAGCCCGGAGGTCTCCTGTACGTCTTCGTTGTACTTTCTATCTTCTCTCTCGGAGCTGTAAAATCTGTCGGAGGAGGGGTCGGGTGATTGTTCCTCCTCTTCTTCTTCCCATGTGTCCTCTGATCGTGGCTCTCTTCCTACCACTTCAGATCTTATCCCATAAGGGCCTCTCTTTCTGGGTCCCTCGTTTTCGCTTACATCTACTACTCTTTTCCCTCTTTCCATCTCTTTCCTCCTCTGGCCGGTCCCGGTTTCAGGTTTCTCGTTGTTTGCTCCTTCCATTCTTTCTAGTCGATCCATCATAGACCTCATGCTATCTTCCATCTTTTTTATCCAGTCCATTGCCGGACCTCCTGGTTGGTGATTTCCGTCCTCCGCCATTTGTCTTATCACGTGAACTGCTTTTTGTGAAGTTCCCCACAGACGGCGCCAACTGTTGACGGTGAATTTTGGTCTCAGGGGCAATAAGGGAATATCACTCCCGAGACTAATCCTCCCTCAATAGTGAATTTGTTTGGTTATGGGGGACCAAAAGCAAACTTAGCAAAAGACAGATAAATACACCAATCGACAAAGAGATTTAACGTGGTTCGGCGGATCTTGGTCCGACCTACGTCCACGGGCACAAAAAGGATGATACTTTTATTACTCAAACACGATTCTCAGCTCTCTCTTTTGTGTTTACAAGTCAGAACTTGATGATTCTGATCACTAATCTTTTGATGCCTTCAACTTGTCCTTCTACACTCACTCTACCCTCCTATTTATAATGGTGAAGAAATCAGATTCCTATTTGTACAAGAATTCCCAATTTGGAGATGGTCTCCTTTTCCTATCAGGATTCCTAGTCAAAACTATTCCCTTTTCCCATAAGGATTCCTAATCAAAACTACATTTACTTCCTTTATCCTATTAGGATATTAAGTTATTACTTTACCCCATTAAAGTAGGACAACTTATCCCTTTTCCGCAAGAATAGGATGCTTTATCTTCCTGAGCACGCCTCGTCATGTGCTCGGTCTTCATGAGGTCGGTCATGATAGCCATTTGAACTGAGAATGCTGCTGTCGATCTGATAATGCTCGGTCATCCGATCTCAAGTGCTCGGCCATTTAGTATAAAGTGCTCGGCCTCTTACCGTCAAGTTGTCGGGTCGGCTTTAACGGTCTCGATCAATGGAGTGACCCCTTTTACCCCTGTCGTGTTGTTTAAATAACATAGTGCCCGAAAAACACCATCAACAATATTTTTAACCTATTATCTCGTATAAAATTCAAATTCGGTGAAATTTTTTATTAAAATATTTTAAAATCAATTATATCCCACTCATGTGGCTACCATTTTATACGTTAATGGATAATTGGATATCCCAATATCCATCCATTTAACCCATTAAACTTACTCAAGCAAAGGTGATTTTGGGCTAGGCCCAATAAAGCCCAATAGGCCCAAAACTTATTAAGATTTCACTAAAGAAACTAGTAAACTGAAAGTTAAGAGAGGAGAGAGAGAGAGAGAGAGAGAGAGAGAGATGGCGGGAGTCGGAGAAGCACAAAAGAGACAAGCGGGAATGAGCAAGCCATTTCATCCTTCTGGACGGGGCCCGCCACCGCCGCCTCCTCCTCGCCCCCGCTTCGAGCCCGTTGATCGCGAGAAGGTTCTCTTTTTCTTTATCTATTTTATTTTATTTTTAGAAATTTCTTTTGCATACTCATAATTTAGGTTTTCAAAGCAGGAATTATACTGATTTCATTTCATTTTCTTTTCTTTTCTTATTCCTTTTTTCCAATGCAGTCTTGTCCTTTATTGCTTCGAGTTTTCACTAAGGTATGTCCTGCGTTCACATCTCTATGCATATTAATTTCGTTGCCTTTAAGATTAAACATGGGTTCATCAGCCAATTGGTCGTCTTCTTGTTCGATTGTTATGTTCAGCAATGATTTTGCTGCCCAACAAGTATTGTTTTGCATTAAGCATTAGATATTATCGAAGTATTTTAGAATGCTTTACATGAAGATGGATCTACGTCATTTTTTATTAAGTAGTCGGCAGTCGCAATTCTAATTTATGGACCATTTCTTCAGTATTTGTTGTCTAATGTTTAATTTATTAGATTTTCAAGCTGGTATATATTTCACTCAGGTAGTGTAATGGAAGAAAGTTTGAAGTGTGAATGCTAAACGCTTTTGGAGTGTGTATATTTCAATCTTTGAAGGAAAGAGGTTATGGATTGCTCTGTTTTATGCTAATTGCTTACAGTTTAAATGATTCTTGGCTTTTTATTATTGCTTCTCTAGTCAGCCTTGATGTGATTTTGCTTATTCAGTAGTAAGCATTGAATGGTTGATGAATTCGGCATTCTCAATTTCTAGAACCTACAGGGCCCGATCGGAATTCGAGATCTTGAACCATTCGTTCAACCTTGATGTGAGGAACACTTTATAGTTGTTGCTCTGTTTTCTATTAATTGCTTGTAGTTTGAAAGGTTCTTGGCTTTCTATTATTGTTTCTATAGTCAGCCTTGACGTGCTTATTCAGTAGTAAGCATTGATTTGTTGATGAATTCGGTATTATCCCTTTCTAGAACCTGTAGGGCCCATATTGACTGGAGCGTGTCTATGTTCACCTTCTTGTTGGCTGTTAGCTACAGCTTATGACAAGAAAACAATTATAATTTGTCCTTGTACTTAATGCTGGCATGTGCAATCAGTGATATGATGTGTTTTTATTTGAAATATGTACTCAACAACTTATCCATTGAAAGTTCTGCAGATTGGGGGCCATCATTCTAGGGAAGACTTTGCAGTCAGAGGCAAGGAGCCTAAGGATGAGGTTCAAATTTATACATGGAAGGATGCTACTCTCCGTGAGCTAACTGATCTGGTATGTTGAACAGTGCACTATATTGCCTTTTTTTTACCCTTTCAACTCCCTCCTCCCTTCCCCCACTCTGTACAATCAGCAATATAGGTTGGTTGTGGTAAAAAAAATGGATTTTCTACCTAAATACTGTAGGAACTGTAAGTTCATTAAAATTTATAGATATGTATTTTTGTGTGTGTGTGTGTGTGTTGTTTGGTCACTCCGGCTGCATGGTTGATGGCAATTCTGTCACAGGTCAAAGAAGTAGCACCTGCTGCAAGAAGAAGGGATGCAAGACTTTCTTTTGCTCTTGTATATCCCGATAAGAATGGTCGTTCTGTGGTGAGAGAGGTTAGTGTATCTTCCCTTACTTTTTCTCCTTTGGGATGTGATCAATATGTAAATGAACTGAACTGTTCATAACTGTAATGGCATAGCTTGTTTAATTTTGTTAAATGGTTGAAACCAAGCTTAAGTGAGGTTCTATAGTCTGCGAGGCCTGGCACAGCAATGCACATGAACACAAGTATTCTGAAATGTTCAACACCACCTATAAGATGGTTGATGTAATGATATGATTTGACTTTAGTGAATAATTTGTATTTTAGAAATAAAAGAAGATCATGGTGTTGAATTCTTCATTGTTTTTATGAAGGTGGGGAAGACTTTCTCTTACGAAGGTAGGAGACAGTTAGATGATGGGAAAATGTTGGCCGACCTTAGCTTCGAGGTATGGCAAACAACCTTTTAGCTGCTGTTGGTCTTTGATTAATTTCAACTTTGTTCTACAATCTCTAACTTAATGTCCCTTGTATGCACAGATTGGAGACTACTTGGATGTGGCAATCCTGTAAAGAAGTTTTGGACTTGGTAATTTATTTAGACGGATTATTATGATACGATTAGATTTAACTCGCGGAGGCCTTGTAATATAATTTAGTGATTTCTTTAGCTTTGACTTCATTCACTCTGTGCTTGAGTCTAGATCACAAGAATGAAATTGTCCGTAGCAGATGATCCTAATATTATCGATGGTTTTTAAATTTTAATATCGTATTCCGGGATATATATATATATATATATATTTGAATCGTTGGAAATCCCGCTGCCAAATCACTTTTTCCAGGCTTAAGTTTAGTAGATAAACTCACGGTTGTCCTAAACTATTATAAGAAACAATTGTTTATATTCGAACTCAGGACCTGAAGGTCAGATCCTGAATCCTACACCACCATTATGGATGTGTATACTTGCTAATGAAATTAGGGGTGGCAATTTGGGTCATGATTTTGTTTATTCGTTCGATTCCATTCGCTTTTAAAGCGAATACGAGGTTGCAAAATGAGTTAATTCGATCGATTAGTTATTAAACGATTGTACGAACCAAAATTGGGCCAAGGATAAAACCGTCTTTTACCTTAAAAGCCAAAATAGTGTGCAAAGCCCAAAATGGTATGCAAACCCCGAAATTAAAGACTAGGCCCAAAAAGATTTCTATTATTGTATTACAATTAAGTCATAAGCTTAAATACAAAACCCCCTAAATTATATCAACTACTCTTCTTCTACTTTGCCCGACACAAAAATTATTCCCACCTGCTCAGACTTTCTATCAAATACACAAGGCACGTGGTGGGACTTACGCCAGCTGCCAAGGATGATAATTTTCATCTATAAATAGGAACGAAATTCGAGAAATAAGGGCAGAGCTTAACTTCTTTCATCCAAGTCTGATACAATTTATTCAGATATTGGTTCTATTCTCCATTTCTAAAAGTATTTGTCATTGCCCTCACGGCCATCCAAACAAAGTTGAGGCAATAATAAACCTCAACTTCACTTTTACATATTTACTGATCATTTCATACTACTGACTTGGGCGTCGGAGTGTCCCCGGTACCTACCACACCGGTGGGCAGTCTACTCTCTCATTCATTCTTCTTTGTTTTGCAGGATCGTTAGTGCCCCTATTTCCAAATTCTGATTGTGGACCTCGGCCGAATTCCAGCATCCACAATTTGGCGCCCACCGTGGGGCCCTAGCGATAATTTGCAGACAAAGATTTTGTATTCTACCAACACTCACAGCTTAGTCACTCATGGCTTCAAGCAATGAACAGACACCTGATCCAGTGACATCACAACTGGCCATGCTACAGGAAAGATTGAAAGCTTTGGAAGAGGAAAATCTAACCATACGTAATTCCAACATGAACCTTCAGAAACAGTTGGAGTTAGTTTCATCACCATCCCGGCATCATGATATCTCAGATCAGCCCAATAACCGTATCACTAGTTAATCTTGGGAGCATTTAACGAAACAACAGATAACATTCCATCAAATGATGAGGACCAGAGGGACCTGCCAAATTCTCCCATCAACCAAGCTCAACAAGTTGCCATTGCTATGAGAAGGGAAATGAAGGAATTTAAAGAAGCGATCATGACCAGCCTACCAGGAGTGAAACTACCAATAAAGAAGAGCAGAGTTGGAACCATTTCTGACACCCCCTTCACGGAAAACATCACATCCGTTGAGTTACCGCGGAAGTTCAGCCCACCAGACATGAAACTATATGATGGATCCACTGACCCAGACGACCATGTTATCCATTACAAATACAAAATGATGTCAACTGACTTAGCTCCTCTCCAATGGGAAGCAGGTATGTGCAGAGGATTTGGAGAAACTTTGGGAGGCCCGCCCTTACGTGGTTCATCAACCTACCATACAGATCCATCAAGTCCTATCAACAGTTAGCAGACAAGTTTGTGGAGCATTTCGCCAGCTCTTGCAAACTTGAAAAAACTACTGACGACCTTAGTACCATCCAGCAACAGATGGGAGAATCCTTGCGAAGCTACGTGGCCCGCTTCAACAAGGAGAGGATAACAATTCCAGATCTACATCAGCCGACTGCTGTGGAAGCTTTCAGAAACGGGTTACTTTGTGATAGCGGACTCTATAAAAAGTTAACCAAATTTCGATGCTACACGATGGACCAGGCCATGGCACGAGCTCAAGTCGAAATCAGGTGGGAAGAAGACAAGAGGAATAAAAGGAAAGATAATTCCTCCAATGTGCAGAATGAAAGAACCCCTCACACTTCCAAACGACATAAAGAATTTGCAAGAATGATACCCAGGCATCATTCAGAGAAGAGGAGTCACCCAAGGAAAGAACATCAGTCCCTCCGAAGAGACTTTGATCGAAGACCTCTGCCATACAAAGCTCAGGAAAGAGTTCAGGTAGAAAAGCCAAGACTCCCAGATTACAATTTTTCTATTTCTCCAGGAGAATTAGTTTTGGTACTAAAAAAATGGGAAATGAAGTAAGATGGCCTCCACGCAACAGAGAAAATTTCAAAAAGAAAGACACAAGTAAATGGTGTGAATTCCATCGAGACTACGGCCATACAACGGCTGAATGTGTGGCATTAAGATTAGAAGTCCTCGAGCTGCTGAACAAGGGATTTCTAAGGGATTTACTTACAGAGAAAGGGAAAGCTCTTCGCTCGAGAGAGAAGTGAGAGGGATGGACATGAAGAAGCACCAATTCCACCACCACCAATCGACAACACAGTGAATTTCATTTCAGGAGGATCGGAGATCAGTGGAGTTTCATATTCAGCGGCCAAACGACATGCCAGGGCTATCATGTCAAACACTCATCATTCCACAGTATCTATGGAGAAAAAGTTTACAAACCTGATGATGGAGTTTCCAGACGACAGCAATTCCGGAAGTATGAACCCTCATCATGATGCTTTAGTGATCTCCCTACAGGTGGCGAATTTTATGGTCAAACGGATTCTGGTAGATACTGGATCTTCAGCCAACATCATCTTTGCAACCGCCTTAGCGGATATGGGAGCTGAACTGGGGAAAGTTAACAAACGAACAACGGTGTTAATCGGATTCAGTGGTGAGCAGAAATTTACTTTGGGAGAAATAAGTCTTCCAGTCTACGCAGGAGGAATCAACCAAAACCTAGAGCATGTCCTAGTCTGGATTGTCCTTCAGCCTACAATCTTATCATCGGTAGGCCATGGATTCATGAAATGAGGGCTGTGTCATCCACTTATCATCAAACTCTAAAGTTTCCAACGAAGTGGGGGGTTCAGGAAATAAAGGGTGATAGGACTGCCTCGAGAGGATGCTACCAGACGACAATGAAAGCTAAGATCCACTCAGCATAGCAATTACAGAGCGGACCTCATTCTTTGGAGCCTACACTCCCAAGTATTGAAGAACTGGATGAGGTCCAAATTCATCCAGAACATGCAAATCACAAAACTCAAATAGGAGCAAATCTGGATCCCAAGCTTCGAGCAGACTTGAGTGAATTTTTGCAAAAACAACACGACCGATTCGCATGGTCGCATGAAGATATGACAGGGATTGACCCTGGGTTGATCACCCATCAACTCCACGTAGATCCAGACTACCCTCCAGTCCGGCAAAAAAGAAGGAAGTTCGCCCCAGAAAGGAATCAGATTATTGATGAAGAAGTCCAGAAATTGTTACAAAATGGTGCCATTAAAGAAGTGCAGTTCCCAGACTGGTTAGCCAATGTGGTGGTAGTACGAAAGAAAAATGGAAAGTGGAGAGTTTGTATTGACTTCACAGACCTGAACAAAGCATGCCCGAAGGATTCTTTCCCATTGCCACATATCGATCAAATGGTTGATGCTACAGCCGGACATGAATTGTTAAGTTTCATGGATGCATATTCTGGATACAACCAATCCTTATGCATTCAGACGACAAGAGAAGACAGCATTTGTGACCAACAAAGGCATTTTTTGTTACAAAGTAATGCCTTTCGGCCTCAAAAATGCGGGAGCTACGTATCAAAGAATGGTCAACAAGATGTTCTCTCAACAGATTGGGAAAACAATGGAAGTTTATGTAGACGACATGCTGGTGAAATCTTCGAGATCTGACCAGCATCTGCAGCACTTGGGAGAAGCATTCAACATAATGAATAAGTATGGGATGAAGTTGAACCCACAAAATGTGCATTTGGAGTAGCCTCTGGGAAGTTCTTGGGATACGTTGTCACGCGACGAGGCATTGAAGCAAATCCTGATCAAATCAAATCCATACTTGAAATTCCCTCCCCTACCTGCCCAAAAGATGTCATGCGGCTAGCAGGAAGAATTGCTGCTTTAAACAGATTCATCTCCAAGTCTACAGACAAGAGTTTTATGTTCTTCTCAGCCATTAAGAAAGCAAAAAACTTTGAATGGACTCCAGCCTGTGAAGAAGCTCTTAAAGAACTCAAGCGGTACTTAACGTCACCACCATTGTTGTCAAAACCACTCGACAACGAAAGACTTTTCCTGTACTTAGGAGTCTCAGATCAAGCTGTGAGCGCTGTCTTGATCAGAGAAGAAAACAAGCACCCAACTTCCAGTCTACTACGTAAGCAAGGCATTGCTCGATGCGGAATCACGTTACTCACATTTGGAAAAACTAGTATTGGCCTTGGTAATGTCAGCAAGGAAGCTACGACCATACTTTCAAGGACACCCGATCACAGTTTATTCAGAGTATCCCCTAAGGAGCATTCTTCATAAGCCGGAGTTGTCTGGAAGATTAACGAAATGGGCGGTCGAATTGGGAGAACACGACATCACTTACCAGCCCAGAACAGCAATCAAATCTCAAGCGTTGGCTGACTTTGTTGCTGACTTCAGTCTCAATCAGAAGGTTTCAATAGATGTAGAAGTCAGTTCAATCCAGACCACATCACTTTGGAAGCTTGCAGTCGACGGTTCCAGCAATAAGAAAGGATGCGGTCTTGGGGTGGTGATCACTACTCCTGATGGAGATATACTACGTCAAGCAATCAAATGTGGATTCAGGGTTACAAACAATGAGGCAGAGTATGAGGCGTTGATAGCAGGAATCAGTTTGGCTAAAGAACTTGGAGCAAGCAGAATAGAAGTGGTATCAGATTCTCAACTGATAGTCAACCAACTCCAAGGTTCATATCAAGCACGAGATCCTCAAATGTCATCTACTTAATGAAAGTGAAAGAAATCCAGTCGACATTTGAAGAATTTACAATAACCCAAGTTCCGAGAAGCGAGAATACTCAAGCAGACGCATTGGCTACCCTTGGATCGACGATGCATGGGGATAAACCACAATCCATTCCGGTAGTGTATTTGAATTGGCCAGCAATTTGGAAAGAGAGCAAGGAGATCACCACCATCACATCAAACGACTCATGGATGACGCCACTCATGAAATATTTGCAAGAAGGACTACTTCCAGAAGACAAAACGGAAGCAAGAAAGATTCAGAGACAGGCAGCAAGATTTACCATATTCAACGGACAGTTGTTGAAAAGGTCATTCTCTGGACCCTACTTAAAATGTCTTACTCATGATCAAGCACAACATGTATTGTCAGAATTACATGAAGGAGAATGTGGAAATCATTCTGGAGGACGTAGCCTCGCTTTACGCGCCCATTCGACTGGGTATTATTGGCCAACTATGAGAATTGATTCAGCTAATTATACGAAGAAATGCGAGAAATGTCAAAGGTTCGCCCCGATTTCACATCTCCCTCCTGAGAAATTAAATCCCACTCTCTCCCCGTGGCCATTCATGAAATGGGGAATGGATATTGTGGGAAAGCTACCAACCGCCCCTGGACAACGAGTCTACATGCTGGCATTAACGGATTATTTTTCAAAGTGGATTGAGGCAGACTCTTTCGCCAAGATACGAGATAGAGAAGTTCAATCATTTGTCTGGAAGAACATCATATGTCGATTCGGCGTTCCCAAAGAGATTGTGACTGATAATGGTTCACAATTTATCAGCAATCATTTCCAAGACTTCTGCAAAAATTGGGGGATCAAATTGAGTTTTTCAACCCCTCGATTCCCACAAGCTAATGGTCAAGCCGAGTCTTCCAACAAAACAATTTTAAACACTCTAAAGAAAAGATTAGAAAAAGCAAAAGGAGCCTGGGCGGATGAACTACCAGGAGTCTTATGGTCCTATAGGACGACTATCCGATCCTCCACAGGAGAAACTCCTTTCTCTCTTGCATTTGGGACAGAAGCGGTGATACCAACTGAAGAAACCATGCCATCTCCCCGTTACCAATGGCTCAGCGATGATGCGAATCAACAACTTATGAACTTTAACCTGGAAACACTCGAAGAATTGAGGGATCGTGCATCCATTCGACTAGCGGCGCATCAACAAAGAATGACTAGATATTTCAACAAAAATGTCAGAAGCAGAACATTCAAGGAAGGGGATTGGGTACTACGAAGAGTGTTTCAAAATACAAAAGAAGTTGGGGATGGAAAATTGGGGCCAAATTGGGAAGGGCCATACATCATCACAAGAGTTGTTGGACACGGAGCCTACAAACTACATACAACGAGGGGAGACAAATTCACAACAGTTGGAATGCAATTCACCTTAAGCGATTTTACCGGTAATTTATGTGTGCATTTATTTAAATTTGAAGATTCAAAAGGTTTGCTCTTTTGTATTGCTATTTAATATCAAGACCCGTTTGAAATATTATCCCAAAATATCATTAAGTCTTCAAATTGTTCTACAAAAGGCGATAATAAAAAAATTAAAATTACAAAGAAATTCAAATTTCCGGAGCAGCTTCTTCCGGAATACGTTCAGCAACAACTTCAGGCGCAGGAATTTCTTGAACTTGACCAGTCGGCTCAACCTCCATTCGACTAAGTTCTTCATTCTTCTTGTCCATCTCTTGAACTCCAGCCGCTTCTTTGGCATCAGTTATTTCTTTCTCAGCCACTTTAGAGTCGACCTCTTCACCTTTCTCTTCCTCATCACCCTCGTTGGAAGAGAAATTCCTGCCAGTAATCGATCATACTCTTGAATCCATTTCTCTGGTTCCCAAGCTGCGGTATTCCCTTCAAGGAAATCCTTCATCAGATTACTTCGTTCTTTCATCATAGATTCGAGAGCAATCCCTTCAAGATGCTCAAGTAACTCATCATTCTCCTTCTTTACATTTTCAAATGCATCCTTATAACCTTCAATTGTAACCTCAGAAGTTTCCTTTCCATCTTAAGAGTAGCCTTCACCTCCTTCAACTCCTTTTCCAATTCTGCATTTTTTTCCAAGCGACTTCATTTGGACCATTTCCTTTTTCATTGCCGCGAATGATTTTTCCATTTCTCTTTGCTTCCTGAGATTTGATTCAACATACCGTTGCATGTGTAAGCTACACTCCATTGCCTGAAAAAAGCATTCGATTACGATCCATTCTACAAGTTATAATAATTTTTTTTTTTATTTACTTTCTTACTTGGTAATTTAAAGCCGCAGCCTTCTTCATTGACTCGACGGGGCCTATTTTGGATAGCCTTTGTTCATCCTCTTCCAGCAGAAGCTTCTTGATAAAAGGATCAAGGCTTGATGGGTCAGAAATTGCAGTCGACCCTGATGGAATCCTGACAATTATATTGTCAATGTCCTCACTTTCAACCGCTTTCCTTTTTCCCCCTTTGACAATGATTTCAGTCGACTGCCCTTTAGCCTTGGGAGTTTCAGTCGACATAACCTGTTGTAATTCAGGAACCTCCACCTCTGGCTCCTTTATCTTAAGCTTCCTAGCCTTCTTTCGGCTTTTTAATTCATCAATTGATGCTACCTTTATTTGTCTCGACATCATGTCCTCTGCGCATAAAATTTCTTTTGGAGTTAAAGTCTTTATAAACAACACCTTTCCGTATAAAGCTCGAATCGACCAAGTACAGTAGATGACTTCCAATACGTGTTTACAAAGTGCCAAAGGGGTAGAGGTAGATGTACCTTCTGATTCGAAGATTTCTTTCCACACTAATGTTGCCCTTAATCTCTTCTCTACCAAGACTATTCTCCAATCTCTTTGTTCGGCGGGAAGGGCAAGAAGAGCTTTAGTATTGGATAAAATTTGAGGTGTTTTGTCGAATAAACTGTTTCGAAATGGACCTGCAAAACAAACAATCCACACATTAGCGTCAAACGACAACAACATTGATAAGTTATCAATAATAGAAGGAACTGATACTCACTAAATACACTCCAATATTCTGAGACACGACCCATTCCTGTCGACCCAAAGATACCCTCATTCCTCACAAAGAAATAATCCGACTGCCAATTACCCCTATCGTTCGTTGGAAGCCCCATTACTATTTGTTCCCTCTTACGACGAAGATACAAAGTATACCTCCCTTTTTCAGTTAAGTGCTCCTTTAGGTAGTATGAGTATACTACATCCTTCACCTCAAAAAACAACCCTTGTTCAAATGCTAAGCATTCAATCGACAATAAAATCCTCCAAGCGTTCGGCATCAGCTGTGAAGGAGCGATCCCATAATGATCCAAAACTTCCCAAGCTAACCTCGGAATGGGGAATCTAAGCCCATTAGAAAACGGTACTACATAAAATCCAATCCACCCATGAATTTTATAGTCGATTCTTTCAGTCGGCATGGGTACTCTCAACTCCATTGATCTAGGAAATTTGTACTTACTCCTAATTTCCATCAGCATACCAGTCGTCATTCGACTAGCTGGGTTCTTGGTTAGCAAGTAGGTTGGCTCACTTGTGCTCACTGCTCCACTAAACTCCCCAACTGTTGCCAATGATCTAATAGGAATTGCATGCACATGAATTTCACGCGACAAAATGGTAACAGGTCCCTCCTCGGGAAATTCTTGACGCGACCAGTCTCTTAATAATTTCTCTTCAGTTGATTCACTCGATGATACTTCTACAAATTTATCAATCTGTTCACCTAAACTTTCTAAAGATTCTCCACTCGACATATTCTACTCGACAACTTTACAAACAAATATTTTCTAAGATTTAGGTTTCTTAAGGATCAAATTCTACTCACCTCTCCAAACACAAATCCACCAAATAACGTATGATTTAAAAGATCAAACAACCTAATTTAGCTAAGAACAGTTTGAAGCTACTCTATGAATATTCAAAGGAAAAGAAGAACGCGAAGAGAGTTTTGAAGAGTACCTTGGAGCCTTGAAGTTTTTTCTCCCAACTCGTTGATCTTGTGAATGAAGCAAATGAACCCATCAAGCCACTCTTATACTACTTCTTTTGGCGGTTCATTTCCCGCCAAAAGACTCCTCGTTATTCGCGTTAGGTTTTACTTCGTTAAACGACACGTGGAAGATCTAGGAAATATAAAGATATTCGTCGAATAGAATGATGAATTCTGGATTATCACAACTTGATATCACTTGCTCTCAGCAACCAAATTCTCCTCACAACTGCCTTCACCATTTGACACGACATCATTAAATATGAAGGTCGCTTTCATTCAAGAAAAACAAATTGGGCAAACCCCGGTGCATGCCTTATAATCACTCGACACATGATAAAAATATTGAATAGATTATGCATTCGACACATTTCAAGTGGAACTCCTGAACCTACATTCGGTTCAGTCGACCAAGGGACATTCCCCATGACTCTTGTCGAGTCAAGTTAAACTCCTGAACCTACATTCGGTTCAGTCGACCAAGGGACATTCCCCATGACTCTTGTCGAGTCAAGTGGAACTCCTGAACCTACATTCGGTTCAGTCGACCAAGGGACATTCCCCATGACTCTTGTCGAGTCAAGTTGAACTCCTGAACCTACATTCGGTTCAGTCGACCAAGGGACATTCCCCATGACTCTTGTCGAGTCAAGTGGAACTCCTGAACCTACATTCGGTTCAGTCGACCAAGGGACATTCCCCATGACTCTTGTCGAGTCAAGTTGAAATCCTGAACTACCTTTGGTTCAGTCGTCGACCAAGGGACATTCCCCATGACTTGTGAGTCAAGTGGAACTCCTGAACCTACATTCGGTTCAGTCGACCAAGGGACATTCCCCATGACTTGTGAGTCAATTGAACTCCTGAACCTACATTTGGTTCAGTCGACCAAGGGACATTCCCCATGACTCTAGTCGAGTCAAGTGGAACTCCTGAACCTACATTCGGTTCAGTCGACCAAGGGACATTCCCCATGACTTGTGAGTCAAGTGGAACTCCTGAACCTACATTTGGTTCAGTCGACCAAGGGACATTCCCCATGACTCTTGTCGAGTCAAGTTGAACTCCTGAACCTACATTCGGTTCAGTCGACCAAGGGACATTCCCCATGACTTGTCGAGTCAAGTGGAACTCCTGAACCTACATTCGGTTCAGTCGACCAAGGGACATTCCCATGACTCTAGTCGAGTCAAGTGGAACTCCTGAACCTACATTCGGTTCAGTCGACCAAGGGACATTCCCCATGACTGTGAAGTCAAGTGGAACTCCTGAACCTACATTCGGTTCAGTCGACCAATGGACATTCCCCATGACTCTTGTCGAGTCAAGTTTAAATCCTGAACCTACATTCGGTTCAGTCGACCAAGGGACATTCCCATGACTTGTGTAGTCAAGTGGAACTCCTGAACCTACATTCGGTTCAGTCGACCAAGGGACATTCCCATGACTTGTGAAGTCAAGCTGAACTCCTGAACCTACATTCGGTTCAGTCGACCAAGGGACATTCCCCATTACTTGTCGAGTCAAGTTAAACTCCTAAACCTACATTCGGTTCAGTCGACCAAGGCCCCATGACTCTTGTCGAGTCAAGTGGAACTCCTGAACCTACATTCGGTTCAGTCGACCAAGGGACATTCCCCGTGACTCTTGTCGAGTCAAATTGAACTCCTGAACCTACATTCGGTTCAGTCGACCAAGGACATTCCCCATGACTTGTGAGTCAAGTTAACTCATGAACCTACATTCGGTTCAGTCGACCAAGAGGACATTCCCCATGACTCTTGTCGAGTCAAGTGGAACTCCTGAACCTACATTCGTTTCAGTCGACCAAGAGACATTCCTCATGACTCTTGTCGAGTCAAGTTGAACTCCTGAACCTACATTCGGTTCAGTCGACCAAAGGACATTCCCCATGACTCTAGTCGAGTCAAGTGGAACTCCTGAATCTACATTCGGTTCAATCGACCAAGGGACATTCCCCATTACTTGTCGAGTCAAGTTAAACTCCTGAACCTACATTCGGTTCAGTCGACCAAGAGGCATTCCCCATGACTCTTGTCGAGTCAAGTGGAACTCCTGAACCTACATTCGGTTCAGTCGACAAGGGACATTCCCCATGACTTGAAGTCAAGTGGAACTCCTGAACCTACATTCGGTTCAGTCGACCAGGGACATTCCCATGACTCTTGTCGAGTCAAGTTGAACTCCTGACCTACATTCGGTTCAGTCGACCAAGGGACATTCCCCATGACTGTGAAGTCAAGTGGAACTCCTGAACCTACATTCGGTTCAGTCGACGAAGGGACATTCCCCATGACTTGTGAAGTCAAGTGGAACTCCTGAACCTACATTCGGTTCAGTCGACCAAGGGACATTCCCCATGACTTGTGAAGTCAAGCTGTACTCCTGAACCTACATTCGGTTCATTCGACCAAGGGACATTCCCCATGACTCTAGTCGAGTCAAGTGGAACTCCTGAACCTACATTCGGTTCAGTCGACCAATGGACATTCCCCATGACTCTTGTCGAGTCAAGTTGAACTCCTGAACCTACATTCGGTTCAGTCGACCAAAGGACATTCCCCATGACTCTAGTCGAGTCAAGTGAAACTCCTGAACCTACATTCGGTACAGTCGACCAGAGGATGTTCCTCATTACTTATGTCGAGTCAACCGTACTCATGGATCTTCATAATGATCAGACGATCAGGAGTCGATCCTCATAATGTTCATGTCGAGTCAAGATAAGGTCCTAGACTTTTTCTTCCAGTTGACACAAGTTGTATGATATGTACTCATGAATCTTCATAATGTTTAGTCAACCAGGGGACATTCCCCATAAGTCAAAGTCGAATCAAAGTCTAGGACTAAGACTTCCTCTGCCCAAGTGATACATGCGATATATTCCAAAACTCACATTTTGCACATACTCTTACAAACCATTCGACAGAAAGTGATTCATTCTCATCACATGCTTTTATGATCAGTATCATACGACACAAATGTATATACTCTCTAAAACAAAACTTTTTGACTTAGAGAGTAAGAGACAAACTGTACGAACCAAAATTGGGCCAAGGATAAAACCGTCTTTTACCTCAAAAGCCCAAAATAGTGTGCAAAACCCAAAATGGTATGCAAACCCCGAAATTAAAGACTATGCCCAAAAAGATTCTATTATTGTATTACAATTAAGTCATAAGCTTAAATACAAAACCCCCTAAATTATATCAACTACTCTTCTTCTACTTTGCCCGACACAAAAATTATTCCCACCTGCTCAGACTTTCTATCAAATACACAAGGCACGTGGTGGGACTTACGCCAGCTGCCAAGGATGATAATTTTCATCTATAAATAGGAACGAAATTCGAGAGAAATAAGGCAGAGCTTAACTTCTTTCATCCAAGTTGTAGGCATTGCATTTTCGCATGTGAAACCCGATGATGAGCCTCACTTGGAGGCACTACCTTTTGAGTCACGGAAGCCGCGGGAAGGGAAACGGATATCGGAAGGGGAAATTCAGAATAAAAAGCTCACTGTCTCGTTGGTGCTGCGTTCGTTACTTCGTTCGAACCTCGTGCAGATTGCGGACGTTCGTGCCCGTGCGATGAGGCGTTCGAACGGAGCCGGTAATTCTGGTTTTGCTGCTAGCCTCACACCCAGCCCATTTAGCTCCCCAAGCCCAAAAACACATCCCAATTAAATAAATAAATATTAAATTAAATATTAAACATTAAAAAAAAACATTTAAACCATTTACCAATTAAAATAAACAATTACCAACTAAACTAAAATCATGCCAATTAAACAAATCACATACTAAATCAAAATATAATCATACCAAATTAAATCAATTTACCAAAAAGCCAATCATATATTGACTTCCTAATCTAATAAGATATTTACCAATATAAAATATTTGTATTCCTAAACCAACACAAATTAAATATTACAACTTCTTAAATTAAAATATTTGTCCCCCCTCAATCTTGTGTATGCCTTTCTCACCTCTCCTAATTTGGAAACAAGATCCCTTCCCTTGTCAACCCTAGTCATTCTCTATATAAACAACCCCTAACCAAGGCCATTCCTCTCCTTCAGGCAACACAATTCACACCCAAGCTCTCTCGAAATCTCTCTAGACTCTCTCTACACACCCAAAACAGACAAAAAGAGAAAACACTTCATACATACACGAAAAGAGAACAAAAGAACCTCAAACCATCTCCTCCATAGCCGAATCTACCACAAGTAACCACCCTCACATCACCGAAACTACAAGCACCAAAACAACCCCTAATCACCACCGAAAACCAGCCCCTCTAAACCTCCATATACCACCGAAAATCACACAAACACAGCAGCCCAAATCCTAAAAAAAACAGTAACTTGGAAAACTACATAGATAATCTTAAAAATAATCACTTTTAATTGCACTAAGAACCCACACAACTTGGAATAGTTCTTTGAAAACATTGAAACAGGTAGCCCGTGCAGTGAGCAGCAAAACAAGAGCCGAATAGGAGCAGAACGGAGTTCGAATCGTAAGCAAAGCAACGGAACAGTGAGCTAGGACGTCGAACCAGCGGACCAGAAAAAGTTGCGGAGCTTTACCCCCCTTTCGATCTTCGTGGAACGTGAGTCCGAGAGACGGCTTAAAAGGTTAGACCTGAGGGTATCTTTCACACTTATTCTCATTTTACTTTCTGGTAATTTATTTTGATTATATTTTCTGTATTTGTGGTACCTATTGTGTGTATGATGTATGTTGTGGGTATTGGATGAATGAGAGATGTGTCAACTCTCGCGGTATATCGGATGGAAACCCGGACATAAATTTCATAGCCGATTCCGAATGGACGGTAATATGATCTGTACTCGGGCCACAATTCCACGTACCGCTTGGGTAAACGGCACCATCTTTCTTTTGTTATGTTGCTCTTGTTCATTTAGTTTGCTTACTTGAATTCAATATGTCGTTAGTTATGCATGATTCAACCAAGCGCATGGGCTTAGTGAGTTAGTCCAAAGGTCCTCCATTTAGGAGACAAAGAGCCGAAAAGGCCACCTTCGTGACACTACTTCGCCGCGCCGGTTGATGTATGTTCGGTTGGACGCGAGATACGTTCAATCGGGCATACTTAGTTTGATATTGTTATCTTTATTTTCGTATGTATAAGTCAATCGAGCGCATGGGCTTAGTAAGTGTGTTGTGAGATCCCCTATGGGGAGGGGCTAAAAGCCCCTTTACCACGATGCTTTGCCGCGCCGGTTGATGTGTGTTCGGATTGGATGTAAGGTGTGTTCAATCGGGCATACTTGGTTGATATGATTGGTTCTATTCTTGTATGTGTGATGTGACGCGCATGGGCTTAGCATGTTGGTCTAAAGGTCCTCTCTTTGAGAGATCAAGAGCCCCAAAAGGTCACCTTTACGGCAGTGCTTCGCCGCGCCTTTTATTTTCTGTTTATATATTGCATCCTATTTCATGCATCAGGTCCGTGTCCGTTCGAACTCGTTCACGAACGCAACTCGAACGCGCATGTGTTTTTGCCTTATTATGTGTCAGGTCTCGTATCCGTTCGAACGCGTTTACGAACGCTACTCGAACGTGAGTATTCTGTCTCATTTTCGTTCGAACGCGTTTACGAACGCTACTCGAACGTGAGCATTCTGTTTCATTTCCGTTCGAACGCGTTTACGAACGCTACTCGAACGTGAACATTCTGTTTCATTTCCGTTCGAACGCGTTTACGAACGCTACACGAACGTGCACACACTGAACTGAGTCTGTCTTATTATATTCATGCATAATTGCCTATTGGTTGATCTTTCTTATGCAAATGTGTCACAATTCGTATGCTTATGTCATGATAACATTTGAGTATTATTTCTTGCGGTATATCGGATGGAAACCCAGACGTAAATTCCGTAGCCGATTCCGAATGGACGGTAGTGCGGTCTGTACTTGGGCTACAATTCCACGTACCGTTTGGAAAAGTGCCCATATGTGTGCTTGTAGGGTCAATATGTGTGCTTGTGTTTTCCCGAATGTGATATGTAATCTTGTATGTTCATTGCTATCTTGAGATATATTAAGCATGCAATTTTGAATATGAGATATATGTAAAAATGTACACATAAGTTTTATTTTGCATATGAGAATTTAGAAGCATGATACTCTTGGAAATAAGTGTTACTTAAGCTTAGTTAAATTATTACATGAATCCTTTCATTACAAGTGGCATAAGTAAGGGACCATTCCGAACCCAACGGTTTGAGGTCTTCCCTTGCGAGGGGTGAGTGCGGCCTTAAATCTTTGTCCCGGTTCACACCGGGTGGCGACTCCATGTTATGTAATCCTTCCCAACTAGGCCGCGAGCCTAGGAACGGCGTCGCTCAGTTTCTGTGTCCTACACAAGTCTGATACAATTTATTCAGATATTGGTTCTATTCTCCATTTCTAAAAGTATTTTGTCATTGCCCTCAAGGCCATTCAAACAAAGTTGAGGCAATAATAAACCTCAACTTCACTTTTTACATATTTACTGATCATTTCATACTACTGACTTGGGCGTCGGAGTGTCCCCGGTACCTACCACACCGGTGGGCAGTCTACTCTCATTCATTCTTCTTTGTTTTGCAGGATCGTTAGTGCCCCTTTTTCCAAATTCTGATTGTGGACCTCGGCCGAATTCCAGCATCCACACGAATCGAATACGAATTTAAGTTCATTAATTCGTTTATTCGTTTATTCGTTTATGATTCGTTTTATTATTTTTATTTACTAGTTCTTGTTAATTTTCAATTAAGATTCGAGAAATATTTTCGATATTTGGTAAGATATTTTTTTACATATTTCATATTTCATATGTATATATTTATGAAGAATTAATGTAAATCAAGTGTGGTAAATTATTTCATTAAATAATATCATGACTAAACGAATATACGAATCCATCACATTTTTATTCGATTCGTTTAGGATTCGATTCGTTGATTCGTTTTGACACCCCTAAATGAAATATAAAAAATAAAAAATTAAGTAATTTATTATTTAAAAAATGAAATAATTTATTATTATTATTATTATTTTGGATAAACTTCAACTGAAATCTAATCATTATTCATTATTAGTAGCGACTAGGGATGGCAGTGGGTATGGTATGGTGCGAGTTTTCCATTACCAAACCCGCACCGCATATGTAAATAAATTACCAAACCCGCACCATACCCGTTGCGGGTTTTAATTTTCATTACCAAACCCGCACCGCATATAAAAATAAATTACCAAACCCGCATTGGTACCCAACGGATTTTTTGCGGGTTTTTAAAATATTGAATTACTTTGTGTTCTTAATAATATAATTTTTTTAATTAAATAATTTATTTTTAATTGCTAGCTGTAGTTTTCACATTTGTTTTTCATTTGACATATACAACATGCAATGTATGTATATACAGTACATAGATATTAGTATGAAAGACTCAGTACTATATGTTTATTTTTTCACATAAACATAATTAAAACGAGTTCTTTCCTTCATTATTATAATGATCTAAATTAGCCAACTCAATCGACAATAAGCTAAAAAGTAATCACCAACATTTGATCATATTTTTTTATGCTAAGTGTAATGAAAATGATGCTTACAAGACTAAGTGGTGTAAGTGTAATGAAGAAGCATGAAAACTACTGAAGTTGCAGCAAACACTAGCTTATTTTGCTCCTCTCCCGTTTCTGATTATGTGAACTTAATCCAAATTTTTGCATTATAATTTTATTAACAAGTGTGATTAGAAAAAATAATAATAATAGTAATGTAAAAAATCTTCAGTTGGACAGGTTGTGGGTTGCGGCTGAGTGAGAGTGTGGAACTGTGGATTAATGTTTTAGGTTTAGGTTTTGTTAGTTGTTTTTATATGAATGTTTTTTTATATTGTCATAAAAATATTAATTAATAAAAAATAATATTGCGGGTATCCAGATACCCGTATTTTTTTCTTAAATGCAAAACCCGCACTGCACCCGCAGCGGGTTCTGCTTTAAATTACCAAACCTGCACCACACCCACTAATATATTTACCAAATCCTACCAATTACGGATGAATTTTTACGAATTTATGGATAAAATTACCATCCCTAGTAGCGACTACCGTAGCTTTAGAGATTAAGACATCTTTTCCTGTACAAAAACATTTTTTCAAGATCGTAGTCGTGACCAAATCTTCAACCAATTTAATTTGCAATAATGATAAGCATATAAAAGTGTGCACGAAATTTTATATAAATATTAAAAGATAAAAACTTCTGACCAAAAAAAATATAACCACGTGAAAAAATTATTTTTATATTTTCTAATTATGTGTAATTTAATATGTTTTATTAGGTGTATTTATCAATTTTCTTTAATTTGATGTAAGTCAACCAAATTAAAGTCGACATTTTTTATTTTAAAATGTTATCCTCATCGTATGAGTAGATCCGACCACCAGTTCGGTTCGATTTCGAATCGAAATCGAACCGTCAAATTCCCGGTTCCACATGAATGTAGAACCGAGAACCGGAACCGGAATCGAACCATTCAGTTCCCGGTTCCATAAGAATGTGGAACCGAGATTCGGAACCGGAACCGAACCGTTCGGTTTCGGTTCCGGTTCCCTTTTATTTTGTAAAAAAAAAAAATTAAAAATAGAAAATAATTATTAAAAAATTTGTAATGGGATATATTATAAAATACATATAATAAAAAAATTTATTTATTTGAATTTTATTATATTAAGTTAAAAACTTAAATTTAAAATAAAGTAAATAGCTTGAAATTAAAAAAATATATTTATTTTATATTGGAACCGAACAGTTCCAACGATTTGGCTAGGGTAGGAACCCTAATCGAACCGTACGGAATCGGTTCCCGAATCGAAACAGTCCGATTTCTTCCGGTTCGATTTTGATTCCGGTGGCCGGCTTTATATATGAGAGACTAAATTGAATAATCTTATGATTAAGGCCGGGACAAAGGATCGGGATCCCACGAGAGTGGCTAACTCCAAAAACCCGTCATCAACAAACACAAAATCCAAAATTAAGGGATTAAATTGATGAAGTTCTTTGGCCCTCCCCCAAAATTAAAAATTGTTAGTAACGTGATTAGTAGTTGGACTCTAAAAATACCCGGGAATATCATAATTACAATCAATCTGCTTCCAGTTCAAGCGGGACGTGAAAACGACGTCGTTAAACTGTCAGTTTAAGATTACGGAGTCGGAAAGCGAAGATTGGCGTTCCTTTCTTGCCATTGTTGGCTCCAGAGTCTTTAACAATCGGCTCTCAATTAAACGCACACTCCGTTCTTCTCTGCATTTCATTTCCAAATCTTTTTTCCCGGGACTCCTGTCACTATCTATCTGATGCTTAGCTATGACGCAAATGAACTCTTATTAGCGAAATCACGCATTAATTACGCTCGATTTCGAAAGATCTCTTAACTCATCCAACTGTATGTTTCGTTCTTTAAAAATCTCTCATTTTGAGACGCAATCACTCTCTCTCTGTTTTTAATTCTTTAATTGATTTTAGGTTGTGGAGGAAGGCAATGGCGTCAGGACGGGGATTATCCGGTACGGGCATCCACAGGAAAAGAGGCGGTGGATCTCGATTGCCTATGGTACTTGTCATTTTGTTCTCAGTTCTTGCGCCGTTGATCTTCTTTGTTGGCCGAGGGCTTTACACCTACGCCTCCATTGGTTAGTTCTCTGAGATTAACTAACTCATTATTTCATTTTAATTGTGAATTTTCAGATCTAACATTCGTTCGCTTCTTTTACTTTTACTGAGAATAATTTTGCTTGCTTTTTAGAGCTAATGTTTATTATTATTGTTATTACTTCTTAAAAGCACTGTATTAGCTTCTTGAGTGACTAGAATAACTTCTCTCAGTTTATGTTCGCATTCAGTTGTTTATCATTCTTTGGTCTCATATTTAAAAGTGATTGTTGTAACTTGTACCAGATCAAAATGATGTTTCGAGTGGTTCCAGCAAGCAGGTAGCTAGTTTCAACATTTTATTTATTTATTTTTTTAATCATTTTCGTCTGGATTTAGAGATTCTAGTTACTCTTTTTATTTACTGTGATGTGATGAGGGAAAATTTTGGCTAACTGGTGCAGAATGTGCATTGGAGAGAGAGGCTGGCACTGAAATATGTTAAATCCCTATTATCGAAAGATGTAAGTGCTAGTTGGTGAAGATTTAGTTACAAGTTATCTATATTTCCTACTTACCACAGCTGTACATACTTTAATAGTATCTATTATGTTAATTATTTGGCAATATCATTGAACCTATGTTTAGGTCATTGAGGTTATTGCAGCCAGCACAGCTGATTTAGGCCCTTTAAGTGTTGATTCTTTGAGGAAAAGCAATATGTCTGCTTCGTGGAAATTTGTTGGAGTAGAGACTTCAGTAGAGAATAATGCTACTTCTGAGGTTAGGATGACTATGATGTGTTGGTTGAATATGCATTTAGTTATTTACTATATTTTGTTGCAAACTTCTTATTATCTTATAGTTGCTAACTCACCGATGTCTTTGCGTTGTGATTGTCTTTAAAGCCAAACCAAAAAGCTTTAGATATCAGAAAAGAAACTCCCAAGGGGAAACGAGACAATACTTTTGCTGGTAATGTCTGCTGTTTCGACTATTTGATATAGTTGTTTATTTTCTTGCTTGCATGCTGATCTGGTTGTCCCTCACAGATGGTCATTCTCATTTCATCGATACACCTGCAAAGCAATTTCGAAGGGTAACTGTTCTTTCTGTCTAATGCATGCTTTAATAATCTTATGTGCCACGTAAACCCCTTTTTTGGTTTGGTGAAGCAATCCACGATTTCTTCGGAATTGTAAAATTTATGTGTGTGAGAGATTATGCAGCAATTGAGAGACAATAGGCGTGAAAAGCGAGCAGCTGATTTGGTACAACAAGATGATGAAGCAATTGTGAAGCTTGAAAATGCAGCCATTGAACGTTCCAAATCTGTGGACTCAGCTGTCCTGGGAAAATACAGCATATGGAGGAAAGAAAATGAGAATGACAACTCTGATTCTACTGTACGGTTGATGCGGGATCAGATGATAATGGCAAGGGTGTATTTGAGTATTGCAAAGATGAAGAACAAGCCTGACTTACATCAAGAACTACAGACCCGGCTCAAAGAGAGTCAGCGTGCTTTGGGAGATGCAATGGCTGATGCTGTTTTGCATCGCAGGTAGCTTTATTTTTTATGTTTTATCATTCACCGTGTATTATAGATAATTGACATTTTTGGTGTTTTTGGTTCTAACAATTCCTTATTTTATTCTATTTTGCGTGTAATATCGGTTTAGCGCACCTGAGAAAATCAAAGAGATGGGTCATGTTTTGTCTAAAGCAAGAGAGCAATTATACGACTGCAAGTTGGTGACTGGAAAGCTGAGAGCCATGCTTCAAACAGCAGATGAGCAAGTTAGGAGCTTAAAGAAGCAGAGCACATTCTTGAGTCAGTTGGCAGCCAAAACAATTCCAAATGGAATTCATTGCTTGTCCATGCGCTTGACCATTGAATACTATCTTCTTCCTCCAGAGAAAAGAAAATTCCCTAGAAGCGAGAATCTAGAGAATCCAAATCTATATCATTATGCCCTGTTTTCCGATAATGTGTTGGCTGCCTCAGTTGTTGTAAACTCTACTATCATGAATGCCAAGGTATGTGGATTGCTTATCCTATTGTCCTGTACTGTTACCTGTCTCAAGTTCTCTCCTATAGTGAAGACACCCCTCAATTTGGTGTTTTTGTCATTTGCTTAAAATTCATTTAAGATTGAGCACTCAAACTATCGAGCGTGGGGCATGTGCCGTTTATGAAAATTGAGAATTAGCCTTTTAAACTGACCTGGGATCCAATCTTGACAAGAATATGCCTCTTGGTGATATTGCAGGATTCATCAAAGCATGTATTCCATCTCGTTACTGATAAACTTAACTTTGGAGCAATGAATATGTGGTTTCTTTTGAATCCTCCTGGAAAGGCAACTATTCATGTTGAAAGTGTTGATGAATTTAAGTGGCTTAACTCATCCTACTGCCCTGTCTTGCGGCAGCTTGAATCTGCTTCAATGAAAGAGTATTATTTCAAGGCAGACCATCCAACCACTCTTTCTTCTGGTGCTTCGAATCTGAAATATAGGAACCCGAAGTATCTCTCAATGCTCAATCACTTGAGGTTCTATCTCCCACAGGTCTATCCTAAGTTGAACAAGATCCTGTTTGTTGATGATGATATTGTTGTCCAAAAAGACTTAACCGGGTTATGGTCAGTGGATCTTCATGGAAAAGTGAATGGTGCAGTGGAAACCTGTGGTGAAAGCTTTCATCGTTTTGACAAGTATCTAAACTTTTCGAATCCTCATATTGCACGAAACTTTGATCCAAATGCTTGTGGGTGGGCATATGGGATGAATATGTTTGATCTAGAGGAGTGGAAAAGGAGGGATATTACCGGAATCTATCACAAGTGGCAAAACATGGTTAGTCTTTCGAATCTTGTACCTATTGTCATTTCACTTATGAATATTATCATGCATACTAACATATAATTTGATGATTCAACTGCATATTGGCCTCTGCATTTTTCTTGGTTCCATGCTGTTGAGTTTAAGCACGCTGCATATGAATGATCAGTTAGTATCTTCTAATGTTTTTATTGTTCTGTGTCTTCCTATTTAATCTCAGAATGAAGATAGGACCCTATGGAAGCTTGGAACATTGCCTCCAGGTCTGATTACATTTTATAATCTGACACATCCACTCGAGAAGTCATGGCATGTGCTTGGTTTGGGTTACAATCCTAGCATTGATCGGTCAGAGATAGAAAATGCAGCAGTTGTCCACTATAACGGCAACATGAAACCATGGCTAGAGTTGGCTATGACCAAGTATCGGTCGTACTGGACCAAGTACATCAAGTATGATCATCCCTACCTCCGGAACTGCAATCTAAGTGAATAAACCTGATGATGGGCATTAAGGTACGACAAAATGCTACCTCTTTTTCTCACTGTTACTGGGTCAGTTTGTGTTGGTTTAGTATACGAGAAGGAATGGGGGTCTAATTTTTATTTAATGCTGCATGAACCTTCTCTCCATTCCACGTTATTTTACTGTTCTTTGTATTTGTTCCCACGATTGCTCACCAACTGAAACAAGATTACAATTCATTTTTCATTTTTTGTGTGGGTTTTTTCTTCTTTCATTATTGTGGGAGTACAAAGTGAAACACACATTTATGAGGCGGCAAGACGGGGGTGTATTCAAACTAATAGAATTAAGCAGAGTCTAGTTTAGAATTAGAAGTTGATTAATAAAGAAATTGAATCCAATGCTTTGTTTTTTTTTAAAGAATGTAAAGGTTAGATTAAGTTATTTATCTCTACCTTTTATTCATTAATCACTAATTATGATCCTGTATTTTGTTCAGCTCAAAGTCACTATCAATATGAAAATTGAAATTTATGTAAATGAATCCGGATTCTGTCCTTTCCTATTCACGCAATCGTGTATTATATATATAATAATTTGTTTTTAAAAAAACAAAGCAAAAGCAACGGTATCTTTGTCATTATTTTCTCTGATAAGTCCTCTGGACCCCACCAATAAATATGGCTGATTCATTAAGCACCAGCCCTACGATTTGAAATATCATCAAATATCAAATGCACGTAACCCTGCATGGTAAGCGATTGAGTGCTCACAAGAGAGAATATTGGTAAACAATAATTTAGGGCCTGGCAAAATTCACGATCATAAATTGCTTTTGCGAAAAAAATGGGAAATTATATATGAATGGTGTTTACTTTCAACACTTACGTGGACTTATATCATCAATTTAAGTAATTCTTATACTATCGTTACATGTGTGATGTGGTATCATCAATTAATAATTATATAACATATAGGATTTATGTGAAACAAAACTATTATTTATTCATGTGTTTTTTTTTTTTTTACTATTTAGTTCAATTGTCGATATATTTTTGGGTTGTTAAATTAGTGACATGGTACACAGTGACATAGTATAATTTTTCAATTTAGCCAAATAATAATAAATAACAAACTTTTATCCGACATCTTAATAGCCCACCAAACTTTTATTTTCACCCTTTAGCCTACTGAACTCTTAAATACGGTATAACAAACCCATTTAGTGTAACGCCGTTCTGTTTACCGTCCACGTCAGATTTTTCCGTTAGGAGTTGATGACGTGGCAGCCAACAGTGCAAATGCCAAATATAACATAACACATAATTGACCCCCTGAACTTTTATAATATATCCCATTAGCCCACTGAACTTCAATATTTTACCTATAAGCCTACATAACTCTCATAAATGATGTTAAAAACCTTTATAACTACATAAACCATCATCAACACAATCATATCTTGAAAAAATTGCAAATGGTCTATTTAATTTCATTTGAATATTAATCAACACTACGAAAATAAATAAATTTTCAATATTAAAAAAATAATAGTAAAACACAATCATATCTAATTTTTAATAAATAACGCAACATATTAAATGGTCCACAATAACAACACAGAAAGACGAAAAAGAAACAGAATATTGAAACGAAAAATACAAAATAATATACTTAGATTAACCAATAATATCTAGAATAATGATATTTGTTTAATTTAAGGTGTGTAACAAACATGTTTAGATCAACAAATAATAATATTTGTTGATAATTTAAGTACCATGAATTTGTGTTTAATATGTTGTGTCACCTTTATTCTAAAATTATTTATTAAAAATTAGATATGATTGTGTTTTACTATTATTTTTTTAATATTAATTTTTTTTTAATAGTGTTGATTAATGTTCAAATGAAATTAAACAGATCATTTGTAATTTTTTCAATACATGATTGTGTTGATGATGGTTTATGTAGTTATAAAGAGTTTTTAACATCATTTTTTAGAGTTATGTAGGCTTATAGGTAAAATATTGAAGTTCAGGGGGCTAATGAGATGTATTATAAAAGTTCAGGGGGTCAAATATGTGTTCTGTTATATTTGACATTTGCATTGTTGGCTGCCACGTCATCAACTCCTAACGGAAAAATCTTACGTGGACGGTAAACGGAACGGCGTTACACTAAATGGGTTTGTTACACCGTTTTTAAAAATTATGTGGGCTAAAAGGTGAAAATAAAAGTTTGGTGGGCTATTGAGATGTCAGATAAAAGTTCAGTGGGCTAATTATGGGTTCTGCCTATCATCAATTAATAATTATATAACATATAGGATTTATGTGAAACAAAACTATTATTTATTCATGTTTTTTTTTTTTTTTTTACTATTTAGTTCAATTGTCGATATATTATTGGGTTGTTAAATTAGTGACATGGTACACAGTGACATAGTATAATTTTTCAATTTAGCCAAATAATAATAAATAACAAATTTAGAGAGCCGAATTTTATAAATTTTAAAATTAAAGGTTCAAATTTAAAATAAATAAATAAATTGTACAATGATAGGGTCACTTTTGATTTAATAGAGAATTATTAGAAAGTCCATTTTTTTGATTATTTATTTTTAAAAATGACTAACTCCTAATTTTTCTTAGGAAATCCTAATTTTTTGAATTTTATTATCATTTAGTCCTTTTTCAAAATAGAGTGTTTACACTCTCCTTAGAGAGAGTGAAGAGAAATATCATTGTATCTTTTTTTTTTTTTTAAAAATATTATTCATTGTTCACATGAACAGTAAAACATTTTCATTGTTAATTTGAATAGTGAAACATTCAATATTCACATGAACAATTTTTTAGTTAAAGGTTGGACAAGTCAAAATATATATTTAAATAGGTAAAATGAGATCGTGGCCTTTAAGGGCTCGGCCGAGTGATTTTCAAGTAATTCTATTTAGCTTATCACATGAGTTCGAATCTTCAAAGGTAATGAGATAAAAATTAAATTTGGGCAATGTTCACCCCTTATCTTTTTAAAAAAAGAAAAAAAAAATGAAATTTTTACTGAACTTAATGTAACATGGGAAAAATGTGATTGTGACTGTGATTAAGGTTAATATGATTATGCATGTGACTGAGTAATATGTGACTTAGTTAAAACATGACTTATGTAAAATGTGACTTAGGAAAAATATGTCTGTCACCTTGATTGATGTCAATATGATTGTTTGTGTCAGATGTTAATATGACTATTAGTATGACTAAACTCAACTTGATTTAGGAAAAATGTGATTGTGTATTATGAGGACAATTGTATTTTTTTTGTAAGCACGATCACATGTTTATGTTGGGTATTATATGTGACGCAATGATTTTGGGTATGGATGTTATATGTATATAGAATTTCACAGATTGTGATTTTAAGTTCGGATAAAGGAGATTCGAGTGTTCAAATATGGCTTATTTGACGTCACATTTTTTTTTGAAGGCAATCATATTTACAGGCGGTATATTATATGCAAATCAACGACTTTTGTGGTTAATGTAGACCTTGTAGGCGATCAAAATTGAACAGAGGTTCATTGATGAAAGTTGTAAATATGATTATTAAATGTATTTAGAATTTTATAAATTATGATTTGGATACATAATGAAAGAGATATGAGTATTTGAAAATAAATAGTCATAAATCATTTTTTTGAAATGTTGGAAATCCCGTGCCAAACCACCTGACCCAAACTTAAGTAAAGTAGGTAAAACTCTTGGTTGCCCTAAGCTCTTACAAGAAACGCATCCGCTAAATCAAACACAGGACTTGAAGGCATGATCATGAGCCTTACACCACCAAATCATGCTCATTAGGGACTAGAAATCATTATTTTTTAAAATATAATAGTAACTTTTTATCCCCTTTTTTAATATTTGAAATATATCAAAAATATTATTAATTTTAAAATTTATGATTTGTATATCAATAATATATACTTTTTTAGAGGTTTAATTTTGAAATTTAAAATTACAAAAAGACAGATGAAACAAATTGATTATATAAAGTCGCGCCTTTTGTTGTTTAAAGGTTGGTAAAACCAAATTGATACCCATGCGTATGAGAATTAAATCAACATTAGGTGAATTAAATCCAAAAATTAAAAATTAAAAAATCAACCTAATCTAAATATAAATACAAGGCACATGATATACCCGGCACATGAAATACTACCTCCTACCTACAATGCTTATTTCCTCTCTTATGTTTTACTTTATTTTTTTATTTTTTTAAAAAATCATCTTTTAAGTAGAGAACATGGAAGCTACAAATTGACCACAATACAAACAAATTTACTCTATGAGTTTCTGAAGAGGCATTGATTTCAAATAAAAATTATTTATAGCTAGGGATGACAGTGGGTAGGATTTGATGCGAATTTGTCATTATCAAACCTACACTCGCATATTTAAATAAATTACCAAATCTGCACTATACCTACTGCAGGTTTTAATTTTCATTATCAAACCCGCACCCGCACCCGCACCCGCATATAAAATTAAATATTGAATTCTCTTATTCTCTTAATAATATAATATTTTTAATTAAACATTAATACTTTTTCATAACATAAAAAATACATTTGACGGTTTTCAAATTATGACACATAAATAAAAGTTTAAAAAATTTACAACATAATGTCAAATTCATATTATCACAATTATATCCATGAATCACTAACCGAATATCCTTCATTATTTTAAATTCATATCATCAAAAATATTGAATCATGACAAAAAATAATTCAAAATATTAAGATAGCAATTCAAAAATTGTAAGTTAGTGGGTCATTTTATATGAGGGATATTTTTGCACTAAAGATATATAAAAAAAAAATTAAACTTGCGGGTAGCGGATACCCGCTGGTTTTGCTTAATTACCAAACCTGCAGCGGGTTTTGTTTTAAATTACTAAATCCGCTTAAATATTTACCAAACTCTACCCATTGCGGATGGGTTTTTGCTGGTTTGCAGGTTTGTGGGTGAAATTGTCATCCCTATTTATAGCCAATATCCAAATTGTGTCTTGTGTGTTGGATCAAGTTGGCAAACCTCTACCATGGAAGAGATTCAAAATAAAGAGGATTTCATCTAGCTAGGCTAATTCCTCTGTTTATACTTAAAGAGTGTAAACACTTTGTAAAGTCTATTCTTATAGTAATAAAATTCGATTTTTTTCATAAACACAACAAGCTAGGCTAATTCCTTTTTTTTTGGTAATCGGGATGTCCGGACCAATTTACGCGCACATCTACTAATCCCGATACTTGTACTATGTGCTCTAAGAAGTTTCTTAACACATATTAGGGTAAGTCGTTGGCTTTTTACATCAGGGGACATGACCCCAAGGAAATACATTTAGCGGGATTCGAACCTTGAACTTGAGAATGAGCGAACCATTCAAACCCAATGTATTTACCACTGAGACAACCCGTGAAGGTTTAATTCCTGTTATTATTAAACTATTTAGTCATTGTTTTTTTTTTTTCCTTCTAAAAAAGGACAAGTTCTTAAGGGTTGTCCTATTATACTAATAGATATCTGACGTTATAGGAATAAGCATGTAGACTCCTTCTAGTTCCCACCCCATGATTCCAAAAATTATTTAACTGACTTTATAAATTTTAGATGGAAAATAGAGGCATTGAAAATTTATTAAAATGGGCCCTTACTTACGATATTCTAGCAAACTTACATATTTATAGTAATTTAATCAAATTTGTGCTATAAATTAAACCCAAAAAAATATCCAAACTTACGATACATTTTGACCCCACCAAACAATCCTATTCCAATGGCATGTTTAATATCTCCAAATAAACTAAACATATTAACAAGAGGGGGTATAAGTGTCATTTCTCATAATTTTCATATTGGGCTCGAGATACATATACAAATATATACTATATTCCAAAATGGCGTAACTTGATAGTGTATGACTCATGATATGGTCTCTAATTCCCGGATTCAAATTCAATGGCGCGTTTCTTGTAAGAGTTTTGGATAGTCAGGGGTTTTCCCTACTCCGCTTAAGTCCGGATCGAGTGGTTTGATGCCGGTAAACATGTAGTTTTTGCAAACACCTTCAATAGAAACAGAGCCTAATAAGTCTAGCTGGTTCAAAATATAATGTAAAAACAAACCAGTGAATGCATTAAAAGCAGTCTACCGAACCGATCGGTTGAGTTGGTCGAATCAAGAATTAGCCGTGGGTTCGGCTCGGGTAAAAACCGTACCTCTAAAAAACTAGTAAAAACCAATAAAAATTGGTGAATCGGGCCGGACAGATTCTTTTTTTTTTTCGTTTTCTTCTTTTTTTTGTAAAACTAAAAATTAATATTTAATATTTTTATAATTCAAAATTATTTATTACATCATCCGATTTTACCGGTTTCAATCAAAACGATTTAATCGATCGAATCACTGACGAATTGGTTAAGGGAACACTTCATTCATCAGTGACTGCAGAAAGCAGCGAAAATTATATTATGTGCCGGATGTATACACCTTCTCTCTCACAACAGGCGGGCCCCACAACTGTGTGGGGCCCGCCTGTTGTGAGAGAGAAGGTGTATACACCCGGCACATGATATACCACCTCAGAAAGCAGAAGGTTGATCTTCTGGCAATTTCCAATCCTATAATATGTTTCCAAGTCCAACAATCCCAACTGAAAATTCACATAAATTTTTGTAACAATTCAATGATACTACATGCTATCTATAATCATTATGTTTGCAAGAAAGCCTAATGGCTATGTTCAAATTAACCACCATCACTAGTTAAGATTATACTTATTTCTAACTGTCATGTGCAAAGAGGCAGCTTCAAAAATCTAAAGATTGATTTATGATTTACAGTTTGTGATTTTATTTAGCAGCAGCTTCAAAAATATAAAGATTGTGTAAAGAGAGAGAGAGATTAATTATGACCTTAGAACCAAGTGGATAGTCCCCATTCTTAGACCAGAGCCCTTGTCTTTGTCTGACAAACCCATCAGCAGCAGAAATCTTACCCAACACATCAATCAACAAGCGCCGACATCGGAAAACACTTTCCCGGCATTGGCAACGGCAATCCTGCGACGGCGACACTCGGGCAAGTCGATGTAAAGCGTGACGATTCGTATGCTTTAAAAAGTTGGAATTTTTTTGAGATGAATTTGTTACCAAAAAGCTCCAAAGGGGCTGGTGGTTTAATCAGTAGGACTTGTGGCAAGTGTTCAGATTGGTGATCTTCATGTTCTTTATCAACTTCCATTGGCAATAAAATAATAAATTCCAAGACTCGCCTGTAGCGAAAATGGATTACAAGGGTGGTGGAGTTTGTTATTTTGAATTTGCTGCAATTTTTTTCCTTGATTTGACATTAATAAATAAATAAATGAATAAATTCCCAGATTTTTAGTATGTGTCAAACATCACTGCACGTGTTATCTTGGCTGTATTTGAAATATTCTTTTTGGAATTAATTGTATTATATATTGTTTTCATAATATTCCATTACTCTTATATCAAATAATTAATTAATTTTTTTTTTTCAATTTCACCCTTGAATATACTGACATGGTAATTAATATATTTATATTTATATTTTATTAAATATTTAAAAAAATTAGAAAAAAAAATATAAAATCTTATAATTAGGATTGACTATGGGATGAGATGGGTTGAGATTTACCAACTTCGGTCTCATCTTATATATATGTAATCCGAAAAAATTGTCTCGTCCTATCTCGTCCCGTTGAAATCTTTTCTTTTGTCTCGTCCTATTCCACTAAAATCATGTCTCGTCCGATTCCATTTTGAAATCAAAATATAAAAATATATATCAATTCCCATTTCATTCAAGATCTGTTTGGATGGGAAATAAAAAATTGTCAGCCCTATTAATAATTTTTATAATATCTACTTTTATTTAATTCATATTATTATGTTTTTCTTTTAATTATTAATCATTTTTTTAGTATTTGAATTTTTTTTTTAATTCATAAATATTAATAGAAAATTTAGAAAAATATTTTAAAAATAAGAATTATAAGTAATGGAGTATTATGGTATAATAATGACCATAAATCAATTAAATTCTTTTTCATGCCCGACTTTTTTTAATTTTTAGATTTAACTTTTATTTGATACATCATTTCTAGGACCCTGCAAGCATCCACTCCAGAATTAGTTTGTTAATTAGAAAAGTAATAAAGCAAAATTGCCAATGTTCTGTTTCTGTATGAATCACAGGAAACAATCTAAGTTTTTTTTTTTTTTTTTCGGAAACGTTGTAAATCCGAAATCTTGTGACTTAAGCAGAGTAAATAAAACCTCTGACTGTTCCAGATTTTTACAAAAAATGCACACTATGACAATTACGTCTTAAGCCCTTAGTCACAAAGTCACACCCGATTGAGACGGAAACAATCAAGATGATGAAAGCAAAAGGAGGAAATGTAAGAGAAGTGATGCAAGAAATACCAATTCTTGAATGATAAGGATAAAGATCAATCAAGTACTTATTAACAACAGAGCTTGCTTGATGACACAGCCATGGTTTGCAAAGTGAAAGAAAAACAAAAAAGAAAAATAAAAAAAGCAAACATGCTTCCATTTAAGCATCCACAACTTCAGTGAGTAATGGCCTATTTGAGAAGAAAGCTTCCAAGTTTTCAACCACTAGTTCTTGCCGATCCTTGAATGTTTCCCAAGTAAAAATTGCGCAGTGTGGCGACAGAACAACATTATCCAATGCTAAAAGCTCTTTGGGGACATCAGGCTCATTCTGAAACACATCCAAACCAGCACCTTTAATCACTCCTTGCACCAAACACCGCACCAGTTCCTGCTCATCAATAATAGCCCCGCGTCCAATGTTTATAACGACTCCTTCCCTCCCCAGCGCTGACAGGACTTCCTTATTGATCATGTGGCGGGTTTCGTCAGTTAATCCACAGCAAATGATGAGGATATCGCTATTAGCTGCAAGTTCACAGACGTTCGAGTAGAAAGGATACGAGACAGATGACTTTTTCTTCCTTGAGTTGTATGATATGTTGCATCCAAAAGCTTCTAGTCTTTTAGCAACTAATGAGCCAATGCTCCCCAATCCAACAATCCCAACTCGCCTACCTCCTAGCTGAAAATGACAATCATCAACACAACATCAATTTCAAAAGCAGTAATACACATCAGCACCTTATTCATATCTCATTTTCTTATATATAGTCAGAGAAAGAAAAAGTGTCGGAAAGAATTAAAAACAAAAAGTAGCATCCAGTGATATCCCAATCATTATGTAACAAGAATTAAGAAGTCAATAGATAGAAGAGGACATTTTTCCAAGTACCACTGTTCTTCACCTGTTATGCCTTAAATACATGAAGGAAAAACCAATTACTCATAAAAACTAAGGGGAAAAAAACATGACCACTAATCCACTAAGACACTACTGCACTTAACACTCCACTAACCCATGACTACAATCAAATAACAATTAATAAAGCAATATCACTAGCTAAAAAAGAAAAAGAAACCACGCTCATGGCTCAACTGTCACATGAGAATGCTTCATCTAGGTTTGTATCTATTGAGGACCTGGTTAAAAATCCAACAATTAGGATATTCTCTAGAAGAAATACAGTATGCTATTAGCGGCAACATACTATGGGGTGGTGGTGGTCCCACGGATGGGGTTACCCTTAGCTTGATCCCCAAGATATGAAGTCTTCTTCGATAAGTTAGCGAATTGAACAAAGAATTTAGTTGATTTGGGGATTTAGGGATTTTAATTAAATTTAGGGTTTATTCTAGATTGGAATTGAGAATTTAGGGTTTTAGACCTAAATTCAAGTAAAGATAGATTTGATTTAATCAACTCACAGAATTAAATTGATTAAACCCTAGAATAGATTCACGAAATTGAATATACTCTAACTCAAACGAATCAAAGCAAGAATATTCTAAATAGACGATAACAGTTCAAACTTGAAAGAACTTCAAATAACAAAAGCCTTCAATTTCACAATAGTTCAGAATTCCGGAATAATCTATAAAGTTAACCTTAAATACTAGTTTAAAAACCTAGGCTAACCTACTAATAAAGCATAAAGGCTAAACTGAAATAATTAAACATGATAAACTTACTCACACTCTTACTCACATTTATCCCAACTCTCTCACTGTAGCTACAGTGAGGGAGTTGGGATAAGTATGAGTAAGAGTGTGAGTAAGTATATCATTACTGATAATTAAATTAAAATATAATAGGAAAATACTATTCGCGTATTACTGTTCATGCGATATAGTTCACGTATTACTATTCATATATACTGAACTGATTAATGACACTGTCCGTGTATACTGTTCACGGATATTGTTCATGCCACATTGTTCAATTACTGTTCACTACTTGTGTTTCGTGCACCTTCTGACCTACTGTCCATCCATTAATCTCTTGTGATTGGTTTAGAACTTAAATCTTAACAAAAATATCTGTAGGGTAGCATTAATTACTTGATCGAAACTGGAGCCAAAATTTCGCTAACCTCATTTGGGATTTGGGAACTCCATATTAGTTTTTCTCTGGTATCTACTGGCGCTGATACTAAATAATGCAAAGGGAATATACAAAATTGAATAAATATATAAATCAAGAACATGGAGCAAGTGACAAACCTTACAGCCGAGAGGATAGTCCCCTTTACAAGCCCAAAGCCCTTGTTTAACAAACCGATCAGAAGCAGAAACATTCCTCAACACATCAATAAGCAACCCCACGGCCAAATCAGCAACATCTTCTGAGAAAACGTTGCCAGCATTAGCTACGGCGATGCCACGGCGTCGGCACTCGGCGATGTCGATGTGGTTGAGCCCGGCGCTGGTGGTCATCACCAATCGAACGGCCGGCATCAGGCGTAGAGTATCGGCCGTGACGGGGGCGCCGCCGCTGGAGAGAATGGCTTCGACTGATTGTGCTTGTGTTTTCAAGAATTGGTCGAGTGGGAGTGGGGATTCCCACGCTTTTAGGAACTTGAATTTGTTCGAGGAAAAGCATTCGTCTCCGAAGAGTTTGTAATCTGGCGGTGGCTTGAAGAGCAGTACTTTTGGAATGTCTTGAGATTCTTTGCCTTTAGCTTCCATTTTTAGGTTCCAGTCAACTCGGAGCCGATGAACTTGATAAAAGTAAATTTCTTGTACGAACTAGTGTCGTCAAAATTTCTTGTCCCGTCGGATACCATCGATGAGATGCGAGATAAATTTTTTATTATGTATTGATTAAAAATTTTGAATTGGGACGGAATTTTCACGGGATGATATAAGATTTTTTATAAAATAAGACATGATCAAGATATATTTTTATCCTATTGTATTTGATGAGACGGAAAATCTCATCCGATCCTGGCTTATTGCCAACCTTAATATGGACGACGCCATTTCACTTTCTTTTTTTTTTGTTCCAAAATTTAATGTGTATTTGTTTATCGTGTTTTTTAGTATATTTTTTAGTTACACGAAATTAAATCCCATCCGAAATCCCTGGAAGGAAAATGATGAGGATACTAAAAGGTGATTATATGTGTGAAAAATTGTTATCGAAATAATATTATTTTAATGATAAATAAAGATTTAAAAAAAAAAAAAAAGATATCTCTAATGCCCGTTTAATCTTTAAATCATTTAAGTGATGGGGACATTCTTTAGAGATTCAAACCTTTTAAATTTGATTACACAATAGGGGATATCTAGACTTGTGATTGTGAGAATGTGTTTGTATGCACAAGGCTTTGCCTTATAAATCCATTATATATCCTTTGACCCTTAAGCGTCAACTTGACAATAATTCATAAATTGACCCATAAAAGCCTTGATGCTTAATTATCAAATAATCCCAAATAATTTTAACATTTTGAAAGTACTCAAGATTCGAAAATTCGGTATACAATGCAAAGCGGGTAGCCTTAAGGAGGTCGAGGCGATATCTTCCATCCGAATATTAAAAAAAACTAAAAATATCAAAATAAATCATTCATAATAAATCCATAGTAATTAATACATAAGAACATCCACCAAATTAAACAAAATAAAACATAACAAAATAGATTTATAAAATAAAATGACTGTTAATCTCTAAATAGATTATCATTTGTGTATAATAACATGAAATATGTGTCTGAAATGTCATCCTCCAAAACGTCATCATCATATATAATTTCTATCATAAATAAATTTATTAATAATAAATTATAACTAAGAAATAAATATAATAATATATGTTAGTTATTTTTAAAGATAATAATTATTTTATCATTTTCGACGAAACATCGAGGTCGAACTACCCTATCAACGCAATTAACAACACTGTTGGTTAGGATTTCAAAATTAAAAATTTTATTTTCGATAGTTTTTTAATCTATAAATAAGCTCAAGTCAAAATTCTTTATCATAACTTTTAAATCCCTTATATAATATTTCATTTTTTTTTTTTTAAAAATAATAACTTTAAGCTCGAGACGTTCTTATCAACCACCCCAGGCCTTTGAAGCGGGCAACTGAAAATTCAACCTGAGACGACAGCCTCGACGCCCGAGACAACATCTCATATGGAGTTTTGAAATTATGAAAATACTTTTGATATAATTTTAAACGCTCTGAAAACATAACTTATAATGATTAGGAGGAGTTACGACGACTATGGAATCCCAATCCTCCATGCATATCAAATGATGGTCGTTACCGATCCTTCTTGTCCAGTCTTTTTCTAGTTTGCTGTATATTATGACAAAATGGGGAATAGTTGGTAAAGAACATAGAAAGTTATTTGAAAACTAATTAGAAATTTCAGCCAGTGAAATCTTCACGACAGCATTCTGCATACACAGTTGAGAAACATGGGTCACATCCTCAAGTAAATATTAGGCTCATCCTGTCAACTAAAATAAGTCATTTAGCAGCTTCAAAGGTGAAGGTGTGAACAGAGAACACTAGTAACATTTCAAAAACCAAAACTCAAGTCATGCTATATTATGTGACTTGCCTTATTACACTTCCTGGATATAAGGGAACTGGCAAAATCATGACCACAAACCCAATAATTGAAAAATGCCCACACAAGTTGAGCAATAGTTGTCCCAAAGGGCGTGATTTGATGGTGTAGGATTCAGAATCTCACCTTGAGATTCTGGGTTCGAATCCAGGGAATGTGTTTCTTATAAAAACATGAGACAGTCGGGAATTTTACATCATCCACAGTCACAGATGTGACTATGTTTTCTCCGGTCCCTGAATGAGATTTTACCAAGCATGAAATCAAACAATAAAATGGAGTAAAGATGACATGGGAGTGCAAAATTTATTGACAACCATCACTGGCATCTGACCATTTGGAAACGAGTGTAAAGTCCTAAAGATAACTCACGCATAGCTAAAATGGAGTAAAGAAGCTTTGTATTTACAACAGCCAAAAGATTATTTATGCATATGTCTCAAGAAATTCCAGTGACTGGGATCCATAAGCTTTACTAGGGGAACCCTTGCCCGTGTCAGTGACTGTAAAAAACTTAAAAATGATTTTGCATTAGAATTTAAAATAAACAATTATTGCACCATTAGAAAGTAAACCAACAGAACCAATAAAAATACAAGACACCAACATGCCGTGCAAGTGAGATCCTTGCTTCAAGTAGACCAATCCCACCATTCATAAAGGCACTGCATCATATTTTCGTTTCAAATGGGGAAAAAATAAATTTGATCATGGATCCTATCCTAGTTCTAATGGAACTACATAAGGAATTACGCATACTGAAACCCAAATGATGGAATAAAGTTATAAAACTAAATACATGAGCCAAGATACTCTATCAGAAATACTTATAGCATCAAACTAATAGTAGAGGCAGCCATTATTTGAATATGCTTCTTTCAGGAACCAAACCTAGTACAAAAGTTATGTGTCATTGATTTAAAATCAGCAAACCAAAATTTTACAGTTCACTTTCCACTTATTTAGGCCATCAGGTTCATTTTCATCGTAAAGTCAAAAATATTAATAAATTACTAATAAGTTCTCCAGAAATGTCATATTGACAAACTCACTGGAGCTCATTTATCATACTAGCAGAGTAACATCAAAGCAAACTGATCACCTGCCAATTCTGGAGATTATCTGATTGCAAGATACCTGCCAACTTCAACAAGAACTCAGACTTCTTGATCTCCGAATCATTAATTGCAAGGCAAACATCAATGTCACTCTTAGAAACTCCAAATGAATTAGCACACGATCCATACAGATACAACCGAGCATCAGGCCATTCTTTGCAAACTAACTTCTCCAATAATGTTAACAATTGCTTCTGCTTTGCCTTTTCTTCCTCTGCTAGTATTAAAGACTCATAAATTGCAAGAAAAGGAGCATTAATCTTCCATGTCACCACGACATTCAATCTTCCATTTTAAGTTTCTCATCCTCTGACTACACGACATTCAATCTGCCATTTTAAGTTTCTCATCCTCTGGCTAAGTAGCCTTTTTTCTCTAATATCTGCTCTGAATTCCTGATAATAAGAAACAAAAGTGAACCACACATCTAAACAATTTATTCACTCACAGTAAACATTTCAATAAATCATGCAAACATAAACAAATTTTCCCAATCAATCATTATAATAACAAGCATATAATCACTAGTGAAGAAGTTAACCTTATCACGCGAATTTCGATGTTTCTTGTCATTCCTCTCATGATTATCATTCTTGTACTGATATTCATCCTCAGACAATAAAGAATCCACTAGCGCTTCGCCAAAGTCATCCATATCATCGCCACCTTGACTATAACCGGGACATTATCACTCCTCCTCTTATCCCGCCCTAATGCCTTTCTCTATCCTCTCTGTGCAAATCCAACAAAGACAACTCAATATCCAAGGCTGATACTAAATGAAGATTACTTCCAGGAGGGCCAGGATGATCAAGCTGTCTAGTGATCCCTGCACCATTGCCACCTCGCATCACTCTCCCATCTTCAACACCAGAACTAGTAAACCTGTTACTCATATCAACAATATGCTCAAAGCCCCTTTTTCTATTACCGCCGCCTCCTATTGCCTTGTTCAAAAACTTAGGAGGCAGTGTTGAGCCATAATGCTGTTTGCCAAGTCTCAAATCATGTTCTCGAGAATTCTCCAAATTTCTAAGTTGAAACGAATTCGAATTCGAAATAGAACTTGCTCAAGGGTAAAATGATTCTGGTACATTGGTACTCTACAACAGTTATTTAATACCTGAGCTGCACTATTTGTGCAGAATCACATTCATATTTTATTCTAATGAACCAAATTTATTTTACAAAAATGAAGAAGCATCGGAACATTCCAAGTCAAAGTGATAAAAGTTTATGATCTCTTCCTGTACATACACATATTACAAAAATGAAAGAAAGATTCATTCTCCATCATATCACCAGCATATAGTAACCAATTAAAAAGTTGAAAAATAATTCCGAATTAAGACAAACAAAAGTATTGTAGCTTTACTTTAAATGCAAAATTTTGGGGAAAAATCACAGAATGATTAACTCGAACAGGCTACTGTTTTGATGTGCAGGGACTGGAAGCCCTTACATCCAACAGAGTTCTTCTGATTCTCTGAAAACAATATGCTGTGAAGTTCACATTGGTAACAACATTTACAACTGCAGTACAAGAATTGAGGCTTCTGACAATATAAAAGAATTCCTAAGAATCAAGAGTCCGACGTCCAAAATTTATCAAATCAATGCTTTAGACATGGGCTCGAATAATAGAAAGTAGAACACAAGGTGTAGTGGTAGGGTTCATTAGCAAGTGTGTGTTAGTGCTGTCATATCATTGAGAAAAATAAAGTTGATTAAAGGTAAAAGCTATATCCACTATAAATTCATTTCATTAGCATGCACAGTGCAGATTGCAGAACAATCTCAATTAGTAGAACACAAGGTGTAGTGGTAGGGTTCATTAGCGAGTGTGTGTTAGTGTTGTCATCTCATTGCGAAAAATAAATATGATTAAAGGTAAAAGCTATATCCACTATAAATTCATTTCATTAGCACGCATAGTGCAGAACAATCTAAATTAACTAACCTTATCCTTAATTTGTTATGCTAATTTGTGACATTTACAGTATTAAAGTATGAGACACCAAGGCTCAATAAGCTTGGGTTCCGGGTTGACCTATTTCTTTCTGTATATAAATTTTTTTTAATGTAACGGTATAATCATTTCTCAAAAGAAAAGGCAGGGCCAAGATTGGTTTCCTATGCTGAATTTCATGCTTACTTGAGCACAAAAATCAGCCAACTTGATGAAAGCTAGCAGACAATCAGAAAAAGGACATATCTTCTGGGGCCAATAGGTCCAAAAGTCAAAAAAAGCAAAGTGCTTCTTCAGGTCCCATGGCAATACACAAATCAATCAATGAAGCCTTAAGGTGGCAATGACATCGCCATTTACCATCTGGAAAGCAAAAGCAACATCTAAACATCTTTACATTTACCATTAAACCTGGGATTCCTAATATTCTAAATATGTTTAGCAAAAGTCAAGTGGGGTTGTCCCTGAAAAAAATCAGTAGTTCTCACATAAAGTTAATAACGATATAAAATTTGTAGGCCCAAGTGAACAGATACATAATCAAGTGCAAAGAGACCCTGAATTCATGAAATAAACAATTTTTTTTCCTTTTCTTTGTTTTTGCATCAATTTCTACAAACATAATAATTAGAAATGACCTACAACAGTACACACTCTACAGTCAATGGACAATGATATAATTAAAATGGCTCGAGAAATTCCGGTGAACTCACCGTGCTCTCTTCCTGGATTTAAACGGAAAATTGCTTGGTGGTGATGGTGAAAATTCAAACGGCAAATGAGGTGGCTCAGCCTCACCAGTAAGCATCTCAACAATTTCTTTCATTGTAGGTCGCTTGCTTGGTGATCTTTGTAAACAGAGAAGTGCAACAGTAATGCAAAGCAATGCTTGATCCTTATCCAATGAATGAATAGAAGAATCTACAAGATCCAAAAGCTTCCCATGATATGCTAATTGCCTAGCCCAAGAAGTCAGATTAGCCCTTTCAAACTCTGACATTGGTGAGGCTGTCACTTGTAAAGGCCTTCGCCCTGAAATCAGAACTAAAATGAGCACACCAAAGCTATACACATCACATTTCTCCGATAGCAGCCCACCGCCACCATATTCAGGGGCGATATAACAAACAGTTCCTCTCATACTCGGAGTGCTACTAATACCACCACTCTTGGGTATATCTCCACTAGCCCAATCTTGGCTACTTCTTCTTCCATTCCTTAATTCACCACTAAAACCATCAAGCCACCAATCAATGCTACCTCTGCTAGTCTTATTCTTCCTCTTCTTTCTCTCTTGGACAACATCCTCATCTTTTTGCCACCACATTTCTCCCCCATTACTCGAATTCAATCCTCTTTTCTTCTTCTTTTTGGTTAATTCCTCGCAAAACTCTTCCTTCCACCATTCTCTTGGCTTCCTATTCTTTTCTTTCTTCCTAATTCTCTCCTTCTTCATCTCAATTTTCGAGCTTGAACCATTATTCTCAGTCGAACTTGGAGATGCAACCCATTCATTTTTGGGCCTTTCTTTCTTAATTTCACTCCCAATCCATTCCATAACATAATCCTTCACTCTCCCTGACTCCGATCCTCCTCCGTTGTCCTGTTTCCACCACCAATCCCGCCTTGAACTGCTCTTTTTACCATTTCCCATCAAATCTTTCCCACTATCAACACTAATCTTATCAAAACAACCTTCCGATACACTCCCTTTATCAACTCCAACTTCCGGCGACAAAGTAACCGTCTCGGGAGACACCTCAGGATCAAAAACTCTAACAACGCAACTCTCCGGCGACTGATCTACACCGTTAACACCACCACCAGCACTTTCTTCATAAGCAGTCACCACACTCTCAGTCTCCTCCAAGATCGACCCATTATCCTCGTTAACATCTCTCTTCTTTGCACACTCACCTTCCATAATCAGATCCTCAGTTTTCAATCTCGCAAGACCAAAATCTCCAATCTTTGCTTTAAAATTGCCGTCTAATAAAATATTACTCGGCTTAATATCGCCGTGAATCACCGGCGGATCACACGAATGGTGAAGGTATTCAAGCCCCTTGGCGATATCAATAGCAATTTCGAATCTTTTGCTCCACTCCATTAATTCTTCACATTTTCGATCCAATAATGCATCTTGTAAGCTCCGGTTCTCCATCAGCTCGTAAACTAAAACAAGTCTGCGGCCGCGCCGATCCGAAGCGAAACCTAAGAGAGAAACAATGTGAGGAGAGTTTAAAGACGAGGCCAGCGAGAGCTCGTTGTGGAACTCGCGCTCGCCTTGGAGTGAGCCGGAAGAGTCGAGTATTTTCACGGCGAGTGGTTGGGACGACGACGGGACTATGGCTTTGTAGACAGAGCCGAAGCCACCTTGGCCGAGCCGGTTGGAAGGAGAAAACGACGCCGTTGCGCGGCGGATGAGGTTGTAAGAGAACCGTCGGCAGTCGTGGTGGTTTGGGGATTTTAAGTCCGAAGGGGCCGTACGGTTCCGGTAGAGTTTCCGGTAGGTGAAAATGGTGATTAGGATGAGTATGAGACAGGTTAGAACTAGGGTTCCGGCGAGTATGGCAGGGAGAAAGTGAACCTGATGGTTGTGGTGGTGATGGACGAGTGGTGGCGCCATCAACGATGGCAGTGGCGGTGGCGATAGTGAGAATAATGAGCGCGATGGCATTCCTGGTAAATAGTTTGGAAAATGGAGGGTTTGTTTGAAACAAAATGTTAGTAGTATGTCATGGGTAAAGTAAACTGACCAGTTGAGGGAGAATTGAGGAGAGGGATTTTAGACTCCTCTCTAAGTGCTCTGTTCAATCAAGTGTTTAACTTAAAAAGTTATCTGTGTGTGTTTTGTGGGGCCCAAATTTTGCAAGTGTTGTGTGACGTGGAACTTTTGGATATGGATGTTGAGGAAGCCATTAGTTTGACTTTTTCTAAATACGTGGCGCTATTTTATTGGTCTGTTACTTTTTCATGCATGCGGTTTATAGGGGAGAGTGATCATGTGAATCCGGATTCGAAGGCATTTAAGGTTCTTAATTTCTCTTATTAGTGTCAAAATTTAAACTATTTTCTCTTACGATTAGTTTAATTTTATATTTATTACGATTAAGATGCAATATTATTTTGTTAATATAATTTTATGAATAATAAATAAATTGTAAATGAATTATAAATAAATATTTAGATCGTAAGGTTATGGGTCCATCCGGTTCCGGTTTTAAAATCGGACATGAACCGAATCCCCAAACGGTTCGGTTACAGTTCCACAAAATATGGAACCGTAACCTTAAGGTAAGGTTCGGTTCGGTTCTGATTCCGGTTCCGAACCAGAACCAAATCAATTTTTTTAATTTTTTCCCTGCGGTTCTAAAAAACGTATAAGCGAACCGTGGCTACCTCTAAATACAAATACTAGAAGAGGTCCTCAATTTTAAGAGGTTATAGATGAGTGTCTAGAATATATGACTCTTGATAATAACATAGAAAAAATTTTACTTCTTAATTATAATAAATATAATTTTTTCTTAGATTTAGATTTTAGTTTTAATCCAAATTTTATTTAACGGACTGTCTTTATGGCCATTCTTGATAAACACAACACCAATATTAAATGAATTAACACTATAACAAATTTTTTTTTTTTTTAATCATACCAATTTATGTGAATTTGAGGTACGAAAATTCCATGTAAGTGTACCAAGAGTCATGTTGATACCTCTACGTCGAAGTTGTCTTCTGGAGAGGCGAGAGGCATGAGATGAGTGTGGTGTCCCCCAAAGGGTAGTCTAACGATTTAAATTTGAGATTTTATCTTTAAAGTATTTGGTTCAAGTCGCATCTTTATAAGTGCGTGTGATATGATCAATTTACTCACAAATTCATATTAGAGTCTAATAATTTATATATGGATGACGTGAGAAAACACCTGGCACAGTTGCTCACTCTCCTTTCCCACCTCCCTCACAACAAGGCGAATTTCTTCATGGAGGCAAAGACTTTCTTTCCACTGTTAGAACGGCTGAAGAAAGGAGGTTTCGCGACAAGAGTACAACTTCTATCCTGCTTCCCGGCTGGCCTATCTTTTCTTTCTTTTTGCCATTGGAGCACACCTTTTCGCTGGTGGATTAGTGATCCAAGGAAGATAAGAGCCTTTCGACCAACGTTTGCCCTGATCTCTCAATGACCAATGATAGCAGCTAGCCAGGGGGCTTTAGCGTCTATGTACTGGAGAGGGGTTATCTCGTACTTTCTGATGAGGTTGGAACTGCCTGATCTTTCGAACATTGTAAGAAATTTTCAGATATACAACATTATCCGCCTAGCCCTTTCTATGTACCAGGTACTGCAAAGCAACCGCGTTTTGGCCCTTTTCCGCGCTTCTTTCAATTTCCTTACATTCTAGCTGAAGGTTTAGTTTAGCCTTTTGGAATGACTTGAGGTCTGAGATGAGCGTCCAAACCGAATCGATCTTTTTGCCCCCCTCAGCTATCCCTTCCCGTCTTCGTTTAGCAGCGAACTCGGGCACTTTCCCCGGCATACGAAAAAAAATCCAGGATGACGGCTTTCAAAAGACGAGTAAGAGACGGGGAGGGGGAGGCTCTCGAAACCAAACGAACCTGCTAGATCATCCTCCATTTAGTGATCGGTTATTCCTCACTGAGCATTAGTCCATGTCTCATGACGAACCCACATTTTGAAAAGTTCTGTTAGGTTCTTGAGCAAACCAAGCGGGTGGTTGGCGGAAAAAGATAAGCAATACGCGAAGAGAGCAGAGATTAAAAAGAGTTTCATAATAAATGAAACTTTATGCCAGGATAGAGTCTTTCCGCACAATACCACATAATCAAGTGATGGTGGTCCCGATGTTAGATTCTCAAGAACCGACGGTTCTATTGGTGACCCATTCAAAATAAGCTGGCCGCTTTGACTTCTGTTGCCGCTAAGCCGGAGGCTGGGCTAAGGGATCTAACCTCTTTCTGGTTACATCCTTGGTGGGTAAAGTGGTACTCAATTTCTTGTTCGTGCACGAGGAATTTTTGTGTATGGAAAAGACGACCCGACTACCCTAGTCCGAACTCTGGGGATCCATCCAATCAAAATCCAATAGCTTACTGACTTGTTTGGGTAATCTAAGAGGTAAGGCTCCCCCGAAGAAAGGATAGCGCTTCGATCAGCATGGGATAAGATAAGACTCGAAACGAATAATAATAGTCGAAACGATATTTCAAAAAAAAAATGGGTGTGGGCTCTAAAGGTGGCAACGGGTCGGGCCCAGGAAAAGTTCGGCCCTAGCATACAGCCTCAGGTCAGGCTTTAGCCGGCCCGATTTTTTATTAATAAAAGTTATAAAAAATTTTAATTTATTATATAAATATATATATATATAATTTATTATATATATAAATATATAAAATATTTTTTAAGCCTCGACCGGCCCGAGCCCGGGCTTAATGTGGTGAGCCCGGACTAGGTCCGAGCCCAAAACGGGCCTCTATTTTTAGGGCCCGCCCCAAATTTTTTTGTTCCCAGATCGGTCGGATAGGATCAGGTCCGGATTTTTCTGCCATTCTTAGTGGGCTCCACGAGTTTACTTGGGGCACGCTTCCAACGCGCTGATTAAATCGCGTGGGTTGGGGTTCCTTGCATACTCTTTTTTGTTTGGCTGTCAATTTCCTTTTGGGTAACTAGATGACGTTATTTTGTAGCAACGCTCGTCTTCAGTGAAGTTTGACCATAACAATATATTATGAGCATGCAGCGACTTTTACGGTGACCTTTTTCTATTTTTGAAATACCAAGGGTGTTTTTTTTTTTTTTTTTTTGTTGACTTTGTAAATAACTTAGTAAATAAAATTCTTCAAATTAAATTTACTTCGCACTTTTCAATATTAATAATGGCTTATCTTTCTTCAAATATTATTATATAATATTTTATCTCTTTTTATTTTATTATAATGATAATGGTTGAACATACTAATAATTATTTATATATTAAAATAATATAAATAAAGTAAATATCATTTAATTTCATTTAAATAATATAAATTTATTTAAATTATCTATTTTCTATAAAAATCATATAACTAAAGTGGGTACATTTAATTTGATAAAAATAATATAACATTAATTTTATTTAAAAAACCTATTGAAAAATAATTTATTTTTCCACTATTTAAATTACTAAATGTATAATCAAATAGATATTTTAAGAATAAAATTAATAGAGACTTTTGGAACTGTTCGGAATACACAAGAGAGAGACTGAGAACATGTGAGTCCCACTTAGGCTTTATTATGAACGAGTCTTACAGCCCACGCCTGTCGGCGAGCTGACCCGTGAGTGAAAATTTTCCCATACTGGGTTGGGTTGATGTGATCATCATCATCTTAAATAATGTGCTTAATGTTATTAAATAATTTATGACTTACCACTTACCCTCAAAAGATTATTCACAACTATATAATAATTAAAAAAGTATTTGAAATGGATATTATATCCCTTGTCAAAGATTGGCTACGATACAGCCTTCGTAGTGCACCACGGGTCAATCAGATCTAGCAAATTGTATTTTATTTCTTTCTAAATACATGAGAATGAGATCATTGATGACAGATGGTGGATTGGTGGGCTGTTTGATGGCTGCAGCCAACCGATAATTATAGTTTAAATATAAATTAAATTAAAAAATATTACTATAAAAATATTAATATAATTAAGATCTTCATGGTTAAATTTCAGACTTCACTAATTCATTATTAAATTTTATTTTATTTTGCGATTCCGAAACTGAAATCTGATTCCGATTCTGGAACTGGCGAATCCTGAAACCGGAGGTTCAGGCAGTTCCGATTCCAGTTCGAAACCGAACTGCGGCTGGGCCTAGGCTCCTGTGTTGTAGGATACAGTACATGGATATTAGAGATTGATTATTCCTGTACAAGATTCTAATTCACGGGAGCAAAATTTCTTGTGTGTAATTGTTGTTGACAAACCCACGTCACACATAAATCGAGCGGATTTCAATTAATCCACCTGGATGAGAATTTTAACAAACAAAGTGAAGACAGTCAGAAATCAGAAAAGTTAGGACTCAAGAAACTAAATTTTGTACAGTGTTTGAAGGTCTCTCCATGTAATATTTAAAGTACAACAACAGGCCAAATTCACATATTTGTGCAGTGGCACAGTAGCAGCTTTGTACCACCACTCACTTACTTGGACAATGTTCACTGTTGTGGTTTTGCACCACCGTTTTCTTGGACGCTGTTGACGGGAGTTGTGGTGCCGCTCCTTTTGCCGTGTTGCCCAGTGATGGTCCGGCCCATAAACTTTCCCGCTTTGCTCAAACCACTGCCGACAGCGCCAAAGCCACTCCCAACAAATCCAACTCCAGCACCAACGCCAGTGGTCACCAGCCCAGCACCGGCGCCAATGCCAGTTCCGACAAGCCCAACTCCAGAACCCACCAGGGATGCAGCTCCATCTATTGCATCCATTGTGCTTCCTATAACTCCGGCTTCCTTCAGTTTCTTCCTTTCTTCTAGGATTCTCTTCTCTTCTTCTAGGGCAACCAACTGCTGCTCCTTGTTGAACTCGTGGTATAGTACCTGACGTATAAACCAGATATCTCCAGCGTGAAATAAATCAATAACCAAAGAAATACGTTAATAGAGAGAAACAAGAAAAATTCGACTGGATATAATCCTGAAAAATGATTTCACTTTTCGCAAAACAATCTAAAGCTCTGAAGTTACCACTACAACTCAAACCTCAGACCTCCACATTGGCAAGGGAGTCTAGTAATAACGGGAAACCGAAAGCCCAAAATCCTAAGAAAGTCTGACAAGACAATATTCAGAATATTCATTATGCAAGCCTCCTCGCATAAAAGAAATACAAATAGGACAGCAAACAAGTTATTTTTTTTCCTCGGCAAGTAAAAAAACACTAGAATACAGACACAATAAAAAAATACTAGCATACAGGATTGTCATGAACTGAAAAGCAATAGAATGAAGTAAAACAATATCTATTTACCAGCATAATTAACTTATAATACTTAAATTGATATATAAAACAACCTGCATAAATATATTAAAGCTATGTTGAGAAATTTCAACCTTTACAGTAAGAGTTCCTCTATCCTTCTTATCTTTTATTTTCAGCATATCAAGAGATGGTAGTAGTCTCAGTTCAGCCTCTTTTGGAGTTTCTGCTTCAAGATCAATTAAAGGCAATTTTACTATTCCCAATCTCTTATCTTGGCCAATGTCCTTATCAAAAACCTGTTTGAGTAAATGAACATAATTAGCAGTAAGGGAAGGCAGATTATCACATCCTTATTCCATGAAAGCAAATAGTAAAAAAAAAAAAAAAATATATATATATATAAGGACCTCTCAATCAGATCACACGATGCCTAATCTTAAAAAAATAAACAGCACTAAAATTGCAAATCAAACAGGCCCTAATTTTCTTCTTTTCGCTTTAGGGTGAAAAAAAGGATGAGTCATGCTTTAGATAAATGGAAAATTCAAGTTCATGCAGACAGAGTGCAATAGCACGAAATATTACAGCCCCAGGTAGATGGGCTTTGCTATGTTAAATTGTATAGCAACATGTGAAAGATGTCATATTATCAAGATTAACTCCCAAATATTTTTATGTTTATAATGTAGCATGTACGGCCCTGATAGCAGATCATAAGGTTCAGATATAGTATTAGTATTAGGCACCATGTTCAGAATTTAAATTAGGCATCCGATGAGCAGGAAAAAAAGTGTAAGCAGGTGTAAACCTCAAAAATAATTGACTGCGTCTCCTTGTCTTCTGCAATCAACTCAAATGTTTGATTCCAAACAGGATTCAAGTTGTTGTCAACAACGTTTGTTTTAACCTTGAATAGGGGCCGGATATACACAATCACATATGGATCAGATTTTCCAATCATTTCCATGTTCTTCAAATTATTCCCTTTCACTATGGTCACTGAAACCTTTCCTTGAGGTTTAAGCTCTAATTCACTGCATAAACAGAAGGTTATATATGACTATATTCTAGAAAATAGATCCTCAGACATAAATATGAGCACCAAAAAATACGGCAACTTGGTGGGAAAGGGGAAAAAAGTGTAATGGAAGACGTAATTCAACTAAAATGTCTCAGTTTAGAACTTGGTCACATTCAAATCTTATGCGGTGAGCTGTAAAAGGGACTCCCAGCAATTGAGGACGAAAATAACAGATTAAGAATTACCTAGTATCAACAGGTATGCCGCCAATTGGAACAACAATTCTATGGGGCCATTGAAGCATGTCTGTGACGATCGTATTCACAGTATCCTAACAATGTGACGAAAGCATAATCATGAATCTGAGAAACAATATCAATCACAAACAAAAAACATAAAAAAATAAACTCAGTAAATTATAAAGAAGACAACTTACATCAATCATATCTGAAATTCCAGGAATGGCTGTTAGGCTTCCACCAACAGCCTTCAGAGTATAGTCAATTCTTGGCTTTGGCTGATTCAATGTACACAAGAATTATTCAATTCAAAATTTTTATTTGCAATACTGTTAACAGTAGGTCAATTCATTATGTATACTGTTAGCGACAGATTATTTTTCTAATATAGTAACCACTAAAAGACAAAGATCCTTGTGTTTCACAACCTTGTCCGCATATTCACAGCAAATGGAGGCACATCATAGAAAATAATCCAGAAAACTATTGTTAATCCTATTTATTCATATAGTTTAGTGCCTGTTGTAGGCTACAGACTTCTTTCAAAATATGAATACATCAAATACAAAATTCTCTTTTGAAAAATTACTGTTACCATTTTATAGAAATTCAAAAGCTTGTTCTAAAATAAATGGACGTCTGTTGAATTGTGAAAACAGTCACTAACAATAAGAGACTCACAAGACAATCAACAATCTGGATATCAGTTAAAGAACTTTGCAAGTGTTAAGTACATATGAGCTTTGTTGGGACCAATTATCGTCCGAAGGTAACATTCAAATATTTGTTGAAAGAAACGAAAGCAGTCAGACATATAAGTAGTACCAACTTTGTTCCAATCATACCTCAGAAAGTAAAGCAACAACAACAGCAGAAATGCAGGGTATCTCTTCGGCAAGTTGGAAGATAACACGAATAACAGTAAACACTTGAAGATCTTTCAACTGTAGTATATAGGGCACCAGGGAAACACTCAAATCAATAACCTCTTGAATGATAAGACTCCAAATACAAAAGAAGAAAAAAATACACAACAAGAGATGTGACAATCTTTGGTAAAAGCAAACACATACCTGGATGGGTATTGAAGCAACCATTGCAGCTTCAACACCTAAAATAATGCTTGGATCACCACCCCAGCGGAAATCAATATCCATTGTAATTTGACCTTGCTTAAGACTCTGAACACGTATACCTGCATTTAATAAGTAAATACCCGTGCATAAGTGCTTAAGAAGGAAAACATAACAGTGACAGCACAACTAATTATCAATGGTTGAAGCTTACCTTCAATCTTTGGTGCCACATTGCCAAGAGACAGTTTGCTAAACTTTAGTGAAGTAATACCCGCAGGTCGATATTCTTCCAGTAATGGTTCAACAGATTCTCTTATCACCAATTCTGCTGCCTGAAAACAAACAGAGACAGCAACGTTCAATTCAAAAATTCAGAGATCAGGAAAAAAATTGCACAAGGCCAATCAATGTTAATACATTTTCTATTCTCCCTTCTCACTCTTTGTTTTAAGCTTCCTTTCTCATTTCTGTTTCCCTCTCCCTCCACTATTAATGTTTGATTCTCACAACAAAAATCTTCCATGTCTAACAACTAATATGAAACTGCAAACACAAACACGTAAAATTACCAACTACAGCATAATATGTTGACCTACCTCCTGTATAACGGTAGAAAAGACAATTTGTTTAATTCTTAGAATAAACATGATAATGAAATGCAGATATTATTATCTCTTTGTTTTCAGCATCATTTCCATTTTCCCTCTCCCTCCACTAATAATTTTCATTCCTCACAAGAAATATCGTTTAAGTCTACAGTCTACCAACTATATGAACCTGCTAACACAAACACATAAAATTTACCAACTAGGCAGCTACAGCATAATATGTTGCCCAACCTCCGTATAACAGTAGAAAACGCAATTTGTTTAACATTACAATAAATATGAACATCAATGAGAGTGCAGATATTATTATGCCTTTCATTGAATAGTACCTTGTCATGAAGTTCCTTCTCGTTTTCCTAGCCTTTCAATTTCATAATTTCTCGTCTTCCAATATTAAAATTCTAACACTTCATGAATTAAGGACTCTAACTTGAAAACTAACCACATAGTCATGTGTCATAACATCTGATTCTGACCAGTATAAAAGAACTTTCGGAACAACTCAGGACTAAGAATCTTATTGTATATTTAAATTTATAATGAGAAAAGGTTAGAAGCTTACATCTGCAATGAATGGCCATAATTTGCTCAATTCCTTGTTCAGCCATTTCACCTGCAAGAGCTCACCGAAAAGCATACTTTCATGGAACATTACATCACAAAATATCCTTTCTAACTTCAAAAATGCATATAATAAAACAGAAAGCAATATGAATAAATGTTCCATAAATAAGTTGTGATGCAAGTTGAATTGTCCTAGAACCTAATAAATCTTTAGGTCAAATCCATTTCTGAACACTGATAAAAATAAAAGAAAACTAGTAAAGTGACTTTTTGGAAACTATAGTCATACGGCTGAAGCCAGATAGCCACATACAGCACAAAGATTAAAGTATGATATAGGAAAAAGTGATTATTATACAGGACAAAGAAAAGAAAGCTTCATGTAGACAAGAACCTTACCAGGCAAACCAAATATAAAACATTACTGAATCGAATGAAATTTCACCAACCTGTTCAAAGACAGGGAACGATATCCATGGAGGAAAATTGTCACCACAGATTTTCTTCAAATCATCTCTGTTAAGGGATCCAAGAATTTTGATATCCGCTGCCTGTGTGAAAAATAAATACAACAAATTATAGTCCTACAAAAATTTCAGTCAGAGAGAAAAAGGCAGGCGAAAAAAAAAAGTGTAGCCATTAAAATTAAAAGTAACAGTGTCGGCAAGTAATTCAGATATCATAAAAATGATCGAATTCAAACTATCTTAGAAGAGGTTCAGTTGATGAATCTTCCTGTATGTTCAAGTTTTCGCCTTTTTTGGACTAATTTAATCAAGCAAGCAAGAAAAAATGCACAAACTAATTGTGTGAAAAATTACCAAACAAAAATTGAGAACAAATTAAACAGATTAAGAACTGGTTTCACTAAATTATTGAAAAATTGAAATACTTTTGCACGTCGCTTGGTGCTTCGGTATCTCATCATGTGCCGCCAGCCGGCCATCAATGCGATCCCGAAGATCATTCCCATGAAAACACCGGAAATCAGCCCCATTTTTCCTGGAATCCAAACAGAATTTCATTTAAGAACACAAAAATCCAATTAAGTAAGACCTAGAAATTATCGAACAAACATCAATTTAATTTACGCTCTAGAGAGACTTACAGAACGAACTTGGAGAGACTGCGGCTAAGAAATTGGAATTTGTGGATCAGGAAAATAAAAAAGACTTTTATTGAAAAATAAAATAAAAAAATAAATAAAATTATAAATGAAACGTCAGTCCCACACACTTTATAACTTTGTCTCCATCTCTCTCTCTCACTAAACGTAAATCGGTAAATGTTTTGATATTTCGGTTCGGTTTCTCGCTCTAAAATTAATAATGACTTTACCGAGACATTGGGATTTGGCATTAGCTCCGTGAGATTGGTGAGAAAGTGATGATAAAAATTAAAGCCAGCGTTCAAGTTGAGATTGTGATTGTGATTGTGATTGTGATTTTGATTGTGCCATGTGTGTAGGCCAAATCCAAAAGATAGAAACTCAAACTCATCTACATATTTCTGTCGACATTGAATTTTACGCTTTAATTACTTATTTAGTTACACGTGTCCCTGTTACTGTTCTGTGCCATTGAAAATATCTCTTGTTTTCTCTGATATAAGAATAATTATTAGGGTTTGGATTCGAATTTATAATATATTTTTTACAAATGTCTGAGATAATTCATTTATGATTTGATTATTCGGTTTTGAATTCAAATTTATAATGTATTTTTTATAAAAATCTAAAATAATCGGGGATTTTTTTGTAATCAACCATCTAACGGCAAGGAGATGTAATCCTGTGTTTAACCGCAAGGAGTAGTGTGAACTATTGAATCATAATCATTTTGCATATTTTTGTAAAGTTGTACTTGTTCCTCCTTATTTTCTTATTTTAATTGTTTCTTGATATGATTTCTCTAGGCATTTTATATCATTACATTGTTAAATGTAACTTGACTTCTCTAATAATCAAAAATATTTTTTTCCTAATTTTTTTTTCCAAAATATTTGATGGTTTTTTATTGCATTTGAAAATAGTTTTTGAGAATTAAAAATATTATTTTATCGCTACTAGTAAGTTGGGTTTTGAGAATAGAGATAGTAAAAAAAAAAAAAATTATGCGATAAATTGTCAAGAATATCAATGTTTTATCTCACAAAATTATTTTTTAATCGAAACCACCAAGTATCCAGTGACCACGTGGGCCCCTGACTACTATGGGATCAAGCCGAGTAGGACCACAAGGGTGGTAAAACTCTCCTAACAAGTATTTAACGCAACTGCATTTTCAAATCTCAAATTGAGGACCTTGATTAAGCTAGAACAGCCCCCACCAACTGATCTACATACTTGTTGGTTCACAAATTATTTAATTCATTTAATAATGCACCTTTAAAAATTTTATCGATTAAAATAATTTTATAACTTTTAATAAAAAAAATTCCATGGATAATTGTAGGTGCCTAATTTTAGCCATACATCATAAGTCACGTGTCGTCACATCGTTGAATATTCCTTAACATGCCTCTTTGGTAGAACTGTTACAAGCAGGCATAGGTCCAATAGGAGGATGACATATATCATGATACTACAGTGCTAGTGGACATAAGTGGTCAAGATTACCCCCGACATCCGAAGACTTTCGGGAAATTACAACTTGACCGGGAGAATTTGATCATGAACTTGGAGTGACGTCACTATGTAGTGATGTCACTCGAGATCATTTCACTCGGAAGTGGAGATACTCTGAGATCATTCCAGTTTGATCTAAGCCTATTCCGAAGATTACTTATTTCAGAATTCATTAGCAAGTACATTGAAAGCATTCCAACCTCGATATCAATACTTTGAAGTATATGACATCGCACATATCACAATCCAATATTAGTGAACTTTAATGGCAAACCATTTATCTTAACATGCAAGCATGGTTTAACATGCATTACAATAGGAATAATCACACCTAATATTGTATTTGAGCATGTCTTATGATAAGTGTACACCATACAACAATGGATAAATGTCAACCGAAGATTGACACCTCTACATGCATTACCCTATATGAGCCAATGAGCTTACAAGAAATAGGGGCCACTTGGTTCCACTCCAAACATAATGCAGACACTCAATTGCAATCTTAAGCAACTGAACTTGCACATATAGAAAAATGTGAAGATTTTAACCCTAAAACATCTACACATGCAAGACTATTGTACTGGACTCCAAGAGCAAAGCCCAAATTCAACTGGATTCTGAACCATCAAGCCCAACACATTGAAGGTATGATATTCTCATCACTTTTCCCGCCTTCAATAATCAATCAATAATATTTTTTTAAAAATAAATTATAATTTTCAAAAAATTTTACTTGAAATAACTCTATGTGAAAATTTGTCTTCATTGGAATGCTCAAATTACTCCCAATGCCCATTACAGGTTAGTTTTTTTTTTTTTTTAAAAAAAATTATCAAATCGGCCTTAATAGATCAATTCTAAAAATACATTTGATCGATTATAAAACTATAATATAAGTGTTGACGGTGATTTTCGGACCCGAGAAAATTTGAAATATGAATAAGGGTATTAAGGGGATTTCACCTGCCAAGATGGGAGCTCAAGGTATTTGCTAAGTAGAGGGCTCAAACCCAAGACCCAGAGGTGTCTAACCCGACCAGTGGATCAAAATCAACTGCATTTGAAGACCGACCCGAGGATTCCGGTTTTGGCATTGAAATACGAAAAATGGGGCTCGAGATGAACCAGCAGAGGCATAGTCATCTATACCCGGGAAGGGTGATCGTTGGGAGATACAAGTTAGAAGAAAATTATAACAGTTTAGGCTGTCATCAGGGGAAGCTACTTCTCAATATTTCTACATGAAAAGGGGCTGAGTGCAGACTTGACCTTTTTGAAGAGAATGTGGGGGAAATGAAGGCTTTTCTACCAACCCGATCTTCTGATAGATGCAAGGAAGGGCTTTATTTGTTTCGGCATACCGACCCGAGAATATGGGTCGGGGATGCTGCCTTATACTCTTGGACGGTGGTTTGAGCTTCTCAAGGATTGATGAGATAGGAGTAGGTCAGCGGCTGATGGGTTGGAAGAGAGATTCAGGCTTATTGACTGACATACGCAACCGCGTGAGTGGTTGGAATACAGGCTGGCTGGCACATGGATAGAGTGTGTATCAGTTACCAAGAATGGACAATTTAATGAAGTTCAGATGGCAGAGAATAACGGTGTCAAGCGGCTGAGCTATTATTCATAGGGTAATTAGGGAAGATAGTCTGGGCAATAATGGCTTAGTAACATGGTTGACGTCATGAGTTGGCGGAATAGTAGTTTTAGACATACTATATAAAAGGATTGAGAACTCAATGTAAGGGTTAGCAAATTTTTTTCACACATAATTTGTAAAAAGAGAGCAAAAAGCCAAGTGTAAACGAGAGCCAGAGCAGGTCGGTCAGATCCGAGCTCGTAATACAATTTATTTCATTTGCTCCCGTTGACGTAAGTTAGATTCACTCTGCCGAACCTCGTTAAACCCTTTGTTTGGTTTGTTGTTTCAATCTTTTGCCAAGTTTGTTTTTGGATTCCCGTCAAACCAAACAAATTCACAATTGAGGGAGATATATTCAATGAGTGATTTTCTCGAATTGTCCTGGAATGAAAAACGGCTGTCAACAATAATTTATAAATTTAATTTACTAACATAAAAAAGATTCACATGACATAGTCAGTTTTATTTTTCATGGATGTAAATGAGAAATTATAATTCCAACATTAAATCAAATACACAAAATGTAATTAACTTAAAATAAATTTCTTAATTCAATCATGAAAATACCCATCAGCCGAGATAGCGTTGCTTGGAGCAACACTAGCTGACACCAAAGAAAGTGAATCTGAATGATGAATTGCGAATACTGTAGACGCTGGTTTTCGCCCGAGGTCCACAATTGAGATTTCGTATAGGGGCACTGGCGATCCTGCAAAATAAAGATGTACAGTGAGCGGGAGTACTGCCCACCGGTGTGGTGGGTGCCGGGGGCACTCCGACGCCCAAGTCAGTGAAGGTACTAAGGAGTAATAAAGTGGGAAGCCAAAGGTTGGATACTACCTTGGATTTACTAAGGTGCCGTGAGGGCGATTAGTCGGAGGTGTGATGAACTTGAGGAGAGAGTAGTATTGAACTATGAGTATGAGAGCTAGAAGTTGAATCCCCACCGTGGGGCCTTGTTCCTCCTATATACATGTTGTAGTAATGCGTGTCTTTATTACTATATGATTGTTCATTCGTTAGATCGACTTCATGAGGAGCTATTACTGCATTTTTTCCGTTTGTTGGCTGGAACGGATGGGTTCATGAATGGTGTTTATGACCTTGGGCGTTACTTGGGCTGTCGTTGGGCTCCTGGAGCCTTGATTATGGATTGGGCGTGTGATACTTTATTGGGCCTAGGTTTGGGGATCTCTGGACCTTTATATACATCAAACCTTGGGGGTTCCTTTAGTGAGAATCTGTGATGGTAACTTGGGCTTGGATCCATGCTGGGGGCCTAGTATTAGGCCCGAAGCAAAATGTCGAAATTGCCCTTAGACCAAATTTGGCCCGTACAGTTTGTCCCCTACTCTCTAAGTCAAAGAGTCCTTGGCTTGGAGAGTACTTGATGCGTGTGAAGCTTCGGACGAGGCCATAGTATGTAGGCATACTCGAGTGTTGATGCTGCCTATTGGTTAAACGAATGTAAAGTTATGAGCCTGATTCTATAGGAGCTTTTGGGGAAGTACCAAATCGATTGAACCAGATGAATGTCGAGATATAAATCAAGCAACATGTGTATTCCATGTCTATAACTTGACTCGACATGAGTTAATGGGGGATGTCCCCAGTCGACTGGACTTGATGAGTCCAGGAAGATATAAGTCATACAACATGTGTATTTCATGTCTACAACTTGACTCGACACAAGTCAATGGGGGATGTCCCCGGTCGACTGGACTTGATGAGTCCAGGAAGATAAATATACGACATGTGTAATCCATGTCTACAACCTTGACTCGACATGAGTCAATGGGGGATGTCCCCGGTCAACTGGACTTGATGAGTCCAGGAAGATATAAATCATACGACATGTGTATTCCATGTCTACAACTTGACTCGACATGAGTCAATGGGGGATGTCCCCGGTCGACTGGACTTGATGAGTCCAGGAAGATAAATATACGACATGTGTAATCCATGTCTACAACATTGACTCGACATGAGTCAATGGGGGATGTCCCGGGTCAACTGGACTTTGATGAGTCCAGAAAGATATAAATCATACGACATGTGTATTCCATGTCTACAACTTGACTCGACATGAGTCAATGGGGGATGTCCCCGTCGACTGGACTTGATGAGTCCAGGAAGGTAAATATACGACATGTGTAATCCATGTCTACAACCTTGACTCGACATGAGTCAATGGGGGATGTCCCCGGTCAACTGGACTTTGATGAGTCCAGGAAGATATAAATCATACGACATGTGTATTCCATGTCTACAACTTGACTCGACATGAGTCAATGGGGGATGTCCCCGGTCGACTGGACTTGATGAGTCCAGGAAGATAAATATACGACATGTGTAATCCATGTCTACAACCTTGACTCGACATGAGTCAATGAGGGATTTCCCCGGTCGACTGGACTTGATGAGTCCAGGAAGATATAAATCATACGACATGCATATTCCATGTCTACAACTTGACTCGACATGAGTCAATGAGGGATGTCCCCGGTCGACTGGACTTGATGAGGCCGGGAAGGTATTCACTCTACAGACCTGACAATGGTCCAAGAATATTTCCTCAATATATAACTAGACCTGTCGAAGGATTATAATATAGTCTTTCCTTACTATGCCAGACTTGTTGAAGGTCTGTAGTCGAATGGGCTTTTAAATGGTCCTGATGAAGATCCATCAAATTCATCACTCATTACCTTGAGGGGTGTTCATGATACTACAGTCGGATGAAATTGATGACCGTCCATGTGAATCTTCACTCTACACGCTCAAGTCAGTATGGGAGAGAAGACAATTTTTCCATGCACCATGGAATTGATGGCCATCCATCTTGTTGTTTGGGAATTGAATGAACAAAATATTTCATCATCCCACATGTCGAGTGAGACCAAACGGGATGATACTACAAGCCCTCAAAATTTAAATAATTTGGAATAAAGAAAGAGTTCCACTTGACTATTATTGGATGGTGTCGAGTGGACTTAGTGCCTAACTCTATTCTGTCTTGTCGAATGAGTGGGGGAAAAGCAGATTAGGCAACTTTAATTTAGCCATATTGTCGACAATTTTAACGTTTGAATGGCTTACGGCTTCTATCTAGCCTGCTGAGGCCTTCCAACGTGACCAGGGCCCGTGGAGTGTGAGGACGGAGTGGGCCTGTGTGATGGGCTTATTGTGATGCGCTATTACGGCCTGGAAAAATATAACCAGCCTACACTTGATACGACAAGTATATTTCTACTCAATTAAATTATGTGCTACACTTTACGGGCTCGGCTCAGTACTTCAGATCGACAAGATGAACTTCAGACTGAGGTCGCGCTGCCTGCTTCCCTACCTGAATGCGCCGCGCAAAGACGATGTCGCACCAGAGCCTCAACCTGAGACCGTCTGATCCCATCTCCGAAAGTGCCGAGCGAAAATACGGTTGCTCGCTCTCGGGAACCCATAACTTCAACTTGTTTACTGAATCTGTCTCCTTTGATGACCTAACGACCCCAGACAAAAAATCCCCAAAATGAGTTCTCTACAGGCGTGAGAGTTGACTTGAAGGCGCTGTCAGAGGAACCGATTGTCGCTGCTCTCTCTGGAACCGATTAGAGCGTGAGGGTTTATTGGAGAAGCGTGACTCGACATACGGTCGAATGAGTTGATTGTTGCTTTTCTGGAACAGATTTGGGCGTGATGGGTTATTGGAGAAGCGTGGCTTAGGAGATGTTGGTTTCAATTTATTCATTTGCTTTGAAAGCCCCTCCTTGCAACCATCGATGTGGGTAATTTTGTGTTTTATTTCGATTGTTACTTGGGTTTTGACTGGAACTTGGTTTGAAATTTGTTGATATGATGGTCGTGGGGGCTGGACGCCCAATAGGTAAGTAGTCGAGTCCCATGGTAGAACTGTTTCGACAGCTTCTGGTGCCCAGAGCAGTTGCTGAATTGCAGTTGATGGAGCTGCAGGCTTGGGATTTGGATCACCGAATGTGTCTTCCGGATGTGTCGTCTTCATCTCCTGGAATTGTGATTGGTTATGGTTCTGTTGGGGGAGAGGGACTCATTACCGTGAAAGGGTATGGTAGGGATTCCATTCAATTGTCCTCAAGCGACGACAAATTGCTCTGTTCCTACGATGATATCAGCTTTGATTTGGGTACATATGGTGTTCTGATGGGGATACTGATTAAATTTGGCCAACCCAGTCGCCTCTTCAGTTCATCAGAATGATGGTACAACTTGTCTTGTGAGAATAGGCATTCAAATCTGTGTAGCTTTTAATTTGGTCTTGTGTCTGTCTGGAAGGAGATTATTAATTTTAGTGGAAACTTTCGTGCAAGACTGTCGTGTGGATTTGGTGTTGAATGGGTTTTATCCTCAGTTCTCTGGTTTTTATCAATGCTGTTACTGATGGTATTCTTAGAAAATTGAGAGGAGTTCTCATGGTTCGTTTCACTTGATTGCACAAAAATTGACCTTTTCGGTGAAGGTAACTTCAAGTCTTCACCTTGCCAATAGTCGGCCTTGAATGAGCTCTCACTAGACAAACCATCATAGGGTACCCTCTATCCCAATGGGTGGTACGAACCTATTCATATATTCGACCGTGAGATTGTTGCCCTACAATGAATTTTAGACTCATGAGTGTAGGTCGGCGGATTGGTCGCTAGATGATGTGTGGACTGGTTGGTGCCTTAAAGGTATCGGGAGTGGTTCAAGGGTTTCCCTGGCTTTCGGCACTAAGCTGGGCCAGTTTCAACAGGATTTGTGTGGCAGAATGGCCTTTTAACGAGTGTAGACTGGATATGTATGGAGAATTTAGATACATCTGGCCCAATCACCCCATGTAGTATGACGTTATTGGCAATCCATTTTGTCTTATAGGCAATTTAGGCTATGTTCCACCTAAAGGTACCTAAGTCAAGTTAAGACTCCTTCCATACCATATCGGAAGGGGATTTAAATAGGAGTCAAAACTCATAATGTGGGGAGTCGAGTGGAAGCTTTAACAAAGGACTAGCTACACATATAGTGGTGTTAACTGGGATATCCTCTATAACACACTAATGTCGAGTGGGACATCCCCAACAAATTCATTGCCTAACATCGCAAATAACTACTGAACCATCCATAAAAATTACTTAGTTGTGAATCGAAGTGTCGTCTGGGACACCCATAGCATGTCTCATACCATAAATTGTAATACTAACTAGGACATCAATCACAAGTCTCAAGTCACATATTGATGTCGAGTGTCGACTGATACACTTAAAACAATTATCAAGTTGGAAATCGTAGTGTCGTCCGGGACACCCATATCTTAGAATCATATTGTTACCTACTGTGATGTTCTTAAAAAGTGTAAGCCATACCTGGTAAGGTTGACCGGGATGTCCGTGCCAAGTCTTCATTTGGGTACTGTCGACTGGAACATCCTTCTTAAGTTAAATACATCGCTTCTTTATGTAAGGCAAATGGTAGGAAATATAGTCCCATTAAAAGGAGGTGTCTTGCTCCTGTTGTTGGTCCGTGAGATTACGGTCTTAGAGAATACTTCTTAGCTGATTGGGTGTGTCAGGAATAATGAGGGTATTCTCATATTGACTGGAGGAAGTGTGTAGAATGGTCCAAGAGGTGGTCCATATACTTCGTAGTTTGAGAGATTTTTACAACGTTATGAATTGCCAGGGCCCCACGGTGGGCGCCAAATTGTAGACGCTGGTTTTCGCCCGAGGTCCACAATTGAGATTTCGTATAGGGGCACTGGCGATCCTGCAAAATAAAGATGTACAGTGAGCGGGAGTACTGCCCACCGGTGTGGTGGGTGCCGGGGGCACTCCGACGCCCAAATCAGTGAAGGTACTAAGGAGTAATAAAGTGGGAAGCCAAAGGTTGGATACTACCTTGGATTTACTAAGGTGCCGTGAGGGCGATTAGTCGGAGGTGTGATGAACTTGAGGAGAGAGTAGTATTGAACTATGAGTATGAGAGCTAGAAGTTGAATCCCCACCGTGGGGCCTTGTTCCTCCTATATACATGTTGTAGTAATGCGTGTCTTTATTACTATCTGATTGTTCATCCGTTAGATCGACTTCATGAGGAGCTATTACTGCATTTTTTCCGTTTGTTGGCTGGAACGGATGGGTTCATGAATGGTGTTTATGACCTTGGGCGTTACTTGGGCTGTCGTTGGGCTCCTGGAGCCTTGATTATGGATTGGGCGTGTGATACTTTATTGGGCCTAGGTTTGGGGATCTCTGGACCTTTATATACATCAAACCTTTGGGGTTCCTTTAGTGAGAATCTGTGATGGTAACTTGGGCTTGGATCCATGCTGGGGGCCTAGTATTAGGCCCGAAGCAAAATGTCGAAATTGCCCTTAGACCAAATTTGGCCCGTACAAATACCAGCAGGCAGTAAGTAGTCAAAGGCACTAGCTCAGCTCAACAATACAGGTTATTTTAAATATTGAAAATGTAGGTGTTCATAATCATATGAAAAAAATTGACTTGGCTCCCTATATTAACCGCAACGGGTGTCTTTTAGAAATTGTGGTCATTACCATACTCCCAGCGGATTTTATTTTAAATTAACAAACGTTTCCGATATTTAATAGATTTCAGCGGATTTATGGGTTGGTAGGCAAGGTTTTTTCTTTGAAACGAAATTGAAATTCATTACTTAATAAAGTAAAGATATATGAAATGTTTGAATGAAAGTTTCATTTTCAAATAACAGGTGAATGTGTTTTAATAACTTCATTAACTAAAGCATGAACAATAAGATTGTTAGATCTAGGGGTGTAGCAAAATTTAGATCCTGTTAATCTTGCTAACCTCTCCTTAATATTAGGGGTGGCAATTTGGGTCAGGATTCGTTTATTCATTCGATTCGATTCGCTTTAAAGCGAATACGAGTTTGAAAAAATGGATTCGTTTAATAAATGGGTCAATTCGATTCGATTCGTTTATTAAACGAATCGAATACGAATTTAAACTCATTGATTCGTTTTATTATTTTTATTTACTTGTTCTTGTTAATTTTCAATTAAGATTTGAGAAATTATAGTTAATTATCATATAAAAAGTAATATTTTCGATATTTGGTGAGATATTTTTAGTAAATATATTAATTACATATTTCTATGTATATATTTATGAAGAATTAATGTAAATCAAGTGTGGTAAATTATTTTATTAAATAATATCATTGACTAAACGAATAAACGAATATTCGTATTCAATTCGATTCGTTTGAATACGAATCCATCACATTTTGATTCGATTCGTTTAGGATTCGATACGAATTCGATTCGTTGATTCGTTTTGCCACCCCTACTTAATATCTTCGATAATCTAAAATATTTCAGCCTTGCTGCCATTCTTGTTAGAATCTCAGCTAACGACATTTTGACAATCTGACTCTATGCAAATAGGTTGAAATTGAGCCTCTATTGCTACTTCCAACGATTGCTTCCGCCTCCGTAGCTTCCATATCCCTATAAAATTTAGTAATTTTGACGGCTGCTTCAACCATTCCCCCACCAGTATTTCTGATAACAATGTCAAGACCTGCTCTCTGATTGGCTTTATCTAATACTGCATCAGGGTTCATTGTGAAAGACCCAATTAGAAACACTTCCCGACTTGTTGACACAAATTGCAGGACTTTTCACCCTTCTGTAACCTTCAATGGTTGCTTCTGACTTAGACATGAATCATGCATGATCCTCCATTTTCTTTTAAAAAATAAACACATTCCTAGCAATCCAAGAAACCTAGCAAATGACCAATGAGGAGGAAGAAGTTCTCCTATATGGGAGTTGATTCCCAAGCTGTGTCTTGGCTGATTTAGAATTTGTAAGTCCCGAGCTACGTCTCGGTTGATTTCTGGGCAGTGCTATAATTGTATGTATCTAGAATCTCAGTTGATAGCATATTGTAATATATGTAGTTTGTAATAATTTCAAAAAAAAAAAAAACAAAAAAAGAAACCTAGCAAATGGCCTACCAGTTCCATGTCCCTCATATCAAACTCCTTGGCAAGATGAAGCGGAACACTTAGGGATCCCTATTAGTTGTAGTCCTCATGACCTTGATTGTATTTTTAAAAGGGGATAGCTTCCAGACTTTATAAACTAGTTTATATTCAAAAAGAGCATAGGAAATTGATTCTAATCTTCCTCCCCAAAGCTTACTCTCCCTAATTATCATATCAATTTTTCAGCACACCATATCACCATAGTTTTGAAATTCGGACAGAATCAGTCGATCGAATCGAGAACCGATCGTGAATCCAGTCAGATTAAGTAATAAATACTAGTCTTAAAAAATCGATTAAAACCTACGAATCAGACAGTTTTTTAATTTCCGTTTTTAAAATTTTAAAATAAAAAACTATAATTTAATATATTTTTTAATAATTTTTAATTAAATAAAACTATTTATGACGTATGTCAATTCTGTCAATTATTTCGAAATGGTTCAATGATCGAACTACTAACTCATTAAATATTTTAAATCACCGATTTAATTACCGATCCGATTATAAAAACAATGAATATCATTGTCCTTTAAAATGATTAAGACATTGTACTATACAATACAATTGTAAAATTATTTGAATCAATGGCCTAGACTAAATCCTGAGTAATACAATAAAGCCACATGCCATACCTAGTATATTTTGTATCTATTTTAATGGTGACTCATCAATCTTATCACATACAATTTAATGAAGGGAAATTGACAAAATTAGTCAAAAAAAATGTAGTCATTTTCCAAAATGAGTCACAACGTTTGGATTTTATCAAAATGACAATATTTTTTAAAGTCTACACTAAATTTTTATTTTTTGAAAAAAAAAATTTTCTTCGGAATCCGAAATTATTTACTTTTTTAGTATTTTTTAATAATATTTCATTTATTTATATATTAATAAAATAAATTTTATTTATTTATGGACTAATTTTTCTAAATTATATATATATATATATATATATATATAATTAATGAATTAACGAATCGAATTCGTGTTGAATACTAAACGAATAGAATCATAATGTATTAAATTCGAATTCGATTCGTTTATTAAACGAATCCTGATATTAGGATTCAGATTCAATCCCTTTAATAAATGAATATTTGTATTCGATTCATTTATTCGTTTACATAAAATTAAACGAATCGAAACAAATTTAGTATTCGTTTAATAAATGAATATTCGCATTCGATTCGTTTACACAAAATTAAACGAATCGAATTTTGTATTCGTTTAATAACGAATATTCGTATTCGATTAGTTATTCGTTTAATCAAAATTAAATACAAAATGTCAGTTAATTTATAGCGTATAAGTAGTTAATTATTAAAATAACATTCCTGTTAAATACTTTTGTTCAAATATTTTAAGGATAAATTGGTAATATAATTAAACGTATACTAAACGAATTGAATTCAGATTCGATTCATTTATGATTCGTTTAATAAATGAATTCTAAACGAATAAGCGAATTGATAATCTCAAATTCGGATTCGATTCGTTTATTAAACTAATCGAATCGAATTGACTCATTTATTAAATGAATCCATTTTTGCAAATCCATATTCGCTTTAAAGCGAATCGAATCGAACGAATAAACGAATCTCAACTCAAATTGTCACCCCTACCTATTTTAAAATAATTGAAAGTTTTACACCTAAAATTTTAATTTATTCATTCTATATATCTCACTCACCAAAATTTTAATAGGTTAGTACTAATTTAGTAATTTATTCATTCTTTTGGGCATAGTAATTGATACCCCATTATCCCATTTTTAAGGTTAATGGTTCAAGTCACCAAGTGTAGCTGTCCGAATACAATTTCTTGTAATCTAGGAGTTTACAACAAAATTTTCAAACTGAGTTATCAAATACACTACTATATCAAGACATACTTAAAAAAGAAGAAGTAATATTATAAAAATAAAATAAAATAAAACAAAACCAAACAAACAAACTTTATTGTTTCTACTATTAATTATTGGACGTGCAATTATTTCATAAATAAATTCAGGTTGCCAGAAAGATTGGTAGTGGCAGAAGTTTGGTTATATGACCTCCTTTCTCAACATAATAATTTTTCTATCTCCATAATCCACTGCATAAATCAAATGGACTGTGATGAGCGACTAATATGTATAAATTTCGTCTTTCTAGCTTGATATTTTGTATGTTATCTCGAGTTTTATGAGCGCTTTGATGTGTTTTGGGTTCGTTTTGCAACTAAAAATAATATCGAGAGTCAATGGAATCAACGAGGGATGAAAGCGGCAAAATGCAGAGCAAATTAGAGAAATTCGGATTCAAAATAGTGTCCCAATGCTGTACTGCGTGTCGAGACGTGCCGATGCATGAAATCTTGGCAGAATGTTGGCTGTGTGGAGCGTCGCGATACCCACCATGGAGCTTCGCGACACGCTGGTGAAGATCAAAGTGTGAGTCGCGACGCCAATTACTTGTGTCGCGACGTGGATTGCGGATCCAGTGCGTTCATACTCGACTTTTAACAAGAAAACACTCCATGAACCTCCTACATAAACAACAAATCGTCCTAAAACCTAACTAGGAGTTTTCATAACCTAATTTTACTTCCTCCAAAAGAGATTTTTGAGGGAGAAAACAAAGCACATCAAAGGAGCACAACATATAAACTCAACAGTAAAGAGCGAATGACTGACGATCTCGACATAGTTTATTATTTCTTTCACTTCCTTAATGTTTTGTTTATTATTGAATATTAATTTAGAGTTTTTAAGTATGTGTAGTAACTAAACTTATAATCTGGGGTTGTGATAAACCCCAGTATTTATGAACTTATAAATTGATTTTCTTATATTCCGCGTGATATTTTGGTTTATTTATTGAATCATATTCTTAATACTTCATGTTGTCTGATCACTAATATGATTGATGTGGTAAACTTAGATGAACTTGACAAATAAGTTTTAGGTTTAGCCTTAGATTAATAACACACGATCTTATATTAGAGATTTCACTCCATGATAGAAATATACTAGTAGGACGAATGTAGCCATAATTAGAACTAGTTCTTAATGAATTTGGGGTGATTTAATTAACATATAAATATAGTTAATTAAGTTACCTTGAATATTTGCACATGACCATCGAAAGAAGCTTCTGAATATCTTCGTGTTTCAGGTTAATAAGCCAATATATTACACAAATATAGGACAACCAATTCATCTTTATAATAATATTGGATGGATATTCACAACCCTGCATGTCTTCTCTCATTGATTATCTCTAAAATTATCGTAGTTATTTTTACTTTCTCTAGTTTTAATTTAAAATCTAGTTCAAAAATCACATTTAATTTTAATTAGATACTCGTAAATTATTAGTCTTAATAATTAGTAACATAAGTGATAAGTCCTCGTAGGATTGATAACTTTTATACTACTTGAGCGATACGTGTATTTTCGTAACATGTGAAAACACGTTCAGACTACTTTTAATTATTTATTAATTTTCCTTATTAAAAACAAAAAATATAGTGGGGTTAAACTTTTAAAAGTAATAGACCGTCAACTCATTCTCTCATCTTTCTTTTAATAGTTTTTTTCCTCTCTCTTATCCACCATCTTTTTTTTAAATGTCTAAACATCTTTTGGGGTGAAAAAACTCTGGTCGGGTTGCAAAATCATTCAACGACCGATATTCTGTGTCTAATATGTGACTAAATTATTTTAGTCGTAAAATCATTCGGTGACTAATTGTATTGACTAATCTAATAGTCACAAAATATATATAAAATTTTAATTTATTCATTCTATATTCATTCTTTGGGCATAGTAATTGATACCCTTCTTAAGATTAATGGTTCAAGTCTCCAAGTGTAGCTGTCCGAATTCAATTTCTTGTAGTTTAGGAATTTATTACAAAATTTTCAAACTGGGTTATCAAATACACTATTATATCAAGACATACTTAAAAATAATAATATTATAAAAAATAAAATAAAATAAAACCAAACCAAACAAACAAACAAACAAACTTTATTGTTTCTATTATTAATTCTTGGACATGCAATTATTTCATAAATAAAAGTTTAGGTTGCCAGAAAGTTTGGTTATGGCAGAAGTTTGGTTATATGACCTCCTATCTCAACCTAATAATTTTTGTATCTCCATAATCCATTGCATAAATCCAAAAATTTACACCCAATTTAACATTTTGTGAGTACCTATAAAACTCACCCACCAAAAGATAATAAGCACTCAAAAGTATTCGTGATAATGGACTGTCTCTTTCTATTGCTTGTGCTATCCTTTCTATGTACATGCATTCGTTTCCTAACCAAAAGTCTAGGTTCCCGGAGCCGGAAGTCTAGTCCGGTTACTCTGCCACCAGGACCTCGGCCTTTTCCGATCATCGGAAACCTCCTTGAGCTCGGAAACAAACCTCATGAATCACTTGCTAATCTCTCAAAAACCCATGGACCCATAATGACCCTCAAGCTAGGTAGCATAACTACCATAGTCATTTCTTCTCCAGAGTTAGCCAAAGAAGCATTCCAAACACATGACCAAGCCTTGTCTAGCAGAAAAATCCCGGACAGCGTTCGAGCACTCGACCACCACAAAATTTCAATGGTGTGGCTTCCTGTCTCTGCTCCTTGGAGGAACCTTAGGAGGATCTGTGCCCTTAAAATATTCAACAGGCAACGGCTGGATGCTACCCAAGCCATGCGGCAAAAGAAGGTCCAAGAACTACTTCAATATGTACAAGAAAGTTGCAGTAGTGGTTCTGCTATTGATATTGGCCAAGCTATCTTCACTACTGTCCTTAATTTATTATCAAGTTATTTTTTCTCCACTAACTTGACTCAATATGATTCTGACTTTTCTCAAAGTTTTTACGAGCTTATAAGGCGGGGCATGGAAGAAATGGGCAAGCCTAATGTTGCAGATTATTTCCCTGCCCTACGATTATTCGACCCACAACGATCACGTAAACGGATGACTACTTGTTTTGGAAAAGTTCTTAGGATCCTTGATGGTATCATCAATGAAAAGTTACAAGTAAGAGCTTCCTCTGTGAATTCTGAGAAGAGCAATGACTTACTAGATTCACTCCTCAATATTCTTGCTGAAGAAAATAATTCTGAACTGAGCCTCAACGATATAAAACACCTGATTCTGGTAAGTGTGTTTATATATGTTTAATTATCTCAATTCTCACATAATATTTCAGATTAAATGCATTGTATATAAGGTCATAAGTTGCTTGAGATAAGCTTATAAGTTGGCAATTTATCATATGAATGCAGTTTAGATCTTGACATGTGACATTACTGATCATCTCAACCAGGCATAGTTAATGGGCTGGTCCCCATATGAATGTAGTTTAGATTCTTGGCATGTTACATTACTTATCATCGATCTTTACCACTGTTTTTTCAGGACTTATTTTTTGGAGGTACTGATACAACATCAATAACAGTAGAATGGGCAATGGCAGAATTACTACACAACCTAAAAAGCTCATAAAAGCTCAAAATGAACTTAGAGGATTGATTGGTAAGGATAAAAAAGTTGAAGAGTTTGAGATCTCTAAGTTCCCTTACCTACATGCAATAGTAAAAGAGACCTTTCGGTTGCACCCACCAGGTGCATTTCTAGTACCACATAATGCCGAAACAGAAGTAGACATAGGTGGATTTAAGGTGCCCAAGAATGCACAAATATTGGTGAATGTATGGGCCATGGGACGAGATTCAAAAATATGGCCAAATCCAAATTCATTCATGCCTGAAAGGTTTTTAGATGGAGAGATTGATTTCAAAGGTCGGGATTTTGAGCTAATTCCATTTGGTTCTGGAAGAAGGATTTGCCCTGGCTTGCCATTGGCTTACAGAATGGTACACTTGATGTTGGCATCACTTGTTTTTGCCTTCGATTGGAAACTTGCTGATGGCTTGAAACCAGAAGATTTGAATATGAATGAAAAGTTTGGCCTTACATTGTACAAGGCTGAGCCTATTCTGGCAATTCCTGTCAAATTATGAACGAGGACTAAATTTTAACCATATCATTTGGAAGTCTTATCGTTTTTCATCTTTTTTAATGTATCTGTAATAAAGAAAATAAAGCCAATTAAATGGAATATTTAATATTCCATTATAAAAAATAAATTAAAAAATTTTGTTTTGGAAGTTTTTTCTTGAATTTTCTATAATGATTGTCACATTAAATAGACCAAAAGACCGTCATCATTGGCTTAGGCTCTGTTTGGGACGGTTTATTGAGTTGAGCTTTTGGAAGTTGAGCTTTTCTTAATAGAGCTTTTAAAAATAGAACTTTTGATAAAAAGTTGTTGGGTGTTTGGTTATCAATTACAAAAACTCTTTTGAATTATTAGATTATTTGGTTGTAAGATATTAAAAGTGCTTTTATATAATGAAAATATGAAAAAATATATATGCAATAAGTTTTTTTTTTTTTTAATCATTCAACTAGACAAACATGTTATTGCTTAAGAAATTGAAACACTTTGTAATCATATATATTGGTGTTCAAAAATCAAAACATATCAATAATAATTATACCAAACAAATAATTTTGATCAAATTAAATTTAAATGTCAACGATACATGAGAATTGTTGCAATTTGATCACCTTATTGGTCCATTTCATATGTATTGAATGAACTTTCATACTCTTCATCAGTTTCTTCTGTTTGATTATCACTCTCACTTGTTGGAAGCAATTCCTCATTATCATCATAAGGTTGAAATTCTTGATAATGACAAACACATTTTCTTATAAAATTGTGAAGAACCATTGAAAATTTCCATATATTTTTCCAAACACCAAAAGTCTTCTCTGTAGGAAACAACTTTCCTTAGTGCGGCGGAAGTTACTTGTGGTGCACCGGCTCCGGTATGGATATTTAAAATTTTCTCCAGCTCTGTTATGGATCTTTAAAATTTTATTTGCCTTCTCCATTTGTTGTAGTAGCCGAGATCAATCATTTGGTGTCCAACGCTTGGATCAACCACTCGATCTTCCGAACTATGACTCGAAACCAACACACTAAAGTGTGGGCTTCACTCACGAAGATCAAAACTCTAAATTATTTAGAGTATTAAGATGTCACAATGGTGTTTGGCTTTTGGAATTTCAAACACTCTCACAACACTTGTGAATGTTTGAACTTTCTCTATTTTCTCTCAAATTCTTTCTCACAACACTTGTGTGAATGAATGTAAAATGTTAACCTTAAGAAGTGAGAGAAATGGTAGAGATTATATTCTCTTACATAAGCCAAATAACCTTGTCATTAAACATCTAATGCTTTCTTGCAATGGCTGACCGGCGTAAACACACACGTATAACGCAAGCGCACGTATCGTTCAAGTAGTATAAAAATATCGATCCCACGAGGACTTAATATCTAAACTATTAATTTTATGAGGTCAAATGATTACTAATATCTAACAAGTTGATTGATTGATTTGAAATGGTGACGATTCTAAATTTAAAAACAAGTAAATAAAATGGTTCGAAAGTAGGTTTTAAGAAAATTCAATATTAAAAACTATCTAGGGTTGTGATTTCTTCCAATATCATTTTAAAGATGAAATGGTTATCTTATAGTTGGGTAATATATTGATTTATTAACCTGGAACACTAAATTATGTAAAAGCCTCTTCCGATGGTCAATTACAAATACCTAGTATAATCCAATTGAACCATATGTCTATGTCAACCAAATTACCTAGATTCATTAAGTTTGAGTTCCAATTATGGCTACCCTCGCCCGACAGGTATATTCCTATCCTGTAAGGAAATCTATTAAAGGGTTATCTATCCTCAAGGAAGATCGTGGGCTATTGAGTCTAAGGTCTTAAACTTAAAATCCCTATGTCTAGTTCATTTTAAGTTTACCTAATCAATTTTATTAATGGCCAGTTAATAAAAAGCATTAAGATTAAGATGCAATAAATAAACATTTATATTACCCAAACTATAATTTAACCACTTATAAACCGGTGATATTGGATTTCATCACAACCCCAGATAACTGGCTTAGTTACGACACATATTTACAGGTGGTAAAAACTTAAATAAAAGAAAGACATTAAGTAAATTGCTGGAAAGTAAATAAAGTAAAAGTAAAAGTAAAAGTAAAAGTAAAAGTAAAAAAAAAAGTAAATTACTGAAAAGTAAATTGCTGAAAAATAAATTGCTGAAATTAAATAAAGTAAAAGTACAATAAAAGAAAATGCTGGGGGTTAGAGGATCAACTTTTATTACTACTATTTTAGATATCTCCCTAATATAATATATTAATTTGCGTGATAATTACCAACCAGCCATATAGGCTGTATCCTGATTAAGTCAAATTAATAATTAATTACCAACCGACCAACCAGGCGGTATCCATATTAAGTCAGGTTAAAACCAATTTATAATTAATTACCAACGGCCAATATAGCGGTATCCTCATTAAGTCAAGTTTTAAATAGTTTTTATATTATAATTAAGGGAGATTAATCTAAATAGTAATAATAAAAGTTTAACTTTCACCCCAGCAAAGGAGAATTACCTCCTCATTACTTGAAAAATAAAAAACTGCAAAAGTAAAGAAAGAAAATGTTGTGCGTAAAAGTAAATTGCGGAAAGTAAAAACTGAAAAGTAAAGAAAAGAAAGTGCGAAACTGAAAATTAATTACTGAAAACTAAAAATAAACAAACTAGATACAATCTTCTTATTTATTCATTAAGAATTTCAAAGAAGAAAGTATGAATTTTACAAATGAAATGGCTTGGTATTTATAGGCAAAATTTTGCCACCATCAAATCATCAATCAATTTCTCCACCAATTACCTATTAATTTCTCCACTAATTACTCCACCAAATCCATAATTGCTCCAATAATTTCTTATCTTGTTTGGTGTTGATTTGATAATTTTTATTAATTATTAATTAATTAATATTTTGCTTTGAAAATGATTGATAATGACTTTTAATAATTACACTCCACACACTTCTGGATGGTTCATCAATTTCGCTCATGAAATCTTCAGAATTCGAAAATATTTTCTCTTTCAAAGTTGTAGATCGTTGAGTCTTCTTTAATCTGGCACTTAAATCAGCTCAATCCGATATCTGAGTAAAAAGTTATGCCCAAAATACGACAGATGCGCAAAACTGGAATTTCCAAAACTGTACTTCGTCAAAAACGCCCTTTCAAGTTTCCAATCTCCAAAATTAATATATCAAGTCCAATAATTGCCCTTATTTGATCCACATTTCATCCTAAATGATTTCATTGAGTCCCGATATTATTTTATCTGCAAAATAAAATAAAACATATCAAAACGTTCATCAAACCCGAGAAACTAAACAAAATATTAAGTAAAAGGGGCCGTAAATATTGATATATTTTCCGCTCATCACACCCCCAAACCTAACATTTTGCTAGTCCTCGAGCAAAACAACAAAATAAAATTAAAATTAAACTAAGCCACTTTCGTAGGGATCACGGTTGCATTTAGCATATGCAACAAGCCTTTAAACCCCTAGGTGTCCATAGTGGACGAGTTGTAGTCTCGTGAGGGTTTACAGCAATGATACCCACAAACATTTTACAAAAGTAAAAAGGTATTAAAACTAATGCACACAAAAGCAAAAAGACAAGCGAAAAGAGAATAAAGAAATTTAGTGACTAATCAGGTAAAACTTTTACTCCAAGTTACTAGTTGTTTTGTTTCATTCTAAATTACCGAATAAGTAAATTCTCCGATTATTTTTACCATTCTTCATATACACAGCCAACAAAATATTAAACAACTCATTTTTGCCCACAACAGTCATAAGTGCAGTTGATAAGAGAGTAATATTTTTGTCCTAAAGTTCTATCAGATTTCACATCTTTTTGGAGCAATAGAATAATATTTCTGATTTTTCTGATTTTTTTCTTTGATTTTTCTCTATTTTTTATTTATATACAATATCTTCCATCTATGTAGCGAGCTTTGGGTCGGTGGCTCCCAAACCAGTTGGTTTTAGGGCACCAGGTGTTAAGACACCCCTACGGACTTAATTACCCAGACTTCAGATATAAATATATTTTTGCAGCATCTTTGATCCATGTAGCGAGTGTTGGGCCAGTGACTCCCAAACCAGTTGGTTTTAGGGCACTAGGTGTTAAAACACCCTTACAGACTTAATAACTCGGATCTCAGACGTTTTTTTTTTTTAATTTTTTTTTATTTTATTATTATTTTTTACTCCATTGCTTTTTTAAGATGCTTCTTCCAATTAAACTAGAGCACTGAATATTACAAACTTTTCAATTTTAGTTCATGTCTGTATGTTACCATGTATGTTGATAATATCTGTCAACTGAGCATATGAAGATTCATTTTAGTCAATTTTATGGAGAATTTACAAATTAAATAATTCAAAAGGAAATAAACAAAAATTAACTTGTTTCGAAATAGGTTTGAGATACGTCTCAGGAGTGGATACTCCTTACTCGGCTATCTCTTACTAATTTCACCCTTTTAGTCAAAATGAAAACTTAAAAATGCAAAATATTTTTGTAATTTTTTTTTTCAATTTTTCAATTTTTTTTTTATTTTTCGAAAAATTTTGGACTAAAAATAAAAACAACATACAAACTACAACATACAAACTAAAAACAAGGTACTAATCAACTAAATCCCTCCCCCAAACCTAAATGAGACATTGTCCCCAATGTCTTAAACAGTAAAAGGAGAGTTAAGAATGTCGTACCTGGTTAGCTGAAATCTATAGGAAATTAAAGGTTAAGATCCAGATTAACTCTACGCCTCTTACCACGATCGTCCTCAGACCAATTTATCTTTGATAGGATAGGGTCAACTTGTGGCTCATGAGCTAAGAGTTGATCTATTAGATCCGGAGCAGTTCTGGCAGTAAAGAGAAGTTCTTTCATAGGTTTTGACACGAACCCATTTCTCCGAGCATCATCAAGAAACACACAAAGAAAATCATAAAATCCATCAACGTTAAGCAATCCAAGTGGTTTCTGGTGTATGTTCAGGTTTGCCCAAGATAGAACTATAAAAATTTCCTCTAATGTACCCAACCCACCTGGCAAAGCAATAAAAGCATCAGCACGATTAATCATTTCTACCAGGCGTTCAGACATACCTGGCACGATCAGTTCCTCTCCGTTTGATGACCCAATAAGATTTGCCTCTGCCAAGGGTTTTGGGATGATTCCCAAAACATGACTGCCTCCTTCTTGTACGGCCTTTGAAACGATCCCCATTAATCCAAGATTGCCTCCGCCATATATTAAGTGCATATTCCTTGCAGCTAAGACTCGACCCAATTCCTGTGCTGCTTCTATGTATTGTGGTTTAGTACCAACACTACACTACCGCAAAACACACAAATGTTTTCAACTCGTCTTCTTGAAGTGGCTTCCATGTTTTATGTTTTCTTTCTCAACTCTGGATGACTTCAAAGGTGCAATGATGAGTTGAATTTATAATACCTGAAAAGGGTGAGTAAAAATAGCACAAGTTTCTTCCAAAGGACGATTAGTAGCAAAATAATAAATAGACCGTGATAGTCAAAAAGATCTGGATCCTGTCGGAGAAAACAAAAGAAAACAACAAAACAAATCAATAATATTAGGAAAAGACAAAGAGATATAATATGTACAAATTTACAGCTTGATTAACGTCTATGCGTCAGGGACAAGCTTCCCATCCAATTTTCTTATAAATTGGCAAACATGGTCTTTTTGAGTCAGATTCCCGAGACTTAACTGTTGTCTTTCTTTTTGAAATTGTGTATGTAATTTGCGAATGGCTATGTGAACATATCCACTGGGATGCGTCTCAATAGTTGAAGATATTTCATCTAAAGACTCCTTACTCAAGCCATCCCTAATGAATTTAATTTTGTCTTCACAATTATCAGACACCATTCCTAAAGAACGACAACGAGTGTTGCAATTAAATCGTGCACATTTAAAACAAACACCCATTTGCTTAGCTCTTCGTTTCTTTGCATAGGTGCTTCTTCCAAAACCAGGCAGATGTGAAATAAAAGAGTCAGAAGACTCACCTGCCAATCGGACTCGTGCTTCAATTACCCAACGAATATCATTAGGAACACCGTGAATTGTCAGTAACCTCATCCGTTCCAAGCGAGCTTTGTAAACTTTCATCAGAGATTTTTGAGGGAGAGAAGGAAATTTTTGTGAAGATTTGCGAGAGCTTCTTCCATCTTGAAATTACTAAACCTGCAAAATTAAACACAAAAAATAAATCACACCAAATCACAATATATACACAAATTGCATGGGTTGCCTCCCTGCTAGCGCTAAGTTTAAAGTCGTCAGCCAGACTTGGCTTCTCGAACGTTAAGCTGGATCTGAAAGTGTAACACTTTCTTTTTGTCGCTCAAATGATTCTCCCCAGTAGTGCTTGACACGCTTGTTTTTAACCTTGAAAGTTTTGTTAGCTTCAGGATCATGTATCTCAACGGCTCTATTTGGTAAAACTTTGGTGATCATAAATGGACCTGACCACCGTGATTTTGGCTTCCATGGGAATAATTTCACCCTTGATTTGTTTAACAGTACTTCTTCTGCCTGGTTCCAGTTGTATGCGCACTAACTTCTCATCATGTCTTTTCTTGCCTTTTTCTTTGTACAATTTGGCATCCTCAAAAGGCTGATTGTGAAATTCCTCCAATTCGTTGAGTTGGTGGAACTTTTTCTCTTCTGTTGCTTGTAGTGCAAGAATTGGCTCATTTAGTACAAAAGACGCTTTATCTTTAGACTCTACAGGCAATTGACATGTTTTAAGTTTGTCAGTAGAACTTTGTTTTTCATCAGAGTTCTGAACGGTACTGTGTATCACATCAAGTCTGAAACATTCCTCCTTCTTTTCATCATCTGGGAAATTCATGGCTTTGAAAACATTGAATGTTACTTCTTGGTCCTGTACCCTCATGGTTAGTTCTCCTTTTTGTACATCAATAATGGTTCGACCTGTAGCCAAGAATGGTCTCCCAAGGATGATTGGTACGTCTGCGTCTTCCTCCATATCAAGGACAATAAAATCTGCTGGGAAAATGAATTTGTCAACCTTAACCAGCACATCCTCAATTACACCTCTCGGAAATACGAGCGTTCTATCTGCAAGTTGTAGTGAGACTGAAGTTGGCATTGTTTCTCCAATCTGTAATTTCTGTGAAAATAGAAAGTCATCAAGTTAACACTCGCACCTAAATCACACAAAGCCTTACCAAAGTTATGTTCTCCTATGACGCAAGGAACAGTGAAACTGCCAGGATCTTTCAACTTTGGGGGAAGTTTCCTCTAAATGATAGCACTGCATTCTTCTGTTAATGTTACTGTCTCGTAATCCCACAATCTCCGCTTTCGTGAAAGAATATCTTTCATGAATTTGGCATAGGTGGGCATTTGTTCCAACGCTTCTGCAAATGGAATGTTGATATGAGCTTTTTGAAGATCTCCAGAAAACCGGGAAAATTGCTTGTCCAATTTATTCTTCTGAAGACGTTGAGGAAAATGTGGAGGTGGAGTGATCTGTTCTTTTTCCTTTGCTTCTTTTTCTTCCATTTGTTGCTTTGTTTCTTTTGGAACTTCCTCAGCAGTTGAATTGACTCCAACATCTTTGTTGATTTCAGTACCGCTTTTAACATGATGGCATGACATTGTTCCTTCCCCATGTTTCTTGGATTTGGCTCTGTGTTGCTGGGAAGGGTACCTGGCGGTCTGTAACTCTGAGCATTTACCCAGTTGTCCCATTTGATTCTCTAGTGCTTTAATAGAAGCAGATTGACTTTGAATTAATGCCGCTTGAGATTGAAATATAGCATCATACTTTTTTAACTGAGTCAGCACTTCTGTTATGCCTGGTTCATTTGTCTGCTCCTGGCTTTTTTCTCTGCTGTTGGAATTCAGGTGGTGGATAGTTCTGCTGTTGAAATCCTGGTGATGGATTGTTCCTTTGTCCAGAATTGTTGCTCCATGAAAAATTGGGATGATTCCTCCACCCTGGGTTGTAGGTGTTGGAATATGGATTGTTTCCCTGTCTGTTAAAATTGTTGACATAATTCACCGTTTCTTCAGGTTGAGTTGGCTCTGGTGCTCCTCCATATGTTGAACTTGTTGCTCCAATATTGCTTTGAGTGTTGAGAGTCTCCATGAATTTGCATATCTGGTCCAGTTTGGCACTAACTGCTGTGTTGGCTCCAACTTCATAAATTCCTGCAATTCTTTGAATCAAGCTCCTTTCTGTTGGCCACAAGGAATTGTTATTGGCCATCTCTTCGATTAGGTCCCAGGCTTGATCTTCTCCTTTTGACATCAAAGCTCCTCCTCCAGCAGCAGCATCAATAGTGGTTCTCATCAATCCAGAAAGTCCATTATAGAAAGTTTGGACTTGAAGCCATTTTGGAATCTCATGGTGAGGACATTTCCGGAGCAGATCTTTGTATCTTTCCCAAGCTTCGTACATGGATTCTGAATCTTGCTGCACAAAGGATGTGATGTCATTTCTCAGTTTGCTGTTCTGGCTGGTGGAAAGTACTTTGCAAGGAATTTGGTGGCTAGGGTGTTCCATGTTGTGATGGAACCTGCTGGTAGTGAATGTAGCCAGGCCTTTGCTTTGTCTTTCAAAGAGTATGGAAAAACCCGCAATCTCATTGCTTCTTCAGCTCCTCGGTTGTAATTGAAAGTGCCGCAAACTTCCAGGAAGTTGCTGATGTGGGCGTTAGGATCTTCAGTTGCATTCCCTCCAAATTGAACTGACTGCTGAATCATCTGAATGCATGTTTTGATGTCACACGCATTTGCTGGTAAGGGAGGAAGTACAATACAGGAAATGAGTCTGTCAACCATCGGAATGGTTCTGTCTCGAATGGGAATTGGTGGTGCAACGATCAAAGGTTCAGGTTCCATGTTGACTAAAGCTTCTTGGCCTTCTCGCCTTTCTCTTCTCAATTGTCTGATGGTTCTTTCAATTTCTAGGTCAAGTGGTCGGAGTTCAAAGCTTCTGGTTCGTCTCATGAAGTGTCTAAGAACCTGTAACACAAGAAAAACAGAAATAATAAGTAAAAAGAAATTAGATACAAGTAAAGGTATCAAACCAAACTAACTAATAGTAAAAGATAACTAAGTCCCCGGCAATGGCGCCAAAAACTTGACCGGCGTAAACACACACGTATAACGCAAGCGCACGTATCGTTCAAGTAGTATAAAAATATCGATCCCACGAGGACTTAATATCTAAACTATTAATTTTATGAGGTCAAATGATTACTAATATCTAACAAGTTGATTGTTGATTATTTGAAATGGTGACGATTCTAAATTTAAAAACAAGTAAATAAAATGGTTCGAAAGTAGGTTTTAAGAAAATTCAATATTAAAAACTATCTAGGGTTGTGATTTCTTCCAATATCATTTTAAAGATGAAATGGTTATCTTATAGTTGGGTAATATATTGATTTATTAACCTGGAACACTAAATTATGTAAACCTCTTCCGATGGTCAATTACAAATACCTAGTATAATCCATTGAACCATATGTCTATGTCAACCAAATTACCTAGATTCATAAGTTTGAGTTCCAATTATGGCTACCCTCGCCCGACAGGTATATTCCTATCCTGTAAGGAAATCTATTAAAGGGTTATCTATCCTCAAGGAAGATCGTGGGCTATTGAGTCTAAGGTCTTAAACTTAAAATCCCTATGTCTAGTTCATTTTAAGTTTACCTAATCAATTTTATTAATGGCCAGTTAATAAAAAGCATTAAGATTAAGATGCAATAAATAAACATTATATTACCCAAACTATAATTTAACCACTTATAAACCGGTGATATTGGATTTCATCACAACCCCAGATAACTGGCTTAGTTACGACACATATTTACAGGTGGTAAAAACTTAAATAAAATAAAAGACATAAGTAAATTGCTGGAAAGTAAATAAAGTAAAAAGTAAAAGTAAAAAGTAAAAAGTAAAAAGTAAAAAAAAAAGTAAATTACTGAAAGTAAATTGCTGAAAATAATTGCTGAAATTAATAAAGTAAAAATACAATAAAAGAAAATGCTGGGGTTAGAGGATCAACTTTTATTACTACTATTTTAGATATCTCCCTTAATATAATATATTAACTTTGCGTGATAATTACCAACCAGCCATATAGGCGGTATCCTGATTAAGTCAAATTAATAATTAATTACCAACCGACCAACCAGGCGGTATCCATATTAAGTCAGGTTAAAACCAATTTATAATTAATTACCAACCGGCCAATATAGCGGTATCCTCATTAAGTCAGGTTTTAAATAGTTTTTATATTATAATTAAGGGAGATTAATCTAAATAGTAATAATAAAAGCTTTACCTTTCACCCCAGCAAAGGAGAATTACCTCCTCATTGCTTGAAAAATAAAAACTGCAAAAGTAAAGAAAGAAAATGTTGTGCGTAAAAGTAAATTGCGGAAAGTAAAAACTGAAAAGTAAAGAAAAGAAAGTGCGAAACTGAAAATTAATTACTGAAACTAAAAATAAACAAACTAGATACAATCTTCTTATTTATTCATTAAGAATTTCAAAGAAGAAAGTATGATTTTACAAATGAAATGGCTTGGTATTTATAGGCAAAATTTTGCCACCATCAAATCATCAATCAATTTCTCTACCAATTACATTATTAATTTCTCCACTAATTACTCCACCAAATCCATAATTGCTCCAATAATTTCTTATCTTGTTTGGTGTTGATTTGATAATTTTTATTAATTATTAATTAATTAATATTTTGCTTTGAAAATGATTGATAATGACTTTTAATAATTACATTACACTCCACACTTCTGGATGGTTCATCAATTTCGGTCATGAAATCTTCAGAATTCGAAAATATTTTCTCTTTCAAAGTTGTAGATCGTTGAGTCGTCTTTAATCTGGCACTTGAATCAGCTCAATCCGATATCTGAGTAAAAAGTTATGCCCAAAATACGACAGATGCGCAAAATTGGAATTTCCAAAACTGCACTTCGTCAAAAACGCCCTTTCAAGTTTCCAATCTCCAAAATTAATATATCAAGTCCAATAATTGCCCTTATTTGATCCACATTTCATCCTAAATGATTTCATTGAGTCCCGATATTATTTTATCTGCAAAATAAAATAAAACATATCAAAACGTTCATCAAACCCGAGAAACTAAACAAAATATTAAGTAAAAGGGGCGGTAAATATTGATATATTTTCCGCTCATCAATGGCCAACACAAAAATATGAATGTCATACCAAAGCATAAGAAATTATAAGCTAAAGACAATGATTTTTTCATTAAGCATCTAATGCTTTATTTCAATGGCAAACACATAAATGTGGAGGCCATACCAAAGCATAAAATGCATTAGCTAATGACAAATATATTAGATGTATACAAGCCACATAATAGACATAATAAATTGGAGAGCATTGCAAGTCATATGACTTTGTCTCCAATGGTAAATAAAAATCAATATCTTAATAATGATTTATTTACCTTCAATTATGTTGTAGTAATTATCTCATAATTATTACTAACTTGATTATCTCATAATCAAAGAATTCTAGAAAACATTAAGTTAAACTAATTTAACATAGTTTTCATTTGTGACAATAAATATTATTAATCTCATGAATAATATTTATATATAACATGAGCATATAATTAGATAATCTAATTATATTAGGTTTGCTACAGTTAATCGAGCTAGCATGAGGACCAAATGAACATACGGTTTCGAGCTCCAATAATTCCGAAATATTAATTAAACTCTTTAATCAAATATTACGAATTATTAACTCTGCGTTATTCTACTAAAAGCTCGAAGTTGAACTCTCGTTACCGTAGATGGATTAAATAAAACGAATAACTTCGGTGTCCATCGATATAGTCATTACATATGGTTATAGCCCTTCACGAATATCTCATAAATAGAGCCGGGTCAAAATTCCGTTAAAACCCCTTTAAATATTTTGTCTCTTAAGCACCATTGATTCTATAATGAATAATTAATTCATAACAATTATGAATATAAAACTTTCTATTCGTAATAGAAAAGTTGAGCGCTCAAATTATTCAAGTCTCGAATCTAACTCTTAAAAAAGATATTCTTATGTTTCTCGTAAGAATGCGTGAATTTCATATCTATGTAAAACGTTCACAGCTACACACCAAACCATATCCCCAAAATACGTAGTTATTGGCCGGGAATGCAACACCAACCTCACCATAGTAAATCAAAGGACATAGTCTATCATGCAGGAGTTCGTAGTACACTCAGGATTAAGATCGAATCCATATATGACCATCTATTAAATAAAATAAATTTCTTCGGTTAACATATATTAAAAGAAATTCGTATTTATCTCAGTCCAGTCCTATATGATCTCATCATACAAGGTTCATTCATTCCCATGTCACTACATGAACGATCCCAGATCAATGTCGTCATATAAGTATAGAATGGAACGCAGCTATAGATAAACCACAAACAAAGTACCCTTTTTGTTTGCTTTCTATGAACTATTTAGATTACTAACTCTAGACTTAAATCCTCTCGTGCATCAACCATACATATATGCTGGCTTACACATGCAATGCTCGTAAGAGACCCATTACTTATTTTAGAATATGTATGAGATGAATATTGTCTGAACATATTCCTAACGAGCTGAACTACAACACAAAACTAAATTATCAATCAATCAAACATACACAAATACGTACATATAACGTAACACAAACTCATTGCATAATTTCTCATACACAGGCATATATATGACAAACACTATGACTTATACATACGTATATATCGAACATGTGAATATACACATCATTACGGATTCAGAATCCATACCTTATAACAGTCCTCACATCTTTTACTTAACGATCAAACATATTCAATTTCATAATTCTTATCTGGAAATATTTATGATACAGAAGTCTACCAATTAAATATATCCAGACATATATGCATACACTCAATCACATACCTTTACAATTCGGGAAGAACATAGCTTATACCAATTTCTTTTCACACTTAACCTACCTAAACTCCATACGGACAAATAACATGTATCAATCAATCACAAACATATTCATATACCGTACATATACACATGTTTATGTGAATTCAGAAGATCATAACTTATTCCATTTACCGATCCTATATACACAGATTATACATATCTGATCATTATATACATATACATATACATGTAAATATGCATATATATACACACATACAGATACACAAATACCCCAAAGCCCATGCACAATCAACGATTTAAGTACTCATCACATGTGTTATTTACTTGGCTTCGCGATCACTACTGGTCCTAGTCAAATATGTCAAAACAAATGGCGAAACGCCAACAAAATCGTTGTTTTATAGAATTCTCGACTTGTCAAAACTTAACCTTCATATCTTCTCGAAATATCTAAATCAAGTTCGATTTCAACGATTTCAGTTTCATAAATCTTATTATTATACACTAATCCAAATAACCAGTTAACTTAAATCCTCCAATTACATATTTTCAGAAAATCTTTCGGAAAAATTTTCGCAAACGCTACGGAAGGGTCCTGAACCCTCTAGACATATCTAGAATTATCTAAATATTATTACTTTTAGCAAAATATTATCAAACGCGAAATCCATTTTTATCAGAAACTTGCATAATCTATCGGATCGATCCAATTCGTTACGTTTTCACTTGGATTCTAACAAATATACATATTCAATATATTCATGCTCAATTAATTCAATTTAAATCATTATGCTACTCAATGAAGTTACTGGAAATATCCGAACATTTAACTGTAAACTTGAAATTAGCGGTTTTTATCGGAATATCTTACCGAGATTTCGAGGGCATATACTTATTTAATAGGGCATATATATATATATATATGACACTCCATTTTGATTTCATTTCCTAAAATACCCCTTCAATTTATACTTTTTTTTTCCTTTTCCACATGACCTAAACAAATTTCTCTTTTTCTCGTTTTCTCATTTTCTCGTTTTCTGATGCAAGCTTTGGAAGCCATGGATTATGAGTTTGAGCTTTATATTATATAAAAAAACATTCATGGAGTTCCATTAATAATTCTTATTAGAATATATTAAAATGTGTTAAAATTTTGACAATAAATTTGATCACTCTCTACATGTGAGTTTGATCATTATCGTATTTTAAATGATAATATATTATGGAGAACAACATACGAATGTGGGGAGACTGATTTTTACTATTCACTCCTATAAAACACCGACCAAATAAGGGAATGTATAGTCTGTTACTCATCCTCCATGGAAATTGCGAAGCAAGCACAACATTAGTATATAAGAGTGAAATTGTGAAGAAAAATTAATTTTTTAGGTCAATGGGTGGTAGCAAGGTATTATAAAAATATTATGGAATAAGAGGTAAATATTGAAAACAATAGGGTATCTAAAAGAAATTCTATCCGTCTATAATAATTGAATATAATTAAAAAGTGTAATTAGATATAATATATATATATAATAATTTTTAGGCAAAATGCAAAAGTGGCCCTCTAACTTTCATGTTTTTCATTTAAGTCCGTTAACTTTCAGTTTTGTCAATTCAGTGCTATAACTTTCAATTTTTGTCAATTTAAGGCTCCGTTATAAATCATCACTATTGTCGTTACAAATAACGGCAACATCAAAGTAAACGTACTTTGTCTGTTATTTAATTAATACCCTCAATTATAAAATATAGGTATATAGAGGAAGTTAAAGCAAAGTAAACGTACTATACTTGCATTTTCGAGCTATTTTTTTTTGTCAAAAACACATATCTCAAGTTCAATATGACTTTTTGTTAAATACGTTACGTATAATTATTTTCCACACTCGTCGCTAGGGTCCACTGATCAACTGCAGTGTAAAATCTATCGTCTCGTGTTTTTTTTTTTGAAGGATTGGAAATAATACAATCGAATCATTCGATTCGAGTCTAAATATAATAGTAAATAATGATTATCTTAATCTCTTATAATAAATACATATCTTCGTTACTAGCACTAGTTATAATTTTTATAATTTTTTGACAAAAAGTCATATTGAACTAGAGATATGTGTTTTTGACAAAAAATAGCTCGAAGATGCAAGCAGAGTACGTTTACTTTGATTTAACTTCTTCTGTCTGCCTATATTTTCTAATTAAGGGTATTAATTAAATAACAGGCAAAATACGTTTACTTTGATGTTGCTGTTATTTGTGACGGCAACAGTGATGAATTTATAACGGAGCCTTGAATTGACAAAAATTGAAAGTTATAGGACTGAATTGACAAAACTGAAAGTTAATGGACTTAAATAAAAAAACATGAAAATTAGAGGGTCACTTTTATATTTTTGCCTAATTTTTAATATCATTGATATCTCAACCGAAAAAAAAAAACAAACGTCGATTTAACTTAGCGTGTAAGTTAAGATAAAAACAAAGATATTTCCAACGGTAAAGGCAAACAAAAGCATTCTGCAAATTAGCAGTAAACATTAAACAATCCTTTCCCTTTAACGATTGTTTTTGACTGGGCCCATATTACTTGTATCGTCCATCTCTCCCGCGCCCAATTCGCCTCCTCTCTCTCGTCCTCTTTCTTTCTATTTTGCTTCTTCATCTCTCTCTCTCTCTCGCTCCCTATTTTTCAATCACTGTCGCAATCTTGAAGGTAATTTTTTCCAATCTCTCATCACGTCACATTTTCTTCGATTTCTATTTTCAAAATTTCACGATCAATTTTTTTTTTTTTTTTTTTATCTTTATCTTTGGAGTTTATTCACTTGTTTATTTTCAAATTAGGTCGGATCAGTGTTCATCGGCTGGTTTCTCTCACTAAGTATGTAGATACGTACATGTACATGCCGCATTTTTAGCCACTGGATCGATCTACTGCATTGATAAATTATTCGGTCCGTTTACATAATTTGAGATACGTGCATTATATATACTGGTCTCTCTGTGTGTGTTTGGATCTGTAGGATTTGATTTTGAGTTTATGGCGCTACACGAGAATGTTATATTTCTTTGGTACAAGATCAAATCCGAGTATTTCTCTCTGCATAAATTTCAATACGGAGCCTAGGAAGTAGTAGGAGGCTTACTTCACCTAAAATTTTCTTTTTTAAAATTTATAAATGTGTAATTTATTCCATTTTTTTTTTTACTGATTTTGATTGTTGTGTTTTGAATTGATCATGATGTATGTTAATTGTTACTTGAAGTATAAACATATTTCTCGTAATTTGAGCTGCATTTTTGTTACTTTCTGCTCGCATTTACTTAATTATATTATTGTTATTGTACCATTTCATATCTTCATTGATCATGTATTATTTCTAGTTAGTTAAACTGGTATTCAGTTCTTGTTTATTGTAATTTTTAATAGGTGGGCTGGTGTGTAAATTATATGAATACTTGCTAGTTTCTTAAAGCTTATAAAACAATGGATGAAGAAAAGGGGAAAAGCAAGAAGGTTGAAGAAACCTCTGTGCAGGACTCAGATGCTTCTAAAGGGGTCAGTGTTGTACAGGATAGGGTAGAAACATCTTTTAAAGAAAATAGCAATGTCAGTGGTGGCAGTGAAAGCAACAACGTAGTTTTGCAGGGGGCTTATTCTGTATCTATAGTTGCAGACGATGACCAGTTTGAACAGGTATCATTAAAAGATCAAGATAACGAAGGATTATCTTATGGTGAGACTGAAGATGCCTCAAGCAGGAGTCAGTATGATTCTTCCCCTACTATTGAACCGCGACATGACAGTAGCATTTCGAGCCCTGTACCTGAGATTACGGGGTATGACATTACGCAATCAATGTCACCAACAAGTCTTGATTCTTACTACTATAGGGATATCGGATGCTCTCCCATGGGTTCGCCTCCAAAACCTAAGCCTAAAACTGTTATGCCGAGCGTTTCTCCAGAGTTATTGCATCTAGTTGATTCAGCTATAATGGGGAAGCCTGAAAGCTTGGACAAACTGAAGAATATTGTGAGTGGTGTTGAGAGTTTTGGAACAGGGGAGGAAGCTGAGAGCATTGCTTGTTTGGTTGTTGATTCTCTTCTTGCCACAATGGGTGGTGTAGAAAGCTTTGAAGACGAGGATAACAATCCTCCTAGTGTGATGCTAAACTCTCGAGCTGCCATCGTAGCAGGTGAGCTAATTCCCTGGCTTCCTTGGGTTGGTGACAGCAAGGTATACATGTCCCCTAGGACAAGGATGGTTAGGGGACTGCTTGCCATATTAAGAGCTTGCACAAGGAATAGGGAAATGTGCTCTATGGCTGGGTTATTAGGAGTTCTTTTGGGGTCAGCAGAGAATATATTTACACAGGATATTGATTCAACAGAGCAGTTGAGATGGGATGGAACTTCCTTATGCTACTGCATCCAATACTTGGCTGGGCATTCGCTTACTGTTGTTGATTTGCATAGATGGTTTCAAGTCATTACAAGAACATTAACTACTGTGTGGGCAACTAGACTAATGCTGTCACTGGAGAAGGCAATGGCTGGAAAGGAATCAAGGGGTCCGACATGTACTTTTGAGTTCGATGGTGAAAGCTCTGGCTTGCTTGGTCCAGGGGAGAGCCGTTGGCCATTTACTAATGGGTATGCGTTGGCAACATGGATCTACATTGAATCATTTGCAGACACTTTAAACACAGCAACTGCTGCCGCCGCAATTGCTACCGCTGCTAAGTCAGGAAAATCTTCAGCTATGTCAGCTGCAGCCGCTGCCAGTGCCCTTGCTGGTGAAGGAACAGCACACATGCCACGTTTATTTAGTTTCTTATCAGCTGATAATCAGGGGATAGAGGCATACTTTCATGCTCAGTTTTTGGTTGTTGAAAGTGTTAGTGGAAAGGGTAAGAAGGCTTCCTTGCATTTTACTCATGCTTTTAAGCCACAGTGCTGGTATTTTATTGGTCTTGAACATACTTGTAAGCATGGACTTCTTGGGAAAGCTGAGAGTGAACTGAGATTATATATTGACGGATCCTTGTATGAAAGTCGTCCATTTGAGTCCCCTCGGATCTCCAAGCCGCTTGAATTTTGCTGTATTGGGACAAATCCCCCACCTACAATGGCTGGTTTACAACGCCGTCATCGTCAGTGTCCTTTGTTTGCCGAGATGGGGCCTATTTATATCTTTAAGGAGCCAATTGGCCCAGAAAGGATGGCACGCTTAGCTTCTAGAGGAGGGGATGTGCTACCTTCTTTTGGTCACGGGGCAGGGCTTCCTTGGCTAGCCACTAATGATCATTTGCGAAATATAGCCGAGGAAAGTTCCTTCTTGGATGCAGAAATTGGAGGGCACATTCATCTACTATACCATCCCTTGTTGCTAAGTGGGCGATTCTGCCCCGATGCTTCTCCTTCTGGTGCTGCAGGTATCTGAATCATTTCTATGCTTTCTGAGATGTTCTGGAGAAATTTAGGCATGCTGTCAATGCAAGTGCAGTACTTCGCTTACTTCACAACTGTATTCTACCTGATAAATGATTTATTTTATTCAATACTTGTTGCCTTTGAGATTCTTTGGCTTTTGAGGATCTTTTGTTATTTCATATGATGGTTTTTTCCTCAAAGCTTTATTAAGTCTTCTCTTGACTCTAAATTTATAGATAATAGTGTTGATGGAGTATTTATTTGTGTGTATTCCCCTTTTTTCTCACTCTCTTGCTTCATTTTCCTTTGTGCTCTCTCTGTCTCTTTGCCCTTTCTTTATTCTGCTGCCTTTCTTTCTACTTAAGACTTTAATGTTTAGAAAGCTAAAAGCTGGAATAATTTCTGAGGTGCTTGTCCCTTCTTTCTTATAACACCTATATGTGATGATTCAGGCCAGCTTAGACGACCAGCTGAAGTTCTTGGGCAAGTCCATGTCGCTACACGAACGCGACCAGTAGAGGCTTTGTGGGCCTTGGCTTATGGAGGCCCAATGTCTTTGCTTACTCTGACGGTTAGCAATATGCACAAGGAAAGCCTGGAACCACAACCTGGAAATTCTCTTTTGTCATTTGCAACTGCTGTGCTAGCTGCCCCAATATTCCGAATTATTTCCATAGCTGTTCAACACCCTGGGAACAATGAAGAGTTGATTCGCACTAGAGGACCTGAGGTTTTGTCTAGAATTTTAAACTATCTTCTGAAAACTTTGTCGTCGCCTGGGGCTGAAAAGCATAATGGTGTAGGAGATGAGGAACTTGTAGCAGCGGTTGTCTCACTTTGTCAATCTCAAAAGAGTAATCATGCACTCAAAGTGCAGCTTTTCAGTACACTGCTACTTGACCTGAGAATATGGAGTTTGTGCAGCTATGGACTTCAAAAGAAACTTCTGTCATCGCTTGCAGATATGGTTTTCACAGAATCTTCGGTGATGCGAGATGCCAATGCTATTCAAATGCTTCTTGATGGCTGCAGAAGGTGCTATTGGACAATTTGTGAAAAGGATTCTGTAAATACTTTTTCTCTAGATGAGGCTATGCGTCCAGTGGGCGAAGTAAATGCGTTGGTTGATGAACTCTTGGTGATAATTGAACTTCTTATAGGGGCAACTCCTCCTTCATTGGCGGCAGATGATGTCCGTCGGTTACTTGGTTTCCTGGTTGACTGCCCGCAACCCAATCAGGTAAAGTTACTAGGATATTCTTTTTGTACCATAGATGCTATCTGTAGGTGCGCTGCTGAGTTCATTCACCCTTTTGTCACACACACGTGCACATATGTAAGTATATACATGCATCATTAATAGAGTGTGTGTATATATGTTTATGAATATTATACAGCACATGCATGTGTTTACCTCTATATTTTTTCCCCTGTTGGTACTAACATGCAAACTCTTCAGTAGTTTGCATGTTATTGGGTTTTGTGTAACCCTCCAATCTAATTTAGTGGCTGTATTGATTTTTGAAGATGATGCACTCGAACATGTGCTATATATTTGCTTATATTTGGATGAAGTTATGGTATGTCTCTATGCTTTAATTTTTTTAATTTATTTGTACAACCAGTTTTCTCATATTCACTTGTTTTCGTAAATTATCTGGCACTTATAACCAATGTCAGTTTTCTGGATTAGAAGGGAAATGTTGAATCACTCAGAGCTTAAGGACATTAAATGGACTGTTGAGGACATAATAGTCTATTTAAGTAATAAATGCACATATTTTGCATCAGTTGGACATTTTTCTAAATTACAAGCTTGCATAAGTGTATTTATAATAAAGGTACATATATTCTCCCACTCTTTCTCCCTTGTTTCTCTGTTTTGCTTGAATTGAAGTTTCTCTCTGATGATTTCATTGGAGGATCATTGGCCACCTGTTGTATTTTCAATGATTTATTTAATCATTACGTGTTGAAAGAAATGATGAATCAATGATCTCAGATAGAGCGTAATGGCATCAAAAGATCCATATACCCGACCCCACCTAGTGGGAAAGGGCTTTGTTTGGTTTGGTTACGTGTTGAAAGAAATGAGCCTGTTTGTTTCTTCTTTAGGTTGCCAGAGTGTTGCATCTGATCTACAGGCTAGTGGTACAGCCAAACACAGCAAGAGCTCACACGTTTGCAGAGACATTTACAGCATCTGGTGGGATAGAAACACTTCTTGCCCTGCTGCAAAAGGAAGCTAAAGCTGGTGATCATATTGTTCCAGTTCCAATGACCAAGAGTGATGAAAGCTCATCTGTGCAGGGAAATGAACTAGACTCTGAATGTGGGAATTTGGAAAGAAGTCAGGATGATATAGTAGGATCCCCAAATGAAAGTGATTCTCAGGAGAAAGATTTTGAATCTCAACCCTTTAATACTGATAGTTGTCCTGATGCCATTTCCACCACTGAAAAAATTGAAAGGACATCTTCTGTTTCTGAAAATCCTTTTATCAAGGATTTGGGTGGTATAAGTCTTTCAATCAGTGCTGATAATGCGAGAAATAATGTTTATAATATCGACAAAAGTGATGGCATCATTGTTGCAATTATTGAACTCTTAGGTGCTCTGATATCAGCTGGGCATCTGACAGTTGGCTCACCTACTCCCTCAGATGTGACAAGCAATTTTCCAAGCATTGGGCTACATGACAGAGGTGGTACCATGTTTGATGATAAAGTTTCTCTTCTACTTTTTGCTTTGCGGAAGGCTTTTCAGGAAGCACCAAATCGGCTCATGACCAGCAATGTATATACAGCTTTATTGGGAGCCTCGGTAGGTCATAATCTCTCTTTATTTCAGCTTCATTTTTTATTCATTGATTTTTTGTTGTGAGAACATGATAATGTTAGAGTAGGGGTGGCAAAACGAATAAACGAATCGAATTCGTGACGAATACTAAACGAATCGAATCATAATGTACTAAATTCGAATTCGATTCGTTTATTAAACGAATCTTGATATTAGGATTCGGATTCGATTCGTTTAATAAACGAATATTCGTATTCGATTCGTTTATTCGTTTAAATAAAATTAAACGAATTTAATATTCGTTTAAAAAATGAATATTTGCATTCGATTCGTATTCGTATTCGATTCGTTTATTCGTTTAATCAAAATTAAATACAAAATCAATAGCATATTCATTGTTATAGATTAAATTTTTTTACAACAAACGCCAATTCAGATTTCAAATTATATATCATTACATAATAATAATAATTAAAATCACTCTAGTTTTCTTGTTGCCACCATTCTTGCAATATTTTCCTCTAATCTCCACTAAAAAAATATAAAATAGATATGAAAACAAAGAACAACTAACAATTGAATTAGAAACTTCTCGAATTGGTACCATCCCAAACAAACAAGCACATCAACATCCCAAATTATTTATCCAATGTAAATACATAATCAAATCGATTCTACGAGTAATTCAAGAAGTCACTTTTGGAGGACTATCATTTTCATATCAACTGTAAAAGGCGATCCTGCTATCTTGAGTAGCGGGAAGAATGGTTAGTGCAATCATCTGTGTTGCAGTTTTCCACTTGCCGAGGTTTTTTACAACTACAGCCTGCAACAGACCTCAAAAAGGTCATTATCATTATTCACAACTAAAGTTTTGATTAGATTATAAATATAAAAGTATTGTGCTGAATTAAATGGGAAGGAGAGCAAACCTCTAAAAGCTGAGTATTCTTAGAAGCAGCCCATTATGGAGATCTGAAGCGACTCGGCGAGGGTTTCCGTTTCCTAGTTGAGGGCGAGCTTCTGCTTGAGTGGGGAGAAGAGAGAAGGCGGCTGATTCTGAGTGAGTGAGATTTGAGAGAATTTTAGGTGAAGTTTAGGTTTAGGGTTTTTCTTTATATAGTTAAATTTTTAGGTAATAAGTACATAATTACTAAAATATCATTCTTCTTATACACTATAGTTCAAAAATTATAATGGTTAATTTGTAATTTAATTAAAAGAATATTAAACAAATTCGATTCGGATTCGATTCGTTTAATAAACGAATTCTAAACGAATAAACGAATTGACAAGCTCAAATTCGGATTCGATTCGTTTAATAAACGAATCAAATCGAATTGACTCATTTATTAAACGAATCCATTTTTCCAAACCCATATTCGCTTTAAAGCGAATCGAATCGAACGAATAAACGAATCCTGACCCAAATTGCCACCCCTATGTTAGAGTCTGCAGATGTATTTTTATGCTTATCAAGGGCTTGTGAAGTTCCATAATTTGCCTGTCATATTTCATGTGTCAGCATACCAGATGGCTTATACATGTACTTTGCTTTCCACATCCTGGTGTGTTGGTCTTTGTTGACCTGGCATATACGTCCATGGACCCATGTTTTATGCTGGAACGTTAAGTTTTGTGAGTGACATTAACATATGTTGTCCATTTCTGTGCGTTGCCGAACTTTTCTATTTCAGATAATTGTTTGTGACATTTGACCATCAATATCCTCTTTTTGCAGCCTTGATATGTTCAGCAAAAGTTCAATTATGATCTGCTGTACTTTTATGACATTATATTCATATTTTTCATTTTTTTTGAGATATGGTCGGTTAATTTCAATAGCAGTTTTTGGCAATGGAATCGGCTAATGCCAAGACATGGTAAATTTATTTGTTTCTCTCTTTTCAGATGGATGCTTCAGCATTAGCATCAGAGGATGGTTTGAACTTTTATGATTCTCGTCATCGCTTTGAGCATTTACAACTTTTGTTGGTTCTTTTGCATTCACTTCCGTATGCATCTAGGGCTTTGCAAACTCGAGCACTACAGGTAATGCTTTCGTGTTTCTCATCTTTTTGTGTGAAGATGATATGTGTGAATATTTGCCAAATGAAAATTGCATTTCATCTCATGTTTGAAATCCCGAATTAAAAAGAAATTAAGTTTTGGTAGATCTTCGACTTTATATTGTGTTCTTACCAAATAGGGTAATATGATTTTTACGCATTTATTGCATTTTAATACTATTTAATTTATTTAGAAGGAAATCATACTTGTCATCAGACCTCCCAAACTAATGAGGGAATGAAGCAACTTTCTAGTTCCCTCAGATCTTGATTTTTCTGCTGATGCTGTCTTAAGGATGCACAAGTTTAATGACTTTAAATTTAGCAATAAATAGCATCATTGTTGCTTCTTGATTTATTATTTGAATTTCTTGTTTTAACTGATGTATTTGTTTATTATTTGAAAGATTCACATGTTCATGTTCCTTTATGCCCCTTTATATGAGTTTGGAGGCTGAAATGTCTTAAAAGTACACGTACAATTTGAAGTCTGTATCCTGATAATATGATAATGACTTGCATTTTTTATCCTGATGCAATAGGTTGAAGGCATAGTTTTAATGTCTTATTTTCAGGATCTTCTGATTTTGGCTTGCAGTCATCCAGAAAATAGAAATAGCCTGACTACAATGGAGGAATGGCCTGAGTGGATTCTGGAGATTCTTATATCTAACTATGAGGTAATCATAATGAACTTCAGTCTCTCTCTCAACATGTTATCTTCACATGTTTAACTTTTGGTTGCATAAGCAGTATGAAAGGTGAGGTTTAGTCGGAGTATGAACTTTCTTGATTATCAGGTAAAATTTTTGAAGTACACACAAGCTCCTCGTCATACATATTTTTAAAGCTATTACTTGTTCATGTAGATGGGTGCAAGTAAACAGTCTAGTTCGCCTAGCTTGGGGGACATAGAGGACCTTATACACAACTTCCTCATTATCATGCTGGAACATTCAATGCGCCAGAAGGATGGGTGGAAGGTTGATGTCTTTCCTTGTTCTATTTACTTTGTCATATTACTCTTCCTTGAATGACGACAGTCTGGAATCCTTCATAGAATTATAAGGTTGTCTGTTCTTTTGTACTTTATGGTAATAATCTTAATTAGACATGTTGATTTGCTATAGTTTCTTGCAGTTGCATATACATTCACGATATCTATTTTTACCTGATTGTTTAACAGAATATTTACCATCATTGAATCAACTCAGACCGTGTGGAGGAAGTGAGGAACTTGAATTAAATCCTCTAATTTCTGTAAATATTGTAGGTTTGGTTCAAAGTACTGAAATGCTGAAAATTTTAAGTTAGAAATAACACAAGTCAAGAGAAATAGTAGAATTTCATTCAAAGTCCAAGTAACTTCAACGGTCAACATAACACATCTCAATTTGTGTGGTTTTGGACAAGGTCCGAGAACTTGGTATGTGATGTGAGGCGATTTCTAGTTTGAGGCGAGATGGACAGCCTTGAGGCGGTCGAGGCGAAAGCCTCAATCCAAACAGGGGAAAAAGTAAAAATAGCAAATGAAAAAAAAAACTAACGGAAAAAAACAGCAAATAAAACTAAAACAAAAATTAAAAACATAACAAAAATTAATGAATTTCACCCATAGAATAAAGCAAAAAACCGACGAAAAATAAAAAAATAAAAAGCAAATTAAACTAACCTTAAGAAGAAATTGAGGGAGTTGGTTAAGACAAGCTTGATGGACTTGATTGAGTTGATTATTGATGATTGACTTGAAAAACTTGAAGAATAAAGAGGGTTATATAATTTTAGGGTTAGGGTTTTTTTTCCTATTGCTTTTGGCCTTTTCAAATGATGGGAGCTGAAGTTGGGAGTCAAACTCCCGACTTCAGCATCCGTATAAATATATATAATTTTTTTTTTTTTAAATTTGACTATTGTTTTGCCGGCCAAATCGGGGCGTCCAAGTCGATCCGCCTTGTGACGCCCCTATCTGAGGCGACGTGAGGCGTATGGTCTCACGTTGTCGAAGCTTTACGCACCATAATCGAGCCTAGAGGCGCCAGCCACCGCAACTCCTTAGTCCGATTTTTCGAACCGTGGTTTTAGAGAATCATGTCCTCAGTGACTAGAACATCACATGTGCCGAAGCACTTATGTTTTTGATGAATGTTCATCGTTTCCTAGTTTCTAAAGATGAATGACGTGTCAGAGTGCAAACAGACTTACATGTCTTGGGGAATATGTTTTTTGTTTGTGATTTGAAAATGCCGCATAGGGTTGAATTTTTTGTTTGCATTATGAAAGCTCTTATTTCAAATAATACCAATATGTTCAAGCTTAGGTATCTTAGTTTTTAAAAGTTTATCTAAATCCTGTTGAGTTTGTTCCCATAAACATTAAATTAAGATAATGTCAATTATTGAAAACAAAGACTGAAATATATGGAAAGTGAGAAATTTGGTTAACTCACTTTATAGCCAAATCCATCACCAAATCTGGTTAACTCACTTTATAGCCAAGAAAAAAAAAAGTGAGAAAGTACTATTAGGAAAAAAAAAGATGGAAATATATGTAAAATAGACAGTTAGGGAATGGTATAATCTTAATACATATTTTGGCAGGGGGTTGAGGCTTCCATGCAAACTCTTAAAACATTGCTTTTAAAGGAAGAGCTAGTAGTGTGTCCTGCATTCCAAGTTGATTTAGTGACTTGCCAAGCACGACAGCAGTGGTAGAAGTAGTAATATAACAGGAACATTGGATATCTTTCTCAGTTTAATAAAAACAAATGAAAGAGCCCATTGATGCAAGTAGATGGTACAAAAAAGGAAAAAAGAAGCCCGTAAAAGTTTTGGGCGGGACATCATTTCCAGAGCTTAGTGGAGGATACTTATGTAAATTGAGTAAAATCCTAAGGAGATTCACATAACTGACCTCATTATGTACTGATATGAGGCTTGAGTTGAGTTGTTATTGTAGCAATAATTGCATGTTTGGATTCAAGTAACTTACTAGTTTGTTTGCGATGGGATATGCTCTTAATTTCTAGCTATATTAGGTTTATTTAATGTTTGTTTATTATTTCCCTTCTACAGGATATTGAAGCTACAATTCATTGTGCAGAATGGCTTTCAATTGTTGGTGGATCTAGCACTGGAGACCAACGGACTAGGTATTACTGTCATATGCTACTGGCCAGATTCCCTGAAGTTCCCCTTGTTTTTTAGTTTGGTGCTTCATCATGGTATATTTGAATTTGTTTCACCCACTGTCGTTGCTGTTATGTCCACATTCAAAAATATCTTTTTGTTTTTCTGAGATAGGGTTGTGAACTTGTGATGATCTCTTTACTACAAACAGGGCAATGGTGAGACTGGCCTATTACAAAACCACCCTGTTTTGCACCCATTCTCGGTGTTCAATATTGTTGAATTATTGTTAGTTTTATCATTCTTGTGGAAGTTTATTTACAATCATACAAATAAAATATACATGGATGAGGATTCAGTCTTCATGTTGTACAAAATGTCCATTAGTGCATTGCTACTCTTTCAATTGAAGATGGAGTTTGTGAATAGTAATTCTGCAAAATAAGAGTTAAAGTTTATTTCTCAAATAGAGAATAGATTTACTTATTACTTGATTTTGGATCCCCTGATTTGGTTCTTCTCCTTTGTTTGAAGACGCGAGGAATCTTTGCCAATTTTTAAAAGAAGGCTCTTGGGCGGCTTGCTGGATTTTGCCACCAGAGAACTGCAGGTTCAGGTAAAAAAAAAAAAAATTCAAGCATCATTGTCTTGATTGTCAGATATTTTGATGCTTTTTTGCTCTTTATAGATCTTCTGTTGAAATATTGTTGAGTTGTTGTTATTTCATTTTTATTTTTTTCTAAATAATGGTCATATTTTCTTAAAAGAAGCAAAGGAATAAATGAAGTTCTGTGGTAGTTAAAATATTGATAAACATGTGGGTTGAAGTTCCATCACTAAACTTTACTTGATGCACATCATGAAGCTGGGAAGCTATTGTATTTGACGTTATCTCCATTTTTTCTTTCCTCGTCATGTAACTTAATTGAGCTATTACTTGGCCAAACAAATTTCCGTTTCTTAAATTTAAATTTTATTGTCTTTCCACATATCCACCACACATCCTAGATAGATAAGAATGATGGATTTCAATCCTCTGTTTTTCATGAATCTGGTTGAATAGAGCGGGGAAAACTGCATTAATATCTACATCCAGCTTTCCTTTTGCAGACTCAAGTTATTGCTGCAGCTGCTGCTGGTGTCGCTGCAGAGGGTTTGCCACCAAAAGATGCCAAGGCAGAAACAAGAAATGCAGCACAGCTTTCTGTAGCTTTGGTAGAGAATGCAATTGTGATTCTCATGCTTGTTGAAGATCATTTACGGTTACAAAGCAAATTGTCTTGTGCGTCTAGAAAAAAGGATGCTTCTCCATCTCCCCTTTCTCTGGTATCTCCGATGAATAACAGCTCAAGATTGTCAGCATCAATTGGTGGAGAATCATTGGAATCTCTGGGTGATCGCAGATCTGACCCCAGTGGACTCCCTCTTGATGTATGTATACATTAGTCTAAGAAAACCTTTCTGTTTGTTTGTTTTATGTATTTATTTTGTTAGTTAATAATATCTGGTTCTTTATGCAATTGTGCATCACCGAAGTATGCCTATTAATCTTTTATTTCGATGTTTATAAATAGCTTGTCAACCTGGGTGTTGTATATCTTAGAGATGGATGTTTTAGCAATGTTCTAAAACGCACTGGGCGCTAGTCGGGCGGCGACCCAACGCCTAGGGCACCTAGGAAATTAATCAGAAATAGAGAATTTCCATAATTAGGTTTAAGATTTGGTGTGATTTTGACAAATTAATCATAGGGAAATGTTGTTTGAGCAATGGGTAAGATTTATAGAGGGTCAATTTGATGAGAAACTATCAAAAATTGAAGAAATTAGAGTTTTTTAAAATTAGGGTTTATGCATCAAATTGAGGATTTTCAAAATTGATGAGTTAGAGAGTTATTTATGTAAAATTAAGGTTAGGGTTAGGATTAGGGTGTAAAATTCGATTGGAAATCAGCTTCAATTTTGAATTCTGAGTCAGTCAACGGTTGGTGACCCACAATTTTTGCGGTCAAAATTTGCTGAAATGGGCAGAAAATGCCGCCCATTCCGGCGAGCGCCTAGCCCTAACGATTTGGGGCCAAGTGCGGCGGCCATAGGCCGCCGAACTTGTGTTTTAGGACTTTTCCTTGGTCAAACATCATGTATCAACAGGTACTGAAATACCTATGGAGAAAGAACTTTAGTAAACGTAAAGAAGAGGCGCCTTCAATTCAGTGGTGAAGTGTTTTCAAGCCAGGAATTCCATCATGCTTTTTACTACTAGGTTGTCGATTCAAGTAAAATTAGTTTAGTTCCTATAAAAGATGTTCTGTTCATTTTAAATGCTTCCATTCAGAGAACAATTTTTGTATTATGCCACTTGTTCTAATGAGATTTAATCAGGTCCTTGCTTCAATGGCGGATTCAAATGGTCAGATATCTGCCGCAGTGATGGAACGACTTACTGCAGCAGCAGCAGCTGAACCTTATGAATCTGTTTCCTGTGCTTTTGTGTCATATGGGAGCTGTGCTATGGATTTAGCTGAGGGTTGGAAATATAGGAGCCGTCTGTGGTACGGTGTTGGCCTTCCATCAAAACCGTCCGAAATTGGTGGTGGTGGCAGTGGCTGGGATTCTTGGAATTCTTCTTTGGAAAAAGATGCAAATGGAAACTGGGTTGAGTTTCCTTTGGTAAGGAAGTCAATATCCATGCTTCAAGCCTTATTGTTAGATGAGTCTGGACTTGGTGGTGGTCTGGGTATAGGTGGAGGTTCAGGTACTGGGATGGGAGGAATGGCAGCACTTTACCAGTTGCTGGATAGTGATCAACCTTTCTTATGCATGCTTCGAATGGCACTTCTTTCAATTAGAGAAGAGGATAATGGTGAAGACAGTATGTTCATGAGGAATGCTAACATGGAAGATGAGATGTCAGAGGGATTACATCGACAAGCAAGCAACGTTGGGTTCTTAGATAATAGTGCTAGACTGTCAGCTAGAAAACCAAGATCTGCATTACTGTGGAGGTACTATAACTAGATTGTTTTCCATGTTCTGTTGAAATCTGTGCATTTATCTTTCCCACGTATCTAAATTGCTTTAGAAGAAATGAGTCATAATTTTGGATGCCTTAATGGTCTGATAATAGTAACTACACATTAATTAGCTTCACAACTTGGAGCTCTTTTAGATGTAAAAATTCATACACTGAATATAATAGGTTGGTTGTGTGGGTATGATTCCCAATTTACTATATCTTCACTTATACTCTGTTTTACTCAATTATGAAAATGCACATTTGATACTTTACTTTTGCAAGATAGTTATGATTATAAAATGCTTAAAGATCTTGTGATTGCATTAATCACGTATTACTGCAGTCCTGGGCTATAGCATTATATCTTTGTTTGTCCAAATTTCATATGCATGGAGTTAAACTAATTTCATTTTCTAATTTACAGTGTGCTTTCACCTGTTTTAAATATGCCAATTTCTGATTCGAAAAGACAGAGAGTGCTGGTTGCTTCTTGTGTTCTCTATTCTGAGGTCAGTTCTCTCTGGAATTACTTTTCCATGTTTCAGTGGTGGAGTATTTGCTTAATTTCATCTTTGTTGGAACATAAGATTCTCATTGAAAGTTTTTTTGCTTATTCCCTTCAACATAATGTGTAATCAGTTCTCAACTTGTCTTAATTTTGATAGTTGTTATTGTGAATTTGTGATCACTTTAATATTAGATGTATGTTTCAGGTATGGCATTCTGTGAGCAGGGACCGGAAGCCACTTCGTAAGCAGTATCTTGAGGCTATTTTACCGCCATTTGTTGCTGTATTGAGGAGGTGGAGGCCACTTTTAGCTGGGATTCATGAACTTGCCACTGCTGACGGGTTGAATCCGCTTATTCTGGATGATCGTGCATTGGCTGCTGATTCACTGCCTCTAGAGGTCTTTTCATGTCATCTCATTTCTCTCTCTTTCAAAACCACCTGGCTTGTTACCAGTTTTATCTTGAGTATCTGACCTTTGTTTTGGTATTGTGAATTTTTTTGTGACAGAGTTTAAACCTTTGATCTTTTTAATTGTTATAGTATGGTAGGCATGAATTCTTTTCTGCTCTTTGTTTAACCTGTGATGTTATGATTGGTGTTTTTTTAAGCCATTCCAGTTTCCTTTTTCAGGCATCTATTGCTATGATCTCTGCACCTTGGGCTGCTGCTTTTGCATCACCACCTGCTGCAATGGCGTTGGCAATGATTGCTGCTGGTGCTGCTGGTGGGGATTCCCCAGCTCCTGTGGCAACCTCACAGCTTAAGCGTGACACCTCTCTGCTTGAAAGAAAACAAACTAGGCTACATAACTTTTCAAGCTTTCAAAAACCTTCAGAGGTAGCTAACAAATCGTCGCATCTCCCAAAGGACAGGGCTTCTGCAAAAGCTGCAGCCTTGGCAGCCGCACGCGATCTTGAGCGCAATGCAAAGATTGGTTCTGGAAGGGGACTCAGTGCAGTTGCAATGGCCACTTCTGCACAGCGGAGAAATGCTAGTGATACAGAGCGTGTGAATAGATGGAATATCTCGGAAGCCATGGGAGTTGCCTGGATGGAATGTCTGCAACCTGTTGACACAAAATCAGTCTACGGGAAAGATTTCAATGCTTTATCATATAAATTTATTGCTGTCCTAGTTGCAAGTTTTGCTTTAGCAAGAAACATGCAACGATCAGAGGTTTGATTGCTTCTTTCCATCATGGTTACATATAGGTGTATGATATCTCATTTTCTTCTTTTATTTATTTATTTTAATTGGCTTTTTTTTTTGTCTACAGATTGACAGGCTATGTCAAGTTGATCTAATATCACGACATCGTTTATGCACTGGAACACGTGCATGGCGTAAACTCATTCATTGCTTGGTTGAGATGAAATGTCTTTTTGGCCCATTTGAGGATCATTTAAGCAATCCTCCACGTGTATGTTGTGAGACAAATTATCCTGTTATCTTAATATGTTAACTCTAATTGCACTTTATTGAATTTTATTGTTATTTTTTTTTTGGATGAATTTGTAGATTTTATGGAAGCTGGACTTTATGGAAAGTTCCTCAAGAATGAGGCGATGTTTTCGAAGGGATTATGTGGGTTTTGATCATTTAGGTGCTGCTGCTAATTACGAGGATCAGATTGAGAGGAAACCGGGTCAAGAGAATGTAATAAATCCATCAAATGTGCCTGTTGTGGCTGCAGAAGCAATCTCAATGGAGGTAGTGAACGAAGATGACGAACAAACAGAAAATGATAACTTAGATGGTATAGCCTATAACTCAGATCATGGGAGTGAGAATCAGCCAACGGCCTCTGAGACAATGGAGCAAAGCCTGCAAGCATCAGCAGACTCCAGTAATATTCCTCCTGCACATGATAAAGATTTGGTCTCAAGTTCATCAGCAGTTTTACCTGGATATGTTCCGAGTGAACTTGATGAAAGAATTGTTTTTGAGCTTTCTTCATCTATGGTTCGACCTCTGAGGGTTATACGAGGGACCTTTCAGGTATGTTTTACAAAAGTCTCCTTTATCTATGGTTCTGTTTGGTGTTGCAATTAGAAAAGTATGGTGAACAAACGGTGGTTCATAAACGATGTTATGAAATTTTGATTTATGCTAAAAAAATAATTGCAGTGTGCTTTTTTCAAAAACTCAGTTTTTGAAAGAAATCATGATTAGTAATCGTAATTTCTCATCATTAATCAATCACTTAAAAACTGTGTTTTGACCCAAACATAGTTTTGTCATCTCACCACAGGTCAAACCACAATACCAAACAGACCTTATGAGATGCCTGATGCATAGAAGTAGACCCTACATATTTTTTCTTTAGCTTTGTTTTGTTGCTCCGTTACCCCTGTAATACTGCACTGGTTGCATATTCTCCTGTTTTCAATTTACTGAAAATACGATAGGAACACTTTGCTCATTTTCTATTCCTGAGCATGAAAACTAGAAACTGATTTCTGATTTACAGTAATCTTGATATATTTAATCTTTTATGATAGCTGTTACCCAGCATAAGAGGAATGTATTCTTTCAGGTTACAACTCGGAGAATAAACTTTATAGTTGATACCACTGAAAGCTCAGAGGAAGGTACTTCTGAACTGAGAAACCAAGAAAAGGATCATAGCTGGTTGATGTCTTCCCTTCATCAAATTTATAGCCGAAGGTTTGTTTATGTTAAATTCTGTCATACCTACATTTTCTTAGAGACTGGCAATTATTTGAGCATGTCACTTTTCAGTAATTTGATATGTACTTAAAATAGGTATGAATTTGTAAGCTTTAGCTTGGTCATTTATTAATTGAGGACTTCTTACTTGTCAACATTTAACGTTGTACTGCATTATCATTGGTTATTCATGTCTAGTTCTACTGGCTTGTTTTTGCTACAGATACCTCCTGAGGAGAAGTTCTCTGGAACTGTTTATGGTTGACCGTTCAAACTTTTTCTTTGATTTTGGGGTATTTTCCTTCTGAAATTTCCTCTTCTTTTTAATTGATTTTATTTTGCTTTGATTATGTAACAGATGACTTTTGATGCTTTCTGAATGGTAAATTTTCCCTGCTTATTGTTTGGTCTTTACCCTTTTCTTTTGAATCAAACTTCCCAGAGTGCTGAGGGGCGAAGAAATGCATATCGAGCTATAGTTCAAGCACACCCTCCTCATCTAAATGATATTTATCTGGCAACTCAGGTTTGCACCTTGGTGTGCTTGATTCTTTTGTAGTAAGCTCAACTCATGATATACGTATTTATCCTATGGGGATCATGATTGGTTGACTATGAATGCAAGGGTAATGTTTGATAATATTCTATCATTGGCCATCTATTAATTTGTGTGCTATTTTTTGTTGTAGAGACCTGAACAACTTTTAAAGAGAACTCAGCTTATGGAACGTTGGGCTAGGTGGGAGGTATAAATTGAGAATAAATTTCACATGTCTCAATTTTTTTATCCTCAATAATCTGATTCGCCTTTTTTAAAATTCAACACACACACACACACAAATGTGTTGATAACTGGTTGAATCACAATCCTCTTGCAGATCAGCAATTTTGAATACTTAATGCAGCTGAATACACTGGCTGGGCGTAGCTATAATGACATCACTCAGGTGGGTTTTTTTACCGGCAGGTGAATAATTACTGATTCTATATGGGACTGTATTTTGCTTCTGTTTTGCTAAGGTTCATTTGTTTCCTTGCAGTATCCAGTTTTCCCTTGGATTCTTTCTGATTACAGTTCTCCGAGTTTGGATCTTGCTAGTCCATCTTCTTATAGAGATCTTTCAAAGGTGACATTGATTAAATTTTGATTTGAACATTGTAGTTTTAAACTCTTTTCTGCTATAATTATAACCTCATACATATTTGCAGCCTGTTGGAGCACTAAATCCGGACCGGCTTAAAAAATTCCAGGAGAGATATTCTAGCTTTGATGATCCAGTCATCCCCAAATTCCATTACGGTTCTCATTACTCTAGTGCCGCAACTGTAGGTTTTTCTCTCCCTTTTCATCTTTATGGTTAGTGTGTCTTGTCGATTTGTTAGAGCTGCTGGAAGTTGAAATGCTGTAGTTTGTGTACCTAAAGTTCATGACAATTATTTGTTTCTTTCGTTCATTTACTGTACACTGGCCATATAAAAGTTTGCAGATATTGTTCTTTTTTTCTATGCTCTAGAATAATAAGAAATATAAAATTTGAGTTAGTTTCTTTTTATGATTTTGCTGTGGTTCTTGTTTTCAGTATATTTATGATGGTATTCATCTCCTCTAAACAGCCATGTCTTTTAATGCCGTTGATTTGACTTCTATAGGTTATCTTCTTGACTTTCAGTAGCGTGTCTTGATATACTCTTCTGCAACTTCTTTGGAGTTAACTTTTTCATGCTTTCTTTTTTGCTTTAAAAATTCTTAAACATCATTCTGCTTTTCTCAAGGCATCCCTTCCATGGATGACTTCGGAACATATAACAGTTTCAAAAGGATGGCCCAGCACTGAGGTTTCCCACACTGTGGGCTTTGGAGAGGATTCAATATGTTTTGCAGCCTTACCCTTGTTTTTTTATTTGCAAAGAAGTTGTTTCCTTGATTCGTACTTGTGACCTTCAGGTCACAATGGAGTAACCTTACCATTACACCAAGGCTCATCCTCCATATAATAGTTTCAAATTTTATTTTTTTTAATTTATAATTTATCTCTCTCTCTCTCTCCCTCAATACCAATTAAATTCAGTGTCAAGTAGCTGGGGGTTCTGCTGCTTTCTTACTCCCTTTGATTATCATATACAAAAAGTCTCTTCCACTTTACATCTCTGTGTATTCAGTGCAATTTGTGGATGCAGTGGTAACACCTCTTTGTAATTGCTGGTGTTTCATTTTCAGGTTTTGTATTATCTTTTGAGAGTTGAACCATTTACAACGCTTTCCATTCAACTACAAGGAAGAAAATTTGATCATACAGATCGAATGTTTTCAGATATTGCTGCCACGTGGAATGGTGTTCTTGAGGATATGAGTGATTTGAAGGAATTGGTATGGCTTCGTTGATCTATGGCGTAAAAGCACTATATATATATATATATATTTTTTTTTTTTTTTGCACACCAAATTTTTTTCTCAAATCTCTTCAATCAGATTTCCATGCATGCATCTGCATACGCTCATTAGTTGGTTGTTGATGAAACATTTTGTTTTCAGTCAATATCTTTTTGTGTTCCATATTTCAGGTTCCTGAGTTGTTTTACCTTCCTGAGATATTAACAAATGAAAATTCAATTGACTTCGGTACAACACAATTAGGGGGAAAGCTTGGTATGTAAAGTAGTTATTTGCAATGTTTTAAGAGATAAATTCAATTTTCATGAAGTTTACCTCCAATTTTGAATGTGTTCAATGTAACAGATTCTGTTAGACTTCCTTCTTGGGCTGAAAACCCTGTAGATTTTGTTCATAAACATCGAATGGCTTTAGAGAGCGATTATGTATCTGCACATTTGCATGAATGGGTTGATCTCATATTTGGGTAGGTTCCTTCTTGGAGAATTTATTCTTTCCTTTAGTCACCGTGTTCTATTTCTCCCTCTCACTTATTGTGTTCTTTTTAAGTTTTGTAGCAGTGTTCAAATCGTTTTCTTCTTCTGATCATATTTTTCCAAATAATATTTACAAATGTGTTGGAAAATTCAGGTATAAGCAACGAGGCAAAGAGGCTATATCAGCGCATAATGTCTTCTTCTACATCACTTATGAGGGGACAGTTGATATTGATAAGATCTCAGATCCAGTAAGTTTCCTTTTGGTATTAATGTCTATTCAGCATTGATTTGCGCCTTATTCTTCTCCTTATGTGTTTGCGTAAAAAGGTACAACAATGTGCTACACAAGACCAGATAACTTATTTTGGACAAACCCCTTCCCAACTTCTAACTGTTCCTCACATGAAGAAGATGCCATTAGGAGATGTACTCCATTTGCAGGTAACTGTTGAATTCTGTTTGGCTGACACATTTCCATTTTCAGGTTTGGCTTGTTTCTTCTGCCTCTATTATTTCTATATAACTTTTTATCATCCATGGTGATATGGATTAATATATATTGCGCATAAATATAAAACCGTATCCACTGTTAGCAGTGGCTTGGGAAGACTTCCCCATGAAAACACGGACTATTGAGATGCTTATTTAATTGTGACTTGGGACAGTGTCTAACACTTGCACTTGATTGTTAGATGTTGAATCATACCAGACAAGTCATACAGTAAAATTTGTTTTTATTTTAGATATATACCATCATAACTTGAGATCAAATGAAATTACCTTCACTACTTTCCTGCATTTTAGTTGGATATTCCTTTACAATTAACTGATAGAAGATGATCCTGACTGTAACTTTTCTTTTCAGACCATCTTTCGGAATCCAAAAGAAGTCAAACCATATGCTGTCCCAGCCCCCGAACGCTGCAATTTACCTGCGGCTGCCATTCATTCATCTTCAGATACTGTTGTGATTGTTGATATGAATGCCCCAGCAGCACATGTTGCACTGCACAGCTGGCAACCCAACACCCCTGATGGCCAGGGCACGCCATTCCTCTTTCAACATGGGAAGGCCACAGCTAGCCCTGCTAATGGGACATTCTTGCGCATGTTCAAAGGACCGGGTGGATTTGGTGCTGATGAGTGGCATTTTCCCCGGGCACTAGCATTTCCTTCATCTGGAATTAGAAGCTCGGCAGTAGTTTCTATCACACATGATAAAGAAATTATCACTGGTAAGCAATCAATTTATTTGCAGTTGATTTGTCCTGCATTTTCCTTTTTTTTTTTTTTTGCGACTTTAGTTTCTTACTAAATAGTAGGTGAACTTTGGTGGATGCTGCTTCTTTAGATTTCACTTGCCACTGAATCTAATTGGCTGATGTTAGTATATTTGCTTTTCATTGTTCTAAATAATATTTAATTTTTTACCTCTTGGATCGTAACTAGGTGGACATGTCGATGGCAGTATCAAGTTGTTATCATCTGATGGAGCAAAAACGTTAGAAACAGCTTTAGGACACTGTGCTCCAGTCACTTGTCTTGCTCTCTCATCCGACAGCAGCTACCTTGTGACAGGATCCCGGGACACTACTCTACTACTTTGGAGAATACATAGAGTATTTTCTTCTCGTACTGGCAGCATAGAGCCGTCCAGTGGCACAGGCACACCCGGTACCTCAACCAGGAGCAGCACTCCGGCACACACATTGGCAGATAAAAGCAGGAGGCGCCGTATTGAAGGTCCCATACATGTTCTGCGGGGACACCACAGGGAAATTCTATCTTGTTGCGTTAGTTCAGATCTTGGAATTGTTGTTTCATGCTCTGATTCATCAGATGTTTTGCTGCATTCTATAAGAAGGGGACGCTTGATCAGACGGTTCGTAGGTGTTGATGCTCATTCTGTGTGTCTCTCATCTGAAGGAGTTATAATGACCTGGAACAAATTACAACACACTCTCAGTAGCTTTACCCATAATGGGATTTTAATTGCTAGAGCAAAACTTCCTCTCGCTGGCAGCATTGGTTGCATGGAAATTTCTGTGGATGGGAAGAGTGCTCTGATTGGAATGAATTCAAGTTCTGCGGATAATGGGTCCTACAATAGCAGCCGGGATCTAATTTCAAAGCGGACTGGGACTGAAGATGTTGATCCGGATTCAGATGAATCTGCCGATAACAATAGATTGGATGTTCCATCGCCATCAATTTGCTTCCTGGATCTGCACACTTTGAAGGTATAGAAAAGTAAAACTGAGGCTATCACAGATTGGGCCTTCACAGTGTTTAAGCTCTTAGGTCAAGTGGTAACTTCAACAATCATTGTTATTATTTGTCTGACTTCCTGAAGCAAAAGGTTCTTTATGTCTTCCATGCTCTCCATTTTGACGAATGAAGTTTTGCTCTACAAGAGAGTTATGAAGATTTTCTAATATATTTATCATTGAAAATTACGAGAGAATAAGGGTGTTTTCTCTTTCTTGACCAGACATTTTTATCGTAACATTGTCGCTTTAGACACTAAAGACACCTTTGCATGCCCTAGTTGTTAAGATGGGGTTATTCGCACTTTTTAGAGGGTCCTAGAAATTTCGCATCTGATGTTACTTTATACTTCCTCAACATCACAAGTGAACTGCTCCTTCATTGCAAAAAAGCAAATAATCCTCTGTTCTGCAGGTATTTCATGTACTGAAGCTTGGGGAAGGACAGGATATCACTGCTCTAGCTTTAAACAATGATAACACAAATCTTCTGGTCTCAACTGCTGATAACCAGTTGATTATATTCACGAATCCAGCAGTAAGTTAAACTGATTGTGCTTGTCTTGTTATCTTGTTAATTAATTGCATGATTTATCATTGCTTATCCAATGCTCTATGACTTGATTCCTTACACGAGCTAACACTTGCTACTTCAAAACACCTCACTAATCACTATATTAGGTTTTGAAGGAAGACTATTAGTTTGGCTGTTAATTTTAGGAATATGCATATACAATTTTTTTTGGTAAACGGCCTCTTTGCAAACAAAGCAAGGCTGCATACATATTGAATCCTCCACAGAGCCTACAGTGTGGGAAGTCTCATTCACTAGGCCAGTTCTCATATTTTCAGTTGCGCGTTGAATGCTTATAATTTATAAAGCTACATTATTCTGAATTGTCATGTGACAAAATGTTAATAATATATAGTATTAAAGCATCATCAATAATACCATTATTAACAATGTCAGAGGACCATGACCTTATGTTCAAGTATTTCCATTAAACTTAACCTTATTATATATAATGCTTGCAGTTGAGCCTGAAAGTGGTCGATTAAATGCGTAAGCTTGGTTGGGAAGATGATGGGCTCAGCTCCCTTATAAAATCATAGTTTTAGGCACACTCTAAATTTACTCGGAGAAACGAGAACGAGGAAGATACTTTGTAGTTACTACAAGAACAGGTACTACAAGTATAATGGCATTTAGGCTGCTCCTATTTTGGAGGTCAACTCAGAGGATGTAACATATGTATGTATTTGACATGCGGACAGTGTCCATGATTGTCGGGTTCTTACATTTATGTTACGGTTGTTCGATGATAGTTTTTCTGATGGAACGGCATTTTTGTAGCCTTTGAGCTTGATTACCTTCACTCAGAGGCTAAGGTGGTTCAGTTTTGGTATTTTTTTATTTTATTTTATTTTTTTCCCAGTATTGAAAATTCAACCGCCATTCATTTTTGTATCTTGTATATTTTGTAATTTTTATATCACTTGGGGCAATTTGTGATAATGTGAAAAAAATAATGAGAGAGAAATGAATTTACTTGAAAACCTCCAGTTGAATTCCAACTTCTTTGTTAAAGTTATTTCAGATGGTTGCCATTATTGGTCATATATGTTTTATCAGCCGTTTGATTACAACATCTGAAGGAGATTGGGACCCAGATTAGAAGGTGCCACGTCAGAATGGTACCCGCCTTCTGGATAATTCGAGTGCGTGCAATCCTGAAATGAATAAATCGATAGCGACCGGCTTCTTTTTGATTTTAGGTTAATAATTTTTAACAATTTCTGAAGCAATGATATATACTTTATGTATTTGTATCAAATATGTTCCTGATTCACAAATACTTTTGTGGTGTGTTTAGGAATAAGCTATTAAATTTATTTATTTTCTAAGTATTTGGGATTAATCTCATTCCCACCATTTAATGGGAATAAGATTTTCATTCTCAATTATTGAGGGAAAATTATAAGATTACCTCTAGTAATTAATTAATAATTATTGAATAATTAATATTAATTTATAAATAATAAATAAAATGTATTAATAATTCATCATTAATTCTTAATCAATAATAAAATAATATTTAATATTTAGTAATTTAATATATTAATAATTAATTAAGTTATAATTAATTTAAACTTCATTTAAAAATAATAAATACAATTAATCAATAATTAATAATAAATTAATATTTAATAAACTAATAAATTAATATTTAGTAATTTAATACATTAATAATTAATTAATAAATTAATAAAGTAATATTTAATTAATACTTAATTTATAAATAATAAATACAATTAATCAATAATTAATAATAAATTAATATTTATATTTTAATAAAATAATAATTTAATAAAAATAATTTAATACATTAATAATTAATAAGTAATAAATTAATATATAATTATAATTAAAGATATTCTTGTAACTTATTAACAATTTATTCATATTACTCGATAAAGTAAATACATTAATGATAATACTATTTTAGTATGATTATGATTAGTAAATAACTTATTCCGGTTTCGGAAAAAAAAAAAAAAAAAAGGTAAAACCACTGATTATCGCTAGGGTTTCTGTTAGGGTTCTGGGTACAGAGATAGAGATGGGAGGCAAGGGAAAGAGAAGAAGAGAGAAGAACTACTTAGCAGCGCATGGAGGTCCCTCCAGGCTTCCGCCGCCACCCGATCCCTCCCAAGTCGACGCTTTGCCCTCTAAACTTCGCAAACTCATATCCTTCACTTCCACTCTTCACGGTTTGTTTCAATTAGCTCCCTCCCTTTCTCTCTAAAAGATTTCCTTACCCTCTTTATTTTACTTAATTCTTTTTATGTTTTCAGGTTCTGATAAAGTTGCGAAGAACGATGAGCACGAGAAGAGAAATACTAAAGGAGATTCTGATGGTAGAAAAGTTAGTTTCCTATACATCGTTTTGATTTTTTAGTTTTTTTTTTAAAAAAAAAAAAAATCATAATTCTGTTCCTGAATATTCCTGAAATTATTAGATAATTATTGGTGATATTGTGTAATATATGTAGAAACAAAGCGGAGCGAATGATTCTAAGAGAGAAGCAACTGGGACTAAAGATGGAGGTGATGATGAGAAGCGACATTTAGATAGCACGGATGAAATTGTGCAGAATGATAACACCGATAAGAGAAAGAAAAAGAGGAAGAGGAAGGAGGTAAAGGACCTGCGATTTGAGGCATTAGATAATTTGGGCATCCATTCAAAAAGAAAAGATCGTAAGAAAAAGTAAGCATTTGCTTGGTCTTTCTTTCCTTTTAAGTTTTTGTGACTTATAAGATCATACTGACATTGCCTGTAGATCAGTTGTCTCTAGTAGTTCGTAGAATTTCAGAATTAAATTTGAGTAGAGAACAGTGGCAGATTTGTGAGAGAGATTTTTCTGACAAATTGAGTCTAATCAAATTGATATTTCACAATTGTAGCTATTTGGGCGGAATATGTTATAAATTGTGCCATGTTTTTGTGTGCGCATAATATTTCTCTAAACTCTTGGTGTAATTGAATTATATAATTTCAGTTGTAGTAAAGCTCGATAATTGCCAACATCTTAATTGGGATTGTTGTGACAAACCCAATCTAGGAGGTTCCATGTAACCAAATAAAGAACGGTGGTGAATTAAACTCATTTGACCAATTTCATTTAGAGAGAGCTGAGAGTTAACTGAGCGAAGTTGAGCATTCTGACCTGTTTCAAAGTTAATTGATGTATAACGGAATATAATCAATTAGCATTATGACCAATCCATGCAGTTCATGCCTCATCTATCTCGCTAACTTGTCTGAGTGAATGCAAAGTGATTTTATCTGGTGCATATGCTTGTATTGCACACTGCTTTTCTCAAACAAATGACAATTATATCTCGACATGTAGGTATTTAGAAGCAAAGAAAAAGAAACACAAGAAAGTTAAAACCGAAGAGGATCGAGAATTTCTTGGACGTGAAAAAATAAAGTTCGGGGATGTGGTTGAAGCTCCACCAAAATTGGTTACATTTCCTAAGGTAGCTTCTTTTTTATTTAGTGAATGTATAAAAGAATAGTGATGTTTCAGTCAAAATAAGAAGCTTTCCATTTTTCTTGCTTTCAGGTCATGAAGACTGATGCCTCGAAGGAGAGGTTACGTTTGCAGGCAATAGATGCTTATAGGAACCGCAAAGGATGGACCTCAAGACCTGGGCTTCAGCTCCCTCCTGTGTCCGCATCACCATCGTTATAGTTAATTTCTGCTTAAAGCATAAGCAACAACGGATTGACCTTTTTCTTTCACCCTTTCTTACTTGCATGACTT
>SKCR01032757.1:0-143596 GCA_019454045.1 Zanthoxylum bungeanum | reverse complement strand
TCATTTGACAATTAATTAATGTGTATCTAATCAAATTATGTATCAAATACAAATACACAATAATTATGATTGACCGAAATCCCCTAAAATATGTGTTTTTGTTTAACCCATTAAACGATTCGAATTAACTCATTTAATCTGATGGAGTATTATGAATAATCTGTATTATTCATAACGCGTTGCCCAAGTGCTCAACGAGTACACTACATATTGTGGGACTCTCTAAGTTTAGGTTTATCCGTCACGAGATCCAATTTCGTGTCCATAATTCACCCACTCATGAATTATGACGACCACGGATAATCTCGCTAAACTATGCAAGTCAAGGTCATTGCATACGTATAATCCATCCGTCACAGGCTATCCATATTATACTTGGGATATAGATAAAAACGTCAAATCCTTTCGGTATAATATAGTCGACTTTTCAATTTACGATCTATAAATAACACTCGGAATTGATTTTCAAAGTTATACCACGACCATGGATTTACTAGATCGTAAACACGTGAGGATACATATGCCATGTACACAGGACTGACAGATCATATCTTGATACACACAGTATATCATGAGCATCAGTCCACACCCAACGAACATGCGGAGGTCTGATCTAAATAGATCGGTGACGTTACTGCCATCAAATTGTGGAGGATAACTCATATATCCACAGTGGTATCTCAAGTCAAATGACCACTATGCTCGCTCAACTCGAGAAGATTCATACTGATGTTGGTGTACCATCTATTAGGAAATCTTGAGTGAGTCGTTCAGTATTTATCAAATAAACACCTACATGTCTATACGAGTCTCCCGAGACTCATGGTTCATTGGGATAAACCATCGGACCAAGTCACGATATACGACATGTACTGGTCTCAGCGGATTTTACTAACTGACCCGTGTTAGTAAATCTTGACTAGAGACTTTATTTAAGGATATACAACTTATAGTGACACTTGCCATTGTCAATTACAAACTACGTTGTAACTGCGCACTACGTTGTAAATTCTAGGGTCTTTATCTAATATACATGTATCACTAAACCAGATTTAGTTTCAATCTAATCATAATTAGATATCTAATCGCAATTAGATCGAATATGTGTATAAAAGACAAGATGTGCTACCATTAAATAAGTAATATTATGGAAAATGGAATTGTTTGTATTTATGAATCTGGCATAAATATGATTCGGATTGGCACTCTGAGCACCAACTCTAACAGGAAGTACACATCACCGTCAATAGGAATCTCCTCGAGTCGATTAGCATATGTGATCCTTTGACTATAAGATAACACTGATTTTGTGTGTGATCCTCCACACTTTGATGTCATATATGTCAGAGACCTTTCATGGTCTGACCGCTAGATGTTCGTTGGGTATGGACCGATACACTCGTTAATCGAGTGCGTATCAAGATATGATATGTCGACCCGTATGTGTACCATAAGGGGTTTAGGTATCCATGTGAGTAAGTCATGATTCTTAATACTTTGACCAAAACTGATCACCTAGTGTGGATCACATATATCAGAAATGGTGTTTTGATTAGTTGTAAAGAATCGTGGACATGTTGACAATATGAGATATGGGCCTCGGAAGCTTGACTGTGTAATCTATATTTTCTAAGCATAACTCAGATTGCCTACGACGGAGGGATTGTTAAACATATGTGATGACCTCGACTTGTATAGTTTAAAAAGGTCGTTTGTGTTCTTCGTGAATTCGGAGTTGGCCGAATTGCGTACATATAAGCTAGGCTTATATGTCGAACGTGTCTAGAATTAGGGAGTCCCAGAATATGAAGTGTACTCGTTGAGCACTTGGGTAGTCGATAATGTTTCATATTATAATTATTAATTAAAATAATTAAGCATTATTGGATAACATTAATTATTTACTTTGACTCAATTGGATTAATTGGATTAATCCAAAATCACACAATGGCTTTGTTGTAATTTCATAAATATCTCTACCATTGGAGGATATTTTGGTAATTATAAAATATATAATAATAGGTGTATTTGTCTTGATTTAATTGAATTAAAACAAAGTGGTAGACAATAAATTAATCAATTGGTTAAAGTTTATCTAGATTTAATTGGATTAAATCAAAGTGGTAGACAAATGTGATTAGTCACACCTAATTATATATATTTGGACAAATTGGATTAAGCCCACCTAAAAGTTGATTAAAATTTTTATTAATTAAAAAATTACATAAGCATCACTATAAGGACAAACTTGTGCAAGTTTTTAAGAAAACAATCATTAAGGGAAAACATAGAAAAATTAGCCTCAAGAAATGTTTAGATAAATTTTGGAAGTTCTCTACATTATTAACAAGGATGAAAAGATTAGATTTTTGGTTCAATCTTACTAGGTAAGTTTGATCTTCTCTAATTAGTTATGTTTTTGTATTTGATACATTACAATATAGCTTGAAGTTGAAACTAGACTAATAAATTTGTGTATGAATGTTTTGGAAACATAAACATAATATGCTTGTAATTGGATCAAATATATTCATGTTGGACATGAAACATAAAATTAGAGTTTGGAACTCTAAATGAAAGCTTTGAGCTATGACTACCATTATAGAATCACTTGACCCCTTTGAGTGTCCTAGAATTATTCATAAGTCACTTCATTGTGAGATTCTAATTTGGTTTGTGTTTTGGATTCAAAATTTACGCATTTGTGTATTTAAAATAAATTTATGATTTTGTAAAAATATTTGATATTTTGAAAAATATGATTTTGTTCTATAATATGTGTTTATGTTAGTTTTGATGTTAAAAATTAAATTTTGGGTGTTTGGAAATGTTTAGGGAAAGTTGAAAGTAATTTGTGTTAAAAACCATATTTCCATTAGCTTTCTGGAAAGAGAGCGGAAGGAAATTCAAGAAAAAAATAAAGTAAATTGTGCTCATTTAGCCGATCTTTGTTGTCTTTTGATTTTGAGCTCCTGTACCCCGATTCGACCCTAGGTTTTTCCTATGCACTCGTAATGAAATATAGTATTTCATTAAATTATTTAAAAATATATCAAAGCTTGATATTTTCGGGTTACAGGCACCGATCCGACCCTAGGGGTCCCACCACCACCCCAACAACAGTAGCTATAATTCCTTAAATGACAAGGATCGCGCAATAATCACACTCCCTTATAGAGCATCCACAAAATTATCATCTTGGGAAAAATGGCCAAAATAGAGTAATAATTCCTCTAAGAAACATAATTTGTGTTGATCACCGAAATCATAATGACCAATATATTTTCAAGTCATTTGACTCAAAGAAATGGTATTGGGATATTGCAAAATGACTTGGTCAATTTATGCTTGAATTTGCAAACCGGATTAGGAGAATTTCAGATATAAAATTTAAAGTCATGAATTACTAAGTTTAAAATTATCTTGCACATTGGAGCAGAGAGCTCCCAAAACGGAATATGTGTTATGACTTAGTCAACCTATTAAAACAAAATACAAACGAAGAGACACGACACATGTCAATATCTTAGAACCATTTATTTCCAATAAACGGTCTGATAGGGGGAATAGATACAAGTGCCTAAATTTAGCATTGCTCTATTGGCCATCTGTCGTCATTCTAATGAATCTTCATCAACACATTTCCTTAAATAGAACTGGAAATTTGGACGAAATCTCGGAATAATAGCATTCCAGAGTAACATCACCCCGACACTTCAGAATGGGAGTACTCCGAAAAGAGATTACTCCAAAATAGAAGTATTTCGGAATATTAGTACTCTGAAAAGATGGTACTAATGAATAGAATTACCTCGGAATATGAGTACTACGAAAAGGAATACTCTGAAATGAGATTACTTTAAAAAGAGAGTACCCCGGAGAAGAAGTTATCCGGAGTGACATCACTCTAGAATGGAAATACTCTGATCCTAGATCAACATTTCAGAGTACACTATGTCACCGCTTAATACTGGAGAACTTTAATGATAATCCACTTAAACTTAACATACAAGATAAATTAAACATGCATAATGACAAGTGTTATAATACCTAAATATTCTAGCATGTAATATGGCAAGTGTACTCTATGTTAGTGATCAGTCCATCATCGGACACGTGCTGACACATCCACCTAAAATCCCATGTATAAGCCAATGACCCTGAAAAAAATGAGGTTCAAACATTGGAATATATGAAAAAAAAAATTGTAAAGTGATCTTTAAAATATTTCTAACTTACGCTTGAGAATGCTAATCTTGTATGAAGTTTTTATTGACTCATCAAGCCATATTTTCTGACCCAGAACATAATTGAACCTTCTAGAATCAAACCTAAAACCCATTGAATGATATAGAATTTTACCACATTTTTTTTACAGCTTCATATATAATAGCCCTGATTCTATGTTAAATTTTATCATCTGACTTTATGTTACTATTGAAAAAAAAAAACGGAAATCAATCTATTATAAATGTTTCAGTATGGAGGTAGCTACGTATTTTCTTTCTATGACAACGAAATGGAGATGTACGAGTACGACTGCAGCCAAACCCAAGCTACGGCTACATGCTATGTTTCATCCCTAAGCTGCACAATTGAGGCCAAGCCCATGCCCAATACCTTTTGTTATTAATTTTAGAAAACCCAATACCTTATTGTTATTAATGTTAGAAAGCCCAATGCATTAGTAAAACCATGGATAAGCTTTTTTTTTACAGAAATGTCCATTTTGAGTCTAACAATGGGCCTTAGTCCGCATGATTTTGTTCTAAAGTTCAATATGGCTCAAAGAACAGAGTTCGATCAAGTCCTCCATTTTCACAGGAGGCGTCGAAAAAAACCAACAACAAAGATGGTGTTTCTTTGACAGAACGAAATTTAAGGCGGAGTTGCATAAGAACTTGATAATTACTGCAAGAAAGCCCTATATCAAAAGTTGAGATTTGTTGGAGAACTTATGGAAATCTAGTTTTAAAACGTGTAAGATATTTTTTTAAAGTAATATTTGTCCCCGCTATGTGTGGTAATAGTTGCAATATAATTACATTTTAGGATATAAAAAAATTTAGAGATGCAACACAATACTTGTTGAATCTATACTTGATAACTTTTTATATGAAAATTGTTATATTTGATGAATTATTTTCGTGCTCTATATTTAGGCAACTAAGATTTGCCACCAAAAGTCAATATTTTTTAGTCATTTTTTCCTAACCAATATTTCATTGTCACACTAATGACAAGCCATTGTCGCGATAATATGCACCGTCTTCATATTGTCACAACAATGAGTTACTATTGGCGTGATAATATAAGTCAGAGAGTCTTTTTTGCATCGATGTCTCATTGTCGCGGCAATATTTATCAGAATGCATCGTTATGTCTATGTCTCTCATTGTGGCACCTATAATTACCCATTATCGCGACAATATAAGGCATAATGTTTTTTTTCGTTCCAGAGGACACGAAATCAATTATTTCGTTCCAGAGAACACGAAATCAATTATTTCGGTTAACTTTATCTTAGAATTTTATTTTTGTTTCGAGAACTCCGGGACTTGACTGAACAGGTCTATCCCCGATGCGTCAACGTAAGGAAATAACCGAATAAATATAGCATATCATATAATTTTTTATATTGATAAATTAAACATATATATATATATATCTAAATTCATTAACAGATTGCTGGAGTAGCTGCAGCTCTTGGCGTCAGTACTCGTACTCATCACATGTTGTTGATATGTTGTTCCCCCAACTGTATGGAAAGAATTAAAATCCTTCATCTTCTGAAAGTAGCAGTAGATACAACCATTTATGTTTATACAATAATGAAATCATTCAATATCAATAAATTAAGTAGCCACACGATAAATAATACCTATTTATTAACTTTTAATACATGTCTTTACCGGCTATTAAGACTTTGACCTAAGCTGATCTTTAGCTTTCATTAGATATATCAACTAACTTAGTTATATATAAATAGCAATTGATCCAAACGGATAAGAATTTATTAATTTCGGATCTAATTTTGATTATGGATTTGGGATAAAAAAATATTTTTAAAACATACAAATACAGTAAAAATGAATAAAAAACACACACAGAATTATAGTGTTTTAGCAACTGCCTACATCAATTCGATACGATTTCTAAATTTTTATCATCCAATAACCGAAGTTACAAGCATTCATATACTACATCTGTAACTAATATTTTTATAATTCCAAAAATGCCCCTAAATCGTACCGTAGTTGCTCACAACTAGCCATTTATTTATATAAGCCAAAATTCTAATAAAATCGTTATTTCAGATGAAATTATTCGAGAGTTCAAATTTCGATGAAGATTCTAATTTTCTTAAATAAAAAAATAAGGACTCGAAATGAATCAGGATCAAATTTGGGGACAAATCACGACTGAATTCGGAATCCTGGAGTTTTCTACCATCCCTACCGTCAACGCGTGCGAGCTGCCGCAATGAACAGCTGATCAGAGCGTTTCCTTCACGCACTCATTTACCCATGTGGGGACACAGAACGCGCGCAATTAAAAAGAAACTGCTTCTGTCTCTTTTGGTGGGGACAGCTGTTGAAAAAGCTAACGGCAATTTTGCAACCCACATGAATATGAAAGAGAGAGCACATATACTCATCCATTCCACTCATCAGTCGCAAAGAGCTTTAATTCACTTTAACTTTTATCACTCTTAACTCAAATCTCATGATACGTAATCATAATTTCATAAGAAGATAGCTAGCAATCTATAATTTTATCTTTAAAAATGGGGAGTGTTTCATCAGAGGACGAGTTCGATGAAATGAGCGACCGATTCGAGAGTTACAGTTTGAGCGCTGACATCAGTGAGTCGGAAAGTTCGAGTTGCGGCGGCTGTTCGTATCGGTATCTTGACGGAGCTTCCACTTCTTTGACTTCTTCATCGCTCGTGGAACATGAGTTTGACGACAATTCAGGCTCTTCAGCGCCGGTTCCTATTATGTTGCCGGTGGTTGGGAGTAGACACGTCGTCGTTTCGGCTAACGATACGGATAAAGTACCAGATTCTGACTTATCCGGTTAGTGCTCTTTTCATTTGTTAACGGCATTTGTCATTCTCCATGATACCTTTCTGTTAATTAATTCAGCAAGATCTAATTTAAATTAACGGGAAAATATTAAACGGCAACGGCTTCCGTGTTTTCCTACATATTAGTTTCATTGCAAAAATTTATTCTTTTGAATTTGAATCTGCTAATTATTACCGTTATGATCTCCTGGGCTCTGTTTGGTTGCTGAATAATACTGTGAAGTCTCTGGTGTTTGCTGGTATTTAAATTATTTTGTTGTTCCCCTCCATTTTAGCACCTGCCAAACAGGAAATATATACAGATATTCTGTTCTATTTATCAATTGATGGGAAAGAAACGGAACATAGTGGGGAAATCTCTTTAAAAATTTTCCTCTAATTCCTTTGGTGGGCACTTGACTGTACTTTGATTCATATTCGTATTGTTTTAGAAGTCGAATTAATGAAGGAGCGTTTTGCTAAGCTTCTGCTTGGGGAGGATATGTCAGGAGGAGGGAAGGGAGTTTGCACAGCTCTTGCAATCTCCAATGCCATCACAAATCTTTCCGGTTAGTTATATTGTAACTTCATTTTATTTGATTTTGTTTCTCTGCATTGCACTGGCCAATTGTTTATATTTGGGGAAATTTTGGCAGCCTCTGTGTTCGGTGAACTATGGAAGTTAGAACCACTAGCAGTGCAGAAGAAGACTATGTGGCTACGAGAGATGGAATGGCTTTTGTGTGTAAGTGATTCAATAGTGGAACTTATTCCATCATTGCAAGAATTTCCGGGTGGTGGGACGTTTGAAGTCATGGTGACTAGGCCACGCTCAGATCTTCATGTAAACCTCCCAGCACTCAAGAAGCTTGATGCCATGTTGGTTAGCATTCTTGATGGGTTTCATGATTCTGAGTTTCGTTATATTGACCGTGGGATAATAGTTGCTGGTGGTGATGACACTGAAACATTACCTTTGGCTTTGTCCTCTGGAAGGCCTTCAATCAGTCTGGAAGAGAAGTGGTGGCTTCCATTCCCTAAGCTTCCACCAAATGGTTTGTCTGAGAATACGAGGAAGAGATTGCAACAGGCTAGGGAGTGCACGAGCCAGATCCTTAAGGCTGCCATGGCAATCAATAGTAATGTGTTGGCTGAGATGGAAATCCCAAATGCTTATTTGAAGAGCTTGCCTAAGGTATGGAATTTTCTTCTGTTAACGATTGCTCGATCAAATAATTGGTCATGGTGAAAAATTCCCCACTAGAGCAGGAATTTTTTTCTTCCTCTATTTGAGCTTCTAAATGATGTGTAACTGTTTGTTATTTTCAATTGTATAATCTTCCATCTAATATAGGAATTCATTTTTTCCACCAATCTTTCAGAACGGAAAAGAGTGTTTAGGCGAGATCATGTATAATTACATAACTGCTGATCAGTTCTCTCCAGAGTCTCTTCTTGCTTACTTAGACTTGTCATCAGAATACACCACTCTCGAAATAGCAAACAGAATCGAGGCAGCTGTGCACATTTGGAGGCAGAAGTACCAGAATAAGCGTTTAATTCACACAAAGTCCGGGAGGTCATCATGGGGTGGTAAAGTCAAAGGTTTTGTCAGTGACATAGAAAGAAGTAAGCTTCTAGCACACCGGGCTGATACCATCTTACAGAACCTGAAGTTAAGATTCCCGAGCCTCCCACAGACTGCTTTGGACATGAACAAGATTCAATATAACAAGGCGTGTCCTGAATAACTTTTGCACTTTAGCAAGTTTCTGTCTATATGAATATCACATTCTACTCTACCGAAACTTCTTTTGATTTGATATGGATTCAGAAGTGGGAAATTTGATGCCTATATGATAATTTAGTAAATTCTGAAAGGAATTATTTATATTTAAGTAATTGAAATATGAATTTACTAATATGACTTAGCCGAGTGGCGCAGATTGTCATTTAGAGTACAGTTATTGTACCACCAAAAGATAATAAATAAGAACATCATTGAAAAAAGAACTTACATTATGTTTGTGACTGTGATTGTGATCATTGAAAACGAGCTTATATTATGTTTGTGCTGTGATTTTGATGCTAAATCGCTTCTTGGTTTTCAGGATGTTGGGCAGTCAATCCTTGAGAGCTATTCTAGGGTGATGGAAAGCTTGGCCTTCAACATAATGGCTAGGATTGATGATCTCCTATATGTAGATGATGCCACAAAACAACGTGCTGCAGCCGAGTCTACATCTCTGTATGACCAAGCAAGGTTCAATGGAGCTATTCCCAAACAAAAACGAATATCACCTAGCCCTTTCTCTCTTCAACGGAGCCCATCTGCCCCTCCGTTTAGAATGCCTTCATTTTACTCTCTCAAGGAGATGGTTAGAAGCCCCAGGAGAAGGGCACATTCTTCTCCAAAGCAGAGCAATCAAAGAGACCCGCTCAACGGGGCACTAGAAAAGCTGACTTTCTAGTTATATGGAAAGAAAAAATCAATCTAGTAATGCTGCTGAACTCCATTGATATTATATTACTCGTTCCTTTTAGTAAGTAAATGCATTTGGATGCTGATTTTATGAGACCACTGTTAGTTTGAAGGCTAGTAGAAAGAATCTTCAATCTTGTATATATTCCTTCATAATTAGTGTGATAGCCAGAAATTTTTATGTACTGATTTGCTCTAATGCTCTTCAAAAACTACATTTTTAAGTTACTTTTTGACAATTTTTTTCTTCAATTTAATTATTAATTGAAAGTTGGTCATTCTTACGTGTGACTAATTCATGAGACATCAAAGGGCAATTGGATGAGGAGATCGAGGTAATCTTTTGAAACTATAATTAATTCAAAATTTTCAAGTGCATAAAGCAACAGATAAAGTGGATTTGGAATAAAGCAACAGATCTTGTTTTTATTTTTCTCAGCTAAGTTGATACTTTAGTAACAAAAGTGGATTTGGCACAAACTATGACCTTCACTCTTTAGTCATTAATTACACTCTTTGGTCATTAATAACCACTTTTATAGGGAGACGAGATGAAGTGGAAGTGCAAACAATAAGAATTGTGCTACTGAGTAGTGGCGTTTCACAAAGAAGAGAATTTAGTAAATTACTACATTTTACAACTCAAGTTTTGGGCCATTAAAATAAGGCCAAGATTAGAATGCAGGCGAGCCTTGCAATCCACTCTCTCAAGCCCATGTGCTGGATAGACTCGGCCACGATTTCGGTTCGGAACCAAATCGGAATCGAAACCGAACCGGTAGGAACCGGTCGGTTTTGATTCCAACCTATTCCGAATTCGGAACCGGAACCAGATTTGTTCGGTTCGGTTAGGGTTATACCCTAGCTAAATCGAATAGTCTGATTCCAACTGGAACTGTACAAAGATGTATTATGTAATTTTTTTCCTAACATGTTCAACATATAACACTTTTACCTAGTCAATGAGATATTTGTGAAAGAAATTTAGAACTTTTAAAAGTTTTTAATGATGCAACAAATATTTTTAGTGGAGTTTATTATCGTACAACAAATTTATTTCTTATTGAATGTTTGAATATTGTTGGTACTCTATATGAGCATGTTTTAATTGAAGCTATTATTGTTATGAAGAGAAAATGATTGACTTATTTTATCTTATTGCCACAATTTTTTATTTTAGATTTAAATTAGAAGGTTTGAATAGTGGCTTACAAACTTACTATGTATTTTTAGGAATAGATGATGAAATTAATATTAGAAAAATAATAGATGAAATAAAAAATTATTTAATAAATTTATTTAATGATTATGTCATTAGATATAACTTGCAATCATCAGAACTATTTAGTAGCGAACCCGTAATAGATTCAAGACTTAGCGTAAGTGATCGTTGGTTATAACAACGAAATAAAAAAAAAAGAAAAAAGGACACCACGACTAATATGTTAGGTAGGGGTATTCAAGACTTAGCGTAAGTGATCGTTGGTTATAACAACGAAATAAAAAAAAAAAAGGACACCACGACTAATATGTTAGGTAGGGGTGTTCACGGGTCGAGTCAGGTCGGGTTTTTTGAAATTTTGTGAGACTCGATCGGGTCGGGTCACGATAAGTTCGGGTCGCGGGTCGGGTCACACGAACATGGAACCCACTCGGGTTCATGTCGGGTCGGGTCATCAGGTCGGCAGAAAAAATAATTTTTTTAATGAATTAATTATTTTAAAATATAAATATTTATTATTTTATGTCTAAAAAATTTTCATAAATCTGATTATTCTCGATTTTGCAAGAAAACAGAAACAAATTTGATAGTTCTAGGTTTTGGTTGCAATGGTCATGCACGAGAACTGTGACTTGAAAACAATGAAAAAAATTCAATGGTCATGCACGTTTCTCTATGTTTGTTTTTTTTTTTTTTTTTATTTGACTTCACCTTTGCATATTTTTTTTTTCCAACAGCTGAATATTGTTTATATATTCAGCTGTAAGGAGACAGTCCTCTCATAACATAACCGGAAGAGCTTGGGTCCTTCCCCTCTATAGTAAGCTATGTGATGAAGTCGGTGAAAGACTCAGTGGGTCCTTGCTTAACGAGTTCTAGCTTACGCCTTGATAACTGAGTATCTGTCGAGATGGAGGAATATAGCTTTCTTTAGTATAGCCATCTTATCTCTTCCCCACTGCTGTCTGCCTATAGAAACCAGTCCTTCCGCTTCCCCCCTCACTCGAAAGCTTTGGGACTGATTCACTGACTTCACCACCAGCAGCGCCAGTCGCGGTTGACCCATCATCATCTCGCGTCGCGTCCCTCTCGGATCGGGAGGCCGAAGCATACCTTATACTAGTGGAGGAGCCCCCTGTTGCCAAAGCGAGCTATATATATATATATATATATATATATTCAAATTGCAACTCCTTTTAACACAATAAAATCTATTTAATTGTGTATTTTTGTAACTTAAACAATCTTAAAAGATTTATAGAATTTTGTAACTTCTCCAAAACAACTTCTTGTAACTCCTCAAAATATTAAAGTCAATTTTAAAATTCATTAAAACCAACAATCCCCCACTTGAATTTTTAATAAAATATTATTATAAATAATAATAAAATTTTTAGGAAAATAATATAAATACTATAGGGTCGGGTCGGGTTGAAAATTTATAATTTTTTTTGGACCCACGCGGGTCGGGTCGAGTCAGGTCACTCGGGTCGGGTCACGGATTGACCCGACCCTATGAACACCCCTAATGTTAGGGTTGGTGCTCAGAGCGCCAATTTTCTTATGTATTTCTTTGTAAATACTTATGTAACATTTTATTATGAATAAAATAAACAGTTTCTATTATATAACATCTCTTTATATATGGTAAAGACATAATTGACCTTAAAATGATTAGTTTGTTAGGGATATGCTCTGATACCAACGCGTGAATAATACCATGTGAATATTAAATTTTTTTTTTTGTTATTTGTTTTGAATTCCAATTCGGCCCAAACTCTTATTAGGGTTATATAATCTCATTAAACCACTAAATTAAGATCCAATGGCTAAGATTAAATTGGCTTTTATCCCACATCAGATTCTTAATTAATTTTGTTGTCTTTATAACACTATATAAACCCAAAGAATTCTTCACAAATTTTTGCACCAAACCTTTAATATCTTGGGTTTATATAAGTGAGCAACTCTAAAGTTTTAAGAGTAAGCCACTGATTTTGAGGATTCTTAAGTCTAATTGACTAGATGAACCTCGAGTTAAGAGTTTTGAGGTATTTTCCTAGGCTAGCACCAATGGCAAAATACCCGTGCACTCAAGGCATAGTCTTGCCGTTGAGTTTTGGCTTTGGTGTGTGCATCTTTGGAGCCACACACTTGGGTGGCTCTTTGGAACGTGGAAGAGCTTGCTGAGTTCGAGAAAAGCTTGTAGATTGGAGGGAGGACTGGAGGAGTCTACGATTCAAGTAAGTCTTTTTCTTTCTTTATTTTAATTAGAGTTCTTATGATAGTTAGCATGTTTAGGTTTATGTTCTTTGCATGTTTGATGAGTTTTATGCTTAGAATATATAATAACATGCCTAGGCTTGTAGAATAATCAAAACAAATGGGTTTGGGCAAAAGGAAAGCGGCATAATAATTTTATTTTCCGCAGCGCACTCGCAGCCGCTTCCCAACATAGTTATGATACATTTGCAAAAGCGTTGCAACTGACATTGAGTTGTATCATAACAGTATCATTTCTTTAACAGTTCCTGGTCAAGGTTTCATTACTTGGTCAGTAAGTAAACTCGTTGAGACCGGTGTATGTCGTATATTGAAATCTTGGATTCCAATGGTTGATTCTCAATTAACCATGAGTCTTGGAGACTCGTATAGACATGCATGTGTTTATATCGGATAAACACTGAACGACTCACCGAAGATTCTTAATGGATGCTACACCAACGTCAATAAGAATCTTCTCGGGTTGAGTAGAATAGTGATTTTTTGACTTGAGATACCACTGTGGATATATGAGATATCCTCCACACTTTGATGACAATCACGTCACCGACATATTTAGGTCAGACCTCCGCCTGTCCGTTGGGTGTGGAATGATCCTCAGGATATTCTGTGTGTGTCAAGATAGAATCTGTCAGCTCTGTGTACATAACATATGTATTCAATGTAGAATTAGCAATCTGTTAAATCCATGGGCCCGTGGTACACTGTAGAAGTGAGTTCTAAGTGTTATTAAGAGATTGCTAATAGAAACATCAACGTGATTATATCTACATAGATTTGAATTTTATATCTATATCTCTGGAATAATCTGGATACCTGTGACAAATGGATTATACGTATGCGATGACCTCGACCTGTATGGTTCAATGAGTTTATCTGTGTTCGTCATAATTTACAGGTGGGTAGATTATGGACACGAAATTGGATTTCATGACAAATATGCCAGAATCTAAGAGTCTCACTAATGAAATATACTTGTAAAACACTAGGGCAACTTTTATGAATAAAATTAATTATTTATAAATCGTTTAATGGTTAAACGAAAGATACATGCAAATGGACATTTTGGTCATTTCCTAATTAATGTGTATTTGTATTTAATGTATGATTTTATTAAATACACATTAATTAAATGTCGAATTGTGATATTTGACATATATCATTAATATATGTATTTGAGATATTTAAAGTAAATATAATACATATATTTGAGATATTTGTATTTAATTAATTAATTAATTATTAAATTATTAATATAATTAAAATATAAATATCTACCATTATGATAAAGTTAGGAAATGATTATTTTGTGTATAAGTTTGACTTTACAATTAATGAAAAAGGTTATCAAATTGATTTTGACTTTTTTATTTGTTAAATAACAAAATATCTTAATTCTTTTTCTTTGCCAAATTCGGCCATGACCTAGAACTATATAAGGTTTCTTTTTTCATTTGCTTCACACTTTAGGTTGAGCCTCCAAAGTTACAAAAAAGAAAGTTGAGAGAAAAAGTTAAGTGTTAAAGAAGAAAAGTGAAGAAAACTTCAATTTGTGTAAGTTTTTCTTACTTTCTTTCAACTAGAAAATTGTTTCTATTGTTCTAAGCTACAACATGTGTTACTTGGAAGTTTTTTCTACTCTCTTGGTATTGTAATAAGTGTGTTGGAAGTTTAATGAAAGATGTTTGCATGTATGTTTAATAAAGTATGCTTATAAATGGTGTATAAGCACACTTTTGATCATTTGATGATCTTGTTACCATTCTAGAGTTGTTAGGCCACTCATTAATGACCTAGAATTGTTCTTGAGTTGTTTCAAAGTGGTGAGACTTGTTTGGTGTTGTAGAGATTAGATTAAAGTATTGATTTGTGTTAATTTTGGTTAATTTGTTAATTTGATTTATTTGAGAAATTAGGGTTCATAACCTCCACCAAAATTGGGGCTTTTCATATATGTGTTGTATAATGATGTATATAAGATGTAAAAATCATTTGGTGTTGATTGGAAATCATTCAAACTTGTTTTGAATAAATTTGGACCAAAATGCAAAAAATTGAAACTTTGTGATGGATTTGGCAATTGCAAGATTTTTTGGGTTTTGTGTTGTGAGTTGTATTTTGATGTATATGATATGTAGAAATCATTTTGGTAGTGATTTGAAATCACTTAAATTTGTATTTGACAAATTAGGACTAAAATGATCAAAATGCAAACTATTGAGGTCTCACGGCAAATATGAGAAAATATGATTTTTGTTTAAAAAATTAATTTTTAAGTATTGAGTAATTAGAATAAATAATTTTATTTTAATTGCCCGAGAAAAATTATTGAAATCGGAAAAAAATCATTTTTCCACGTTCCGCTGCGTTTACCTCTAAAATACCCTACATAACAACCCGAAATTAGATAATTATTTATTTACCAATTACGAGTTTCCTCCTGAAAGTTTAGTAAGTAAAAAATTTCAAGTACTTGACTGGTGGAACCGACATCAAAATGTCTATCTTGTTTTTATCAATTATTGCTAAAGAGGTGTTGGCAGCACCTGTTTCCACCGTTGCGGTTGAACAAGCCTTTAGCTTAAGACACAATATTTTGAAAGTGAGACATTCTTCATTACATCCAAGCATTTTAGAAGCAATAGCATGTGTGGATGATTGGACTCGAACTAATCTGAGGCAACAAGAATGCCCCTGATGACTTTGAAGATTTGTTCGACAATGCATCTACAAGTGCAAGCGAAACAGAAGTTGAAGGATCAACAATAGGCACATATAATTATGATGAGTAAATAATTATAATGTGAAATTATCTAGAAAATATAATGAAACTAGGTGAGCTTTGATTCCTCTCACCCCAAAAGGATACGTAGACAACTTAAGTTTTAAAAATTTAAGTTCTAAAAATTTAAGTTCAAACTCTTTTATTTTATTTTTAATTTTTTTTAATTTAATGTAATATAATTTCAATTTAATAATTTAAAATTAATAAATTTGAAATCCCATTTTATTAAATAAAAATATTTAAAATTAATTAAAAAAACCCGGTTCCGAACTGTAAACTTCTGGTTCGGCTGCGGTTCCTGGTTCCACACTATTGTGGAACCGGAATAAAATCATAATTATCCGGTTCGGTTCCAGTTCCACAAGTGCGGAACTGGGAACAGTTCGGTTCCATTCCGGTTCGAAATCGGACAGTTCAGTTTCGATTCGAAACTGATCCGAACCGGTGGCTAGGTCCACCGTTGGAGTCCCGCCAAAAAGATTGATTACATCAGTCTCCATCAATTATTTATATGAAAATTAAGGGTGCATTTGACAGAGAGTATTGTTAGAGAATAAATTAGCTTAAACGCTAGAGTATAAGTTAGTGTAAAAAAAAAAACCAATGTTGTGAGATTATGATTTTACGAACATTAAGCGTTAATTTTAGTGTTAAAGTATTATTTAAGAAAGTGTCGAAATGCTAGCGTTAATATTCTAATAAACAAAAAATAAGACTAAAGAATGATCTAACTGCAATGATTAGATAACTATATATATAATGGATTTGGAGACACAAAATTTTGAACCAATCAATATAGTTTGGTCTGCATATACGTACGGGATATACCATGGAATTTACAATGGCGTGAAGTGCATGTATACAAAACAATGGCATTTGTGTCAGTCACTTAGCTGGCTCTAAGCTATGGTTACCAATCACTCACTCACTAGCAGCCGTGTGACAATATGAAGTGGAAGCCCTAGGGTCTGAAAATTAACAAAAAGTTTAGCAAATACACTTTCAGAAATTAAGGGAACATCATCCTGGCTGGCATTGTCATACGTAGACCCGGCCAAGATTCCGATTCGGAACCGGAAGGTTTTGGTTCCGGAACCTAACCGGTTCGGTTAGGGTTCCTCCCCTAGCCGAACCGGTTGGAACCGTTGGGTTCCAACGTACGGTTCCGGTTGGAACCGGTTGAATTTATACAAATAATATATTTTTTTAATTTTTTAGATAGAATTTTATTTATAATTTAGTGTAATTATGTAATGTAATTTAACGTAATTTGTAATTTTCATAATTTTATTTGTAATTATATAATTTTATTTGTAATTATTTTCAAAAAAATAATTTAATGTTTGTTGACGGTGGATTTTGGTCTCAGGTAATATTGGAATATCACTCCCGAGGAAATCCTCCTTCAATAGTGAATTTGTTTGGTTATGGGGGACCAAAGGCAAACTTAGCAGAAAAACAGATAAATACAACCAATCAACAAGGAGATTTAACGTGGTTCGGTGGATTTGGATCCGACCTACGTCCACGGGCACAAACAAGATGATACTTTTATTATTCAAAATGCGCTTCTCAGACCGTTCTTTGTGTTTTACAAGTTAGAGCTTGGTGATTCTGATCTCAACTCTACCTTGCTCTCACTTGTTCCTCTTCTTCTCTCCTTTTGTTCTCCTCATCTACACTCACTCTACCCTCCTATTTATATGGTGAAGAAATCATATTCCTATTTGTACAAGAATTTCCTAGTTGAAACAATTTCCTTTTCCCATAAGGATTCCTAATTAAAACTACATTCACTTCTTTTATCATACTAGGACATTGACTTACTAGTTTACCCCATGAAAGTAGGATAACTTATTATCTTATTTCATATGGATAGAATGCCTTATTTTCCCGAACATGGCTTGCCCTATGCTCGGTCTTCATGTGGTCGGTCATAATAGTCTTTTGTATTGAGAATGCTGCTGTCGACCTGATAATTGCCCGGTCATCCGAACCAAAGTGGTCGGTTATCGGATCATAAAGTTCTCGGCCACTCACTCATGTGGTCGAGTCGGTATTAATGATCTTTGACCAAGGAGAAAATTACCCTTTTTGCCCATGTCGTGCTGTTTTAAATACCATAGTGCTTAAAAACACCATCAACATTTGTCCCCTAGTTTTCGGTAACAACGAGTTTGCGAGTTGATGCCGGGAACTATAAAAAAGATGGTGTGCCGATGAATCCGTCGGTGGTCATGAATCCAGAATCGCAAGAAAAATGCATTGGCTGCAAATCTGGTCCTTCCTGCTACCCTCATGTACTCAGTCAACGAGGATCCCGATATCTACCCGTGGAGACAATGCTTTGCCCTTATGCTGATGTCGACCGACTCGGTGGGACATGACCCGACCCCGAGCTGAAATGAATACTTGGCTCCGGGGAAATGTTACGTCCCCAGACCAAAAGGGCGGACCCGGTGGGACATGACCCGACCCCGAGCTGAGATGAATGCTGGCCCTGAGGGAATGTTACGTCCCCAGACCAAAAGGGCGGACTCGGTGGGACACGACCCGACCCCGAGCTGAACGCTTGGCCCTGGGGGAATGTTACGTCCCCAGACCAAAAGGGCGGACTCGGTGACACGACCCGACCCCGAGATGAATGCTTGGCCCTGGGGGAATGTTACGTCCCCAGACCAAAAGGGACGGACTTGGTGGGACGTAACCCGACCCCGAGCTGAGAGAAACCAAGTGACCTCGGCGAACGAACGAATCCAGCCCCGAGCTGAATAAGCAAGCAGTGGCCTCGGCGGAACGAATCCAGCCTTGTGCCAGGTAATCTTTGGGACTTGCTCAGAAGGGAATTGAATCAACCTTGTGAAGCCCTACCGAATATGGCACGGGCGTCCCCTTGCCAGACCAGCGAAAAACAAAATCAAAACTTTGAAAAATAAGACCAAAAAGGTGGGGGTGACTCGGCACTTGTCCCAAAAGAAAACTTTTTACAAATGTAAACAACAGCACAGATGCCTCAAAACAGCGTCCTGCCCGAGGCCTCCAAAACACAATTTTGAATCTTTCAATTCAGTGTCACGGCGAACCAGGATTCGGATCAGAAGAGCGTTTGATTGGTAAGGGCACATCCTCTACACGTCGGTTCACTGGGGAGCCTGTGTATTGTATGAGGGCTCCTCCTTACCACGCTGGAGTAGGCACACGCTACAGGGGCACAACGCATCCCCGTGCTGCGTCTCTCGCGGATCCGGATGATGAATGGATCAAAGAGTGTCCAGGATACTAATGGCACATTCCTCATTAGGTCCGGCATCACTGGAGCTAGCAATCGTCACGGGGGCATCATTATCCTCCGTGCTATGCTTTCCCACGGATCCATTACATCGGGTAAGTGAGGATCAAAGAGTGTTCGACACATTAAGGGCATATTCCTCCTTATGTTCGGTAACACTGGAGTAAGCAATCGCCACAGGGGTATCATCCATCCCCGTGCTATGCTTCTCACGGATCCTATGCATCGAGTATGTCCCTGAGGACCCCGAGCCAGAAGAGATACTTGGTTCTGGGGGAATGTCTCGTCCCCAGACCAATGAGCATGACTCGGTGGGACGTAACCCGACCCAGAGCCGAAAAAGGCACTTGGACCTGGGGGAATGTTACGTCTCCAGTCCGAAGGGCTGACTCGGTGGGACATAAACCGACCCCGAGCTGAAAAGGCACTTGGACCTGGGGGAATGTTACGTCCCCAGTCCGAAGGGCCGACTCGGTGGGACATACCCCGACCCCGAGCTGAAAAAGGCACTTGGACCTGGGGGAATGTTACGTCCCCAGTCCGAAGGCTGACTCGGTGGGACATACCCCGACCCCGAGCTGAAAAAGGCACTTGGACCTGGGGAATTGACCGGCGTAAACACACACGTATAACGCAAGCGCACGTATCGTTCAAGTAGTATAAAAATATCGATCCCACGAGGACTTAATTCCTACTATTGTTATTAATTGTTGATACTATTTATTTACAAATATCTAATTGAGGGAGAAGGGAATTGATTGCTTGAATGATTTGATTTTTAGATTTGCTAAATAAATAAAAAGATAAAAAGACAAAAGAAAATACTAAGGAAAATAAAAGACTCAAAGATCTAGGGTTGTGAATCTTTCTAATATCTATTAAAAGATGAAGTAGTTATATCATAGTTGGGTAAAATATTGAATTATTAATCTGGAACACTAAATTATGTAAAAGCCTCTTCCGAATGATCATTTACAAATACCTAGTATAATCCAATTGAACCATATGTCTATGTCAATTAAATTACCTAGATTCATTAAGATTGAGTTCCAATTATGACTACCCCCGCCCAACAGGTATATTCCTATCCTGTAAGGAAATCTATTAAAGGTTATCTATCCTTAAGGAAGATCGTGGGTTATTGAGTCTGTGGTCTTTAACTTAAAATCCATATGTCTAGTTCATTTTAAGTTTATCTAAATCAATTTTATTAATGACCAATTAATAAAAAGGCATTAAGATTATGACTCAATAAATAACTCTTTTAAATTACTCAAACTATAATCTAACCCTTTTAAAACCGGTTATATTAGATTTTATCACAACCCTAGATATTTAATTTAGTTACAATACATAGCTAAAACTAATAAAAACTTAAAAGACATAAAATGAATTGCTGAAAAGTAATAAAAAGAAATGCTAAGGTAAAAGGAATTAACTTCTACTATTTACTATTTAGATATCTCCCAATAAAATAATATATAATCTTGTGATATTTTAAACCAACCGTCCAGAATGGCGGTATCCTGATTAAGTCAAATTCAAATATACCAGCCATAAGGCGGAACATAAATATAAACTTAAACCAACCGTCCAGTATGGCGGTATCCTCATTAAGTCTGGTTTAACCAGATTAAATTTAAAAACCAACCGTCCGAAAATGGCGGTACCCTTTATTAATTCAGATTTTAAATAGTTTATATATTATTTTTTAAGGTAGATTAATCTAAAAAGCAAAAGTAAAAGAATTACTTTATTACCTCAGCATGGTGGGGTTACTCCCTCATGGTTGAATAGAATTACTACTACAAAGCGTAAATAAAACTGAATATATGAAGAATTCTCTATTATATAAGTATTTACAGAGGATTTGGTACATTTAAAACTAAAAATTCGAAATCTATTTATAGGCAAAAAAATCTAATTTTTTATTATTATTTTTCTGATTTTTATTATTTTATTATTTTATTATTATTTTTTTTGGATCGCTGAATTTTCGACACGTGGCATGGTGTGCTAAAAATGACGGCTCGTTGAATCTTTGACATGTGGCTTGGTGGTGCAATTACCAAAATACCCTCGGTGTCGGGACGCCCAAAATTACCAAAATACCCTTTTTGTCAAATTTCACAGTTTTGCTCCAAATCACCTCCAGAATGTCTTGAAACTTTATTTCGGTGTCGGGATGTCTAAAATTACCAAAATTTGTGTCGGGGCGTCCAAAATTACCAAAATACCCTTTTTGCCAAATTTCACCAAATTTCACAGTTTTGTTCCAAATCACCTCCAGAATGTCCTGAAACTTTATTTATCTACAAAATAACACAAAACACATCAAAATATTCACAAAACTCAAGAAACTATACAAAATATTAAGTTAAATGAGTGGGAAATAGTGATACATTTATCACTCATCACACCCCCAAACCTAACATTTTGCTAGTCCTCGAGCAAAATAAAATAAAATAATAAAATTTTAACTAAGCCACTTTCGTAGGATCACGATTGCATTTAGCATATGCAACAAGCCTTTAAACCCCTAGGTGTCCATAGTGGACGAGTTGTAGTCTCTTGAGGGTTTACAGCAATGATACCCACAAACATTTTATAAAAGTAAAAGGTAGTGAAACTAATGCACACAAAAGCAAAAAGACAAGCGAAAAGAGAATAAAGATGTTAGTGACTAATCAGTGGAATTTCTAATCCAAGTTACTAGATGTTTTGTTTCATTCTAAATTACTGAATAAGTAAATTCTCCGATTATTTTTACCATTCTTCATATACACAGCCAACAAAATATTAAACAACTCATTTTTGCCCACAACGGTCATAAGTGCAGTTGATAAGAGAGTAATATTTTTGTCCTAAAGTTTTTATCAGAATTCACATCTTTTTGTAGTAATGGAATAAATTTTCTGATTTTTCTGATTTTTTCTTTGATTTTTTCTCTATTTTTTTTATTTATATACAATATCTTCCATCTATGTAGCGAGCTTTAGGTCGGTGACTCCCAAACCAGTTGGCTTTAGGGCATCAGGTGTTAAGACACCCCTACGGACTTAATTACTCAGACTTCAGATATATATACATATATATAAATTTTTCATCATTTTTGATCCATGTAACGAGCTTTGGGCCAATGACTCCCAAACCAGTTGGTTTTAGGGCACTAGGTATTAAAATACCCTTACAGACTTAATAACTCGGATCTCAGATGTATTTTTTTTTATTCCATCACTTTTTTTTTGAGATGCTTCTCCAATTAAACTATAGTACTGAATATTACAATCTTTTCAATTTTATCCTATGTCCGTATGTTACCATGTATGTTGATAATATCTGCTAACTAAGTATATGAAGATTCATTTTAGTCAGTTTTATGGAGAATTTACAAATTAAATAATTCAAAAGTGAATAAACAAAAATTAACTTGATTTGAATTAGGTTTGAAATACGTCTCAGGAGTGGAAATTCCTTACACAGCTATTTCTTACCAATTTCATCTTTTTAGTCAACATAACAACAAAACTTTTCTACTGGTCATATAACTATAATTTACATGTGTTTTTAGAAGTTTAATCAAAAGGCTCTCGCTGACGAAGGATTGTTCACAACTAGGACTCCCCACTCAAGGGTTCAAGCGACCAAGTGAACGCACCTTTTTTATACCTTATGGTACGTGCCAACGAGTTTATGGTGTGTGACTAACTGTCGAATGGACTTCCCGTTGTAGATTCCCCAGAGGGAAGGTGGAGCGAGGCTCACTTAAATACCCAAGCCCCTTAGGCTCTTATCGCTTGGTGTCAGGAATAAACAACGAGTCCTCCAAACTAGTCTATCATAACACGCTACAAGTGAATGATTATCTAGGTGCCTTCACATCTTTTCCTTATAGAAAGGTGGTGAGTGAAGGAAGACACCAAACCATCACCTAGCTTTAAATATGCCTTTGATAAAAATGCTAAATATTTTTATAATTTTTGAAAAATTTTCAATTTTTTTGTATTTTTCGAAAAATTATGGACTAAAAATAAAAACACAATACAAACAAGATACTATAGAAGAAGAGTTTAGAAGATAGTACCTGGTTGGCTGAATTACTACAAGCAAATTAAAGGTTAAGATCCAGATTAACACGACGCATCTTACCACGATCGTCCTCGGACCATTTTATCTTTGAAATGATAGGGTCAACTTGTGGTTCATAGGCTATGAGTTGGTCAAGTAGATCTGGAGCAGACCTAGCAGTAAAAAGGAGTTCTTTCATAGGTTTTGACACGAATCCATTTCTCCGAGCATCATCAAGAAACACACAAAGAAAATCATAAAATCCATCAACGTTGAGCAATCCAAGCGGTTTCTGGTGTATGTTCAGGTTCGCCCAAGATAGAACTATAAAAATTTCCTCTAATGTACCCAAGCCACCTGGCAAAGCAATAAAAGCATCAGAACGGTTAATCATTTCTACCAGTCGTTCAGACATACCTGGCACGATCAGTTCCTCTCCGTTTGATGATCCAATAAGATTAGCCTCTGCCAAGGGTTTTGGGATGATTCCCAAAACATGACTGCCTCCTTCCTGTACGGCCTTTGAAACGATCCCCATAAGTCCAAGATTGCCTCCGCCATATATTAAATGCATATTCCTTGCTGCTAAGACTCGACCCAATTCCTGTGCTGCTTCTATGTATTGTGGTTTAGTACCAACAGTACTACCGCAAAACACACAGATGTTTTCAACTCGTCTTCTTGAAGTGGCTTCCATTTTTTTATATATTTCTTTCTCAACTATGGATGCCTTCAAAAGTGCAATGACGGGCTGAATTTATAATACCTGAAAAAGGGTGAATACAATAATAGCACAAGTTTCTTCCAGAGGACGATTGTTAGCTAAACAACAAAAGTAATCGTGAAAGGTCAAAAAGTCTGGATCCTGTCTACTAAAATAAAGATAATTACAACAGAAAAGCGAATCAAAGCAATAATTAAGGCAACGTAATTGTGTATGCAATACGCCACTTGTTTGGTATATAAATCCATTAGGATGTGTCTTAAGATTCATTCCTTATTCAGCCATCGTTAATGAATTGTTTCTCCTCTTTAATTGCCAACACAATTCATTCTGTCTTAAAATGCTCCGTTTGTGCCTTTCCCTACAAAAATAACACACAAAATTAAAAAGTTCACACTATGTATACACAAAATATGAAAACAGAAATTACAACAAATTGCATGGGTTGCCTCCCTGCTAGCGCTAAATTTTTCGTCTTCAGCCAGACGTGACTGAAATTCATCTGTCAATGAGGTTTCAGTGTCGTTTTGGATGTCCTATCAAAGACAATTCCGTGAGCGTTGCTTTTGAAGGGTCTCTTCCAACGATAAAGTGGCAAAAAGAATTTTGTCTCATTCAGTGCTCGTGCCACCTTTTTTATCTTTGTTGCTCCATTAGTTCCTGAAAAGAAAGAAAGAAAGTCAGGAGGTCTCGTATGGTGCTTGACTTGGAATGGAAGTTCCATTCTGTCAAGCTTCTGTTTGATATCTTTAAATTGTACTCCCCAAAACAGCGATGTTTTTCCTGAATGTTCTGGATCTTTATTAAGGTCAGACATTTGCTCCTCCATTTGCTTTGCTTCTTGTTCCACCTTTTCTTCACAGATGTATTTAAAATTTCTGCATTCAGCTCTTCATCTGTCATCTGTGAAATACATGTTTCAAAATTATTAACCTGAGGATGAAAAGAAATGTCAGATTTTAGGTCTTCATCCTCTGATCTGGTTGAAATGATTGGCTCAGGTAGATCTTCATCAAACATTTGTGCAATGGAATCTCCAAGATCTTCATTTTGAGGATACAGAATTCCATCCTCAATTTTTGATGTATTGGTACAAACAGCTCAGTTTCATCCTCGTCAGAATCTGAATAATAGAAATCAAATCGAGACTTTGTCGGTTCGGGTTCCTGAACTGATACCTCTGGTTGTTGATACTGTTCAGCCTTCTTTTTTGTTAAATTGTCATCATGAAATGTTTGGTACTCTGAGGCTTCATCTGAAAATGATTCTTGAGGTATATAGCTTTGGTTTTCTATTAATTGTCTGATCTGATCTGTCATTCTCTGTATGGATTCTGCGTTACTCTGAATTTGTGCATCAAATCGAGCTGCTTGTTCTTTGAACATGTGAATCAATTGATCTTCCTCAGATGGTTCTGGTTCTTGATAAGAATCAAAGGAAGATGGTGGATAAGATGAAAAATGTGATGATTCTTCGTACCTTGGTTGTTTCCAAAAATTCTGCCACTCTGAAAGGTAAATACATTGATCGCTCGGGTGGTTACCATCACAAATTACACATCTCCCCATTTCATTCTGTTGAGCAAATGTAGAATTGCTTGATTCTGAATTCCAGTGATAATTGTTGGGCTGAACAACAGGCCTCAGAAAACCGGACTGTTTCTCCCAGATTTGGGGTGTATCTTCTTGTAACGCTCGTAATCTTTCAATCTCCCAGTAGTGTTCCATTTTTTAATCACCTGAAAACAAAAGAAATAAAAATTACAAAATAAAATAAAGAAAATTAGATATAAGTAAATTTGATAGTTTCAAAATTAACAACTCAAGAAATATAAGTCCCCGGCAACGGCGCCAAAAACTTGACCGGCGTAAACACACACGTATAACGCAAGCGTATGTATCGTTCAAGTAGTATAAAAATATCGATCCCACGAGGACTTAATTCCTACTATTGTTATTAATTGTTGATACTATTTATTTACAAATATCTAATTGAGGGAGAAGGGAATTGATTGCTTGAATGATTGATTTTTAGATTTGCTAAATAAATAAAAAGATAAAAAGACAAAAGAAAATACTAAGGAAAATAAAAGACTCAAAGATCTAGGGTTGTGAATCTTTCTAATATCTATTAAAAGATGAAGTAGTTATATCATAGTTGGGTAAAATATTGAATTATTAATCTGGAACACTAAATTATGTAAAAGCCTCTTCCAAATGATCATTTACAAATACCTAGTATAATCCAATTGAACCATATGTCTATGTCAATTAAATTACCTAGATTCATTAAGATTGAGTTCCAATTATGACTACCCCCGCCCAACAGGTATATTCCTATCCTGTAAGGAAATCTATTAAAAGGGTTATCTATCCTTAAGGAAGATCGTGGGTTATTGAGTCTGTGGTCTTTAACTTAAAATCCCTATGTCTAGTTCATTTTAAGTTTATCTAAATCAATTTTATTAATGACCAATTAATAAAAAGGCATTAAGATTATGACTCAATAAATAACTCTTTTAAATTACTCAAACTATAATCTAACCCTTTTAAAACCGGTTATATTAGATTTTATCACAACCCTAGATATTTAATTTAGTTACAATACATAGCTAAAACTAATAAAAACTTAAAAGACATAAAATGAAATTGCTGAAAAGTAATAAAAAGAAATGCTAAGGTAAAATGAATTAACTTCTACTATTTACTATTTAGATATCTCCCAATAAAATAATATATAATCTTGTGATATTTTAAACCAACCGTCCAGAATGGCGGTATCCTGATTAAGTCAAATTCAAATATACCAGCCATAAGGCGGAACATAAATATAAACTTAAACCAACCGTCCAGTATGGCGGTATCCTCATTAAGTCTGGTTTAACCAGATTAAATTTAAAAACCAACCGTCCGAAAATGGCGGTATCCTTTATTAATTCAGATTTTAAATAGTTTATATATTATTTTTTAAGGGAGATTAATCTAAAAAGCAAAAGTAAAAGAATTACCTTATTACCTCAGCATGGTGAGGTTACTCCCTCATGGTTGAATAGAATTACTACTACAAAGCGTAAATAAAACTGAATATATGAAGAACTCTCTATTATATAAGTATTTACAGAGGATTTGGTACATTTGAAACTAAAAATTCGAAATCTATTTATAGGCAAAAACATCTAATTTTTTATTATTATTTTTCTGATTTTTATTATTTTATTATTTTATTATTTTATTATTTTTTTTTGGATCGCTGAATTTTCGACACGTGGCATGGTGTGCTAAAAATGACGGCTCGTTGAATCTTTGACATGTGGCATGGTGGTGCAATTACCAAAATACCCTCGGTGTCGGGACGCCCAAAATTACCAAAATACCCTTTTTGTCAAATTTCACAGTTTTGCTCTAAATCACCTCCAGAATGTCTTGAAACTTTATTTCGGTGTCGGGATGTCTAAAATTACCAAAATTTGTGTCGGGGCGTCCAAAATTACCAAAATACCCTTTTTGCCAAATTTCACCAAATTTCACAGTTTTGTTCCAAATCACCTCCAGAATGTCCTGAAACTTTATTTATCTACAAAATAACACAAAACACATCAAAATATTCATAAAACGCAAGAAACTATACAAAATATTAAGTTAAATGAGTGGGAAATAGTGATACATTTATCACTCATCAGGAATGTTACGTCCCCTAGTCCGAAGGACTGACTCGGTGGGACGTCCCCCGACCCCGAGCTGAAAAATGCACTTGGACCTGGGGGAATGTTATGTCTCCTAGTCCGAAGGGCTGACTCGGTAGGACGTCCCCCGACCCCGAGCTGAAAAACTAAATGCCTTTGGCGGAGCAAAAATCATGTCTCGAGCCGATGGCCGTCCCCCTTCGGGAGATCTTTTCTTCGCTTTCTACTAAGACAAATTTCCTGGCTACCTCTAGAGCGGTGGCATAATCCGGTGTGTCTTGGATTCTTAGATGAGTCCACAACTTCCCGACCTTCAAACATCCCTTGAGACTTTCTAGCATTTCAGATGACTCGTATGCTCCGACCTCGAGCACCAAAATGTGGTATCTTTCAATAAAATTTTTCAGGGGCTCGTCATCTCCTTGCTTCATAAGTCTTAATTCTCCAATCGTCTTTTTGGGAACGCAAGCCCCTTTAAAGTGTCGAATGAACGACTTCTTAAGTTGTGTGAAGCCTCTGATGCTCCCCGGAGCCAGGCTTCTGTACCATAGGATGGCGGGTCCACCTAAAGTTAGGGGGGACACTTTGCAGATGGCATCTCCTACTACTCCCTGGACTTCCATCAACAAGACAAAGCTTTCGATGTGTGATTTCGGGTCAGAGTGGCCTTTGTAGGGTGCCATGGTCGGCATGCTGAATCGCTTTGGGAATCTTGCCGACCTTATTTTTTCCGCGAGGGGAGATTCCTCCTCACTATCCCGGGCATCCCCTGCATCGGTCCTGAGGCCTACTCCCCACTTGGTCATTTTCTTTTTTAACCAAGATTTTATTTCGCTGCTTGCGCCGCCATGTCGTATCCTGTGCCCTTCCGTCTGTCTATTGCCCCGGGTACAGCGTTCCTCATCCCTTGGAATTTCCCGCACACTTTCGCTATGCTCCATGTCCTCTTTTCTGAAGTCGTAGAGACTGTCATAGGAGGGATCCAGTGATGGTCTTCCTTCTTCTTCTTCTTCCCACGTGTCCTCTGTTTGCGAATCTTTTTCTACAACTACGGATTTTATCCCATAGGGGCCCCTCCTCCTGGGTCTATCGTCTTCACTTGTGTCTATCACCCTTTTCCCTTCTGCTCTTTCACTTTTTCTTCGACTGGTTCTGATGTCTGGTCTCTCGTTATTCGTTCCCTCTATTCTCTCCAACCGATCCATCATGGATTTCATGCTTTCTTCCATCTTTTTCATCCAGTCTGTTGCTGGACTCCCTGAAGATTGATGATTCCCGCCTTCTGCCATTGTCTTACTACGCGAGTTGCTTTTTGTCCAGTTCCCCACAGACGGCGCCAACTGTTGACGGTGGATTTTGGTCTCAGGGTAATATTGGAATATCACTCCCGAGGAAATCCTCCTTCAATAGTGAATTTGTTTGGTTATGGGGGACCAAAGGCAAACTTAGCAGAAAAACAGATAAATACACCAATCAACAAAGAGATTTAACATGGTTCGGTGGATTTGGATCCGACCTACGTCCACGGGCACAAACAAGATGATACTTTTATTATTCAAAATGCGCTTCTCAGACCGTTCTTTGTGTTTTACAAGTTAGAGCTTGGTGATTCTGATCTCAACTCTACCTTGCTCTCAACTTGTTCCTCTTCTTCTCTCCTTTTGTTCTCCTCCTCTACACTCACTCTACCCTCCTATTTATAATGGTGAAGAAATCATATTCCTATTTGTACAAGAATTTCCTAGTTGAAACAATTTCCTTTTCCCATAAGGATTCCTAATTAAAACTACCTTCACTTCTTTTATCATACTAGGACATTGACTTACTAGTTTACCCCATGAAAGTAGGATAACTTATTATCTTATCTCATATGGATAGAATGCCTTATTTTCCCGAACATGTCTTGCCCTATGCTCGGTCTTCATGTGGTCGGTCATAATAGTCTTTTGTACTGAGAATGCTGCTGTCGACCTGATAATTACCCGGTCATCCGAACCAAAGTGGTCGGTTATCGGATCATAAAGTTCTCGGCCACTCACTCATGTGGTCGGGTCGGTATTAATGATCTTTGACCAAGGAGAAAATTACCCTTTTTGCCCCTGTCGTGCTGTTTTAAATACCATAGTGCTTAAAAACACTATCAACAAATGTAATTATTTGTAATTTAACTTTTATTTTCAAAAAAGTAAAAAAAAAAAAAAAAACCGAATGGAACCGGAACCGGAACCGAACCGCCGGCCCGGTCTAATCATACGTATTGCTCAAATTTCTTTTAATAAACGGGATATTTAACAACCCTTATTAGCTTACTAAACACAATTGTTTAAGCTCAAATCTGGTGCGATGCAAAGGACAAATATCTCGAAGGATTTATCTCACATGTTAAGCGTTCATTGTATTCACTGCAAAATCACACAAGATCAATATCAATTATTTCTCTTGTTAAGGAAATGATCAAGACATAATCTTTGCTTTAATACAATAAATCCCATAGATTACGATTATGTAATCTCCATATTAATGTATATTGTTGATGGTGTTTTCTAGGCACTACGTTATTCAAGCAGCACGACAGGGGTAAGAAATGTAATTCACTTCTCGGTCAACATCATTAATACCGACCCGACCACTAAGAGCCAAACAGTGAGAGACCGAGCACTTGGTGATAGGTGACCGACCACTTTTCCAGATAAACTGGGCACTATCAAGTCGGCAGAAGCATTCTCAGCATAAAAGACTATCATGACCGACCTCATGAAGACCGACCAGACAGGCGAGATATGTTCAAGATGAAGACACCTTATTCTTGCAGATAAGATAAACAAATTATCCTACTCTCACAAGGAAATGAAGTCAGAATCCAAGAAGGAATAAGAAAAGTGAAAGCAACGTTGGATTAGAAATCCTTACAAGAGGAGAAGACTAAGTTCAAACTAGGATTTCTTATGCAAATAGGAGTCTGATTTCTGTACTATTATAAATAGGAGGGCAGAGTATGTGTAAAGGGCATCAAAAATAAGGGATCTGAATCTTCAAGCTCTGACTTGTAGAAAACAAAAAGAGACCCGAAAAGAGTGTTTTAGTAATAAAAGTATCATCTTGTTTGTGTCTGTGGACGTAGGTCGGATCCAAATCCACCGAACCACGTTAAATCTCCTTGTTGATTGGTGTGTTTATCTGTTTTTTGCTAAGTTTGCCTTTGGTCCCCCATAACCAAACAAATTCACTATTGAATGAGGATTTCTTCGGGAGTGATATTCCAATATTACCCTGAGACCAAAATCAGCCGTCAATAGTTGGCGCCGTCTGTGGGAAACTGGACAAAAAGCAACTCGTGTAGTAAGACAATGGCGGAAGGCGGAAACCACCAATCATCAGGAAACTCAGCCGCATATTGGATGGAGAAGATCGAGGAGAACCTAAGGAAAGAAAGGAAGGAAAATCAAACCTTGCTAAAAACCATAGTAGACCGGTTGGAAAAGATAGAGGGAGCACACGACGAGGCCGGGACTAGCCGACGAAGGAACGAAATAGCAGAGGGAAAAAGAATTGTTGATACAAGTGAGGATGACAGACCCCGGAGAAGGGGCCCCTACAGGGTAAAATCTGTAGTGGTTCAGGAAGACTCCCAAACTGAAGACATGTGGGAGGAAGAAGATGACAAATCGTCACCAAACTCCTCCTATAATAGCCCTCACGATGCCAGGAAAAAGGGAAAGAATGTGACGAAAGAGCACGGGAAGATACCGGACCTGAGAAGCACCACGCCCAAGACAACAGAAAAAGAGGAAGTCACAATAGGCGGCATGGAACCAAAGACAGCAGCATGAAATCTTGGCTGCGGGAGGAACTAGCCAAATGGGGAGTATTCCCCAACACAGACATAGGAGATGCCCGGGACGGTAAAGACGAGTCCCCCCTCACAGAAGAAATAAGGTCAGAAAAATTCCCAAAAAGATTCAGCATGCCAACCATGGCGCCATACAAAGGCCATACCGATCCCAAAACCCACGTTGAAGGTTTCGTCCTACTAATGGAGGTACAAGGGGTAACGGGGGACGCCATTTGCAAAGTGTTCCTCTTAACCCTGGCCGGACCGGCCATCCTATGGTATAGAAGCCTAGCCTCAAGAAGCATCAGCAGCTTCACTCAACTCAGAAAGTCATTCATACGGAACTTTAAGGGGCTTGTGTCCCCAGGAAAACGATTGGAGAACTAAGGCTTATGAAACAAGAGACGATGAACCGTTGAAAATATTTATTGAAAAATACCACAATATGGTACTCGAAGTCGGATGGTACGAGTCTCCCGAGGCCCTTGAAAGCTTAAAATGAGCCTTGAAAGTCGGGAGGCTATGGACCCACCTAAGGATCCAAGACACCCCGGACTACGCGACCGCCCTGGAAGTAGCCCGGAAGTTCGTTCTGTTAGAAAACGAGGAGAAAATATCCCGAAGAAGGAACACCATCAGAGAAAGAACCACGAAAGAGGGCGCCCCCGCCGCGTAGAAAGAGAATCCAGAAGGCCGCCCTTAAAACACAAGGAGTTCAAACCACTGCACCAAGACAACCAAGAGAGAAGGCCACCGACCCAAGTAAATCATGTGGTCGAGGAAAATGCATACATCCCCCTAAAGAAACCACTGTGACAGATTGTCATGGAAATCAGGGGAAAGGCCTCTTGGTAGAGCCCGACCAAAGAAGATTTCCGCTGGACAAGAGGAACCAAAAGACTTACTGCATACATCACAACTCTTGAGGACATGCAACTGACGGATGTAAAGATCTGCGGGAACAGATGGAAGACCTGGCACGAAACAGATACCTAAACAAGTACATTGATCATGAAGTTATGACGGCCAGACAAAGAGCACGTAGCCGCCAAATAAATATCATCGCAGGAGGAAGAACACTGGCCAGAAACTCTAACCGGTCAAGGAAAGATTACAGCAGAACTCGAGGACCAGACGTCTTAGAAACAAAGCAGGTAACAGAACTCCAGGGAAACCGGTCAGTGCCGATAATGTTTACTGATGAGGATACCCGAGGAGTAAGTTTCCCTCATGACGATGCGTTGATAATCAAGGCAGTAATCAGCGGGTCGGAGGTAGACAGAATCCTAGTGGACCCCGGAAGCGCAGTTGACATAATTTCCAAAGAAGCACTGGACGACCTAGGGGTGGAATATGCAACCCTGACCAGCGATAGCACTCCCCTATATGGTTTCGGAGGATCAGCCGTCATCCCATTAGGAAGGATACAGTTGGTAATGACTGTCGGGACATATCCTCGGACCCGGACAATCATGACAGACTTCACTGTAGTAAACTGTATGAGCAGTTACCAAGCCATCATCTGACGACCTTTCATGATGAAAACAAAGGCCGCGATGTCCTGCTACCACATAAAACTGAAATTTCCCACCCGAGAGGGGATCAGAATCGTATGTGGAAGCCAGAAAACAGCTCGCAGCTGCTTCGCAACTCTCTCATGAGAGACTCTCTGCATCAAATAAGATACCCGAAAACGACAAAGAAGCCTGGGTGAAGAAGAAGAAAACAGAAGCCCTGGGCCCCGGCCAAACAAAAATGCCAGACTCGACCGCTGCAGCCGAGGAGACAGAAGAAATAGAACTTTACGGGCCAAGAAAAGGTATAAAGATAGGGGGAAGCCTAAGCAAATCTCTACGACAAGATCTGCTAGAATGCCTGAAAGGATACCCGGACGTCTTTGCCTGGGGATACAATGACATGCCTGGGATCGATCCAAGATTCATCAATCATCGCCTAGCAGTAGATCCATCTCGCAAGCCGGTCAGGCAAAAGTGAAGGAACTTCAATCAAGAAAGGAGTAAAGCAATAGCGGCCGAGGTCGAGAAGTTACTAAAGGCAGGTCTCATCAGGGAGGCAAGGTACCCGGATTGGGTATCAAACGTAGTATTGGTCAGAAAAAACAATGGCAAGTGGCGAATTTGTGTCGATTTCACCGACCTAAACAAGGCGTGCCCAAAGGACAGCTTTCCTTTGCCGAACATAGACCAGCTAGTAGACACCACACACAGCCTGTCAAGGATTACTGAGCTTCATGGATGCTTTCTCCGGATACAACCAGGTCAAAATGTGCCCTGCAGACGAAGAGAATACAACTTTATTACCGATCAAGGACTTTACTACTGCTACAGAGTAATGCCTTCGGGCTAAAAAATACCGGGGCGACCTTCCAAAGATTGGTAAACAAAGTTTTTAAACCACTCATTGGCACGATAATGCTAGTCTACGTCGATGACATGATAACAATGTCAAAAGAACCAAGCTATCACATGGCCGACCTGAAGAAGACCTTCGAGCTTTTAAGAAGACACAACCTGAAACTCAATCCAGAAAAATGTACCTTCGGGGTAGCCTCAGGAAAGTTTTTAGGCTACATGGTGAGTGCCCGAGGTATCGAAGCAAACCCACAGAAGATCCAGGCAATACTGGCCCTAAAGTCTCCCAAGACAGTGAAAGAAGTACAAAGTCTGACTGGTAGAGTGGCTGCGCTCAATCGGTTCATATCACGAGCAACTGACAAATGCCACCCTTTCTTCAAAGTGATCCAAAAAGCAAAAAAGGATATCGACTGGACATCAGAGTGCGAAGAAGCCTTCCAGCAGTTAAAGCAGCATCTGGTGCAGCCCCCTCTCCTGGCAAAACCGCTCCCGGGAGAAACATTATACCTATACCTGGCTGTTTCGGACCGAGCAGTAAGTTCAGTACTAATACAAGAGACCGACAAGATCCAGAAACCTGTCTACTATATCAGCAAAGCCCTCCTAGACGCTGAAACCCGATATCCGGTACACGAACTGGTCGCCCTTTCATTAATTACAGCAGCTCAGAAATTGCGGCCTTACTTCCAGGCCCATCCTATCAAGGTATACACCGATCACCCCCTAAAACAAATTCTGCAGCGGCCGGAAGTTTCCGGCAGACTAGTAAAGTGGTCGGTAGAGCTAAGTGAACACGACATCACCTACCTCCCGAGAGCAGCAGTGAAGGGACAAGCCTTGGCGGATTTTTGTCGCCGAATATACCGACCCCCAGACCTTGGCTATAGAAGAGGACAAATGGGAAATATCTGTAGACGGTTCGGCCATCACACAAGGCAATGGCGCGGGAATCATCCTAAAAAGCAACAAAGGAGAAGAAATCCTACTCGCCCTGAAATTCGCTTTCATAGCAACCAACAATGAAGCAGAATATGAAGCAATACTGGGCGGTTTAAGACTATGCACGGTACTAGGGATCCAAAATGTGGTAGTAAAGAGTGACTCACAATTAGCCATTCAGCAACTAAAGGGAGCATTTCAAGCGAAAGAGCCTAGCATGATGGCCTATCTGACCGAAGTACGAAAGTTAACAGGGAAGATGGGGGATGTACGCTTCGAACAAATCTCCCGAGAAGACAATTGTGAGGCAGACACACTGGCACAGCGCTCGCCTCTTCAACAAAGCCGAACACCCCAGAATAATCCCTTTGATTTACATCCGGGAAAGGAGCGTGGGGGAATCTAAAGTAGAAGTTCTAGATAAAGAAAGCAAATCATCATGGATGCAACCCATCAGAGAATATCTGGAAACAGGAGAAACACCAGAGGACAAAACGGAGGCCAGAAAGTTAAGATACAAGAGCACTAAATTCTCCATAATCAACGGGGTACTTATCGAAGGGGTTACTCAGTCCCCCTCTTAAGATGTCTAGCAGAAGAAGAGGCAAATTATGTGCTCAGGGAGATACATACGGGCATCTGCGGGAGCCACGCCGGAGGTCACTCAATTGCTTTCAAAGCCCTAAGACAATGCTTCTACTGGCCGACCATGCACCAGGACGGCATAGAAGTAGCCCGAAAGTGCGAAGGATGTCAGAAAAACGCAAATCTCCACCACCAACCAGCCGAACAGTTAACTACGCTGCTCAGTCCCTGGCCGTTCACCCAGTGGGGACTAGACATCATTGGGCCAATGCCACAGGGGAAAGGGCAGGCAAAATACGCCATCGTGGCCATAGACTATTTCACCAAATGGGTGGAGGTAGAGCCATTATCCACCATAACGGAGAAAAAAGCCACTGGATTCCTGAGGAAAAATATCGTCTGCCGATTCGGGATTCCCCGAGCCATCATCACTGACAACGGAAGTAGTTTGACAGCAAAGGTTTCAGAAAACTCTGCGAGGACCTCCAAATGGCCCTAAGGTTCGCCACGCCAGCCCATCCCAAATCAAACGGACAAGTCGAAGCGACAAACAAAACCATCAAGGCTAACCTGAAAGCTCGGCTTGGATCCAGCAAAGGCCTATGGGTCGAGGAACTACCAGAAGTACTATGGGCACATCGGACAACCTATAAGGATTCCACGGGAGAAACCCCGTTCTCCTTAGCATACGGATATGAAGCTGTCATCCGGCAGAGATCGGGGTGACCTCCCACAGGGTTCAGCACTACGAGAGTAAACAGAATGAAGGACTTATCAGAAACCACCTCGACCTGATAGAAGAGAAGAGAGAGAGATCGGCCATAAAAACAGCAATCTACCAGCAAAGGATGGCCCGCTTCTACAATACAAGGATTCGGACACGCACCTTCATCCCGGGCGACCTGGTGCTAAGAAAAGTCACCCTAAATACTCGAAAGCCAGATGAAGGCTCCCTGGGCGCCAAATGGGAAGGGCCCTACAAGGTAGTAAAAGTGGTGAAGCCCGGAGTGTACATCCTAGAACGGTTGGACGACACAAGATTAAAAAAGCCATGGAATGCCGAGATGTTGAGAAAATACTTCCAGTAAACTTTCCCTTCCTCCTATCTGCTTACGGCGAACAAATAAGGGACAGGAATTCAAATACAGAGCCTCTCTCAAAATGACCCACAGAGAGTTGTAAGAAGGGTAGTATGTCCCCGAGTATCAATAAAAACTTTTTTTTTACCCGCTCTTCTAAAAAAATAAAACTTTACAAAAACCCCGGGGACATACTCAATGCAACAATCCGAATATAAAGAGAAATATGCCTTCTGATGTTCCGAACAGCTCGGGGCTGGATCTTATTCCGCCGAGGTCATCTGGCTCGGGGTCGGGGTACGTCCCACCGAGTCAACCCTTCGGACTGGGGACGTAACATTCCCCCAGGTCCAAGTGCCTTTTTCAGCTCGGGGTCGGGTACATCCCACCGGGTCAGCCCTTCGGACTGGGGACGTAACATTCCCCCAGGTCCAAGTGCCTTTTTCAGCTCGGGGTCGGGTACATCCCACCGGGTCAGCCCTTCGGACTGGGGACGTAACATTCCCCCAGGTCCAAGTGCCTTTTTCAGCTCGGGGTCGGGGTACGTCCCACCGGGTCAGCCCTTCGGACTGGGGACGTAACATTCCCCCAGGTCCAAGTGCCTTTTTCAGCTCGGGGTCGGGTACATCCCACCGAGTCAGCCCTTCGGACTGGGGACGTAACATTCCCCCAGGTCCAAGTGCCTTTTTCGCTCGGGGTCTCGGTTTTACGTCCCACCGAGTCAGCCCTTCAGACTGGGGACGTAACATTCCCCAGGTCCAAGTGCCTTTTTCAGCTCGGGGTCGGGGTACGTCCCACCGAGTCAGCCCTTCGGACTGGGGACATAACATTCCCCCAGGACCAAGCATCTCTCTTGGCTCAGAGTCCTCAGGGACATACCCGATGCGTAGGATCCGTGAGAAGCATAGCACGGGGAAGGATGATACCCCCGTGGCGATTGCTTACTCCAGTGTTACCGAACATAAGGAGGAATATGCCCTTAATGTATCGAACACTCTTTGATCCTCACGTACCCGATGTAATGGATCCGTGGGAAAGCATAGCACGGGGGATAATGATGCCCCCGTGACGATTGCTAGCTCCAGTGATGCCGAACTAAGGAGAAATGTGCCCTTAGTATCCCGGACACTCTTTGATCCATTCATCATCCGGATCCGCGAGAGACACAGCACGGGGATGCGTTGTGCCCCTGTGGCGTGTGCCTACTCCAGCGTGGTAAGGAGGAGCCCTCATACAATACACAGGCTCCCCAGTGAACCGACGTGTAGAGGATGTGCCCTCACCATTCAAACGCTCTACTGATCCAATTCCTGGTTCGCCGAGACACTGAATTGAAAGATTCAGAATTTTGTTTTGGAGACCTCGGGCAGGACGCTGTTTTGAGGCATCCATGTTGTTATTTATGCTTGCAAAAACGGTTTTGTTTTGGGATAGGTGCTAAGTCACCCCCACCTTTTGATTTCATTTTCCAGAATCTTGTTTTTGTTTTTCGCCGGTCTGGCAGAGGGACGCCCATGCCAGATTCGGTAGGGCTACAAAGGTTGATTCACTCCCCCCTTCGGAATAAATCCCAGAGATTAATCGGCTCGGGGCTGGATTACGTTCCGCCAAGAGGCTACTTCTTAGTCGCTCGGGGGCTGGATTTCGTTCCGCCGAGGCCGCTTGGTTATTCAGCTCGGGGTCGGGTTACGTCCCACCGAGTCGGCTTCTTTGCTCTGGGGAGGTAACATTCCCCCAGAACCCAAGTCTTTCACTCAGCTCGGGGTCGGGTTACGTCCCACCGAGTCAGTCTCTTTGGACTGGGGAGGTAACATTCCCCCAGAACCTAAGTCTTTCACTCACTCAGCTCAGGGTCGGGTTACGTCCCACCGAGTCAGTCTTCTTTGGACTGGGGAGGTAACATTCCCCCAGAACCTAAGTCTTTCACTCAGATCGGGGTCGGGTTACGTCCCACCGAGTCAGTCTTCTTTGGACTGGGGAGGTAACATTCCCCCAGAACCTAAGTCTTTCACTCAGCTCGGGGTCGGGTTACGTCCCACCGAGTCAGTCTTCTTTTAGACTAGGGAGGTAACATTCCCCCAGAGCTAAGTACCTCACTCAGCTCGGGGTCGGGATATGCCCCCCGGCTCATGTTAACCCCCGAAGGGTCTCAAATGTTCGGATAACAGGAAACAAAAAAAAAACAAAAAGAAAGAGACAAGAAAAAACACATAAATATATATATATATATATATATATATATATATATATATATATATATATATATATATATATATATATGTGTGTGTGTGTTGTGTGTGTGTGTCAAGACACAACTTAAAGTATTATTACAAAAAGGCTAAGTATACACAGGGCCCCGTCCGGGTTACCCCTTCTCAATCAACCCGAACTAGGGCGAGACATTCTTCCTCGGCTGGTTCAGACGATAGTTGGGTAGGCTCGGCCTCGGAAAGGGGAACCGCAGCTTCAACCATGTCAACCTGGAAAGGCCTTACTTCAGGGGCAGGAGCAGGAACCTTAGAGCAGACTTCTTGGGGAACATGAGGGACCGGAGCAAAAGAAATTGGGTCGGGATCTATCGCCTCCTCGGAAGAAAGGGGGAGCCATTTCTGAAACTCCGCCTCGGACATCTCCCCTTTGCAGACGCGAATGGCCGCATGGATATGCCCCATATCCAGGTCGGGCAATACCATCGGGATGATCTCAGCACAATCCCCGACCCCTTCAAGTCGGATCGTGTCTTTTTCAGCCTCCAGCTCAGCCTCTCTCCTTTTCAACAACATCCCGTGCCCGGACCACCTCTTCATCCTTGGCCCTCAGCTTGGACTCAACGCTACACACTTCCACCTGAAGGATCCTGTTGTCGGCCCGGGCAGCTTCCAAGTCCTTCTTGGCGGCATCAGCATTTTTCCTCTCCAAAGAAAGCGGGAAGAAGGGCCACCGAACCTTCATCAGGTTGACTAGCACGATCCATCGGTCCGGGGAACTTCAAGGGCAATATCTATTGGGATATCGTATCATTGTCGCAACAGCGCCATGTCGTCCTCAGTTATCTTGGACGGCCGATTCATATCCAGAACCGAGCTACCAAGATCACCAGGCTCTGGATCCCTTCGAGGGACCCTCTGGTGATAAGTATCTTGCTCAACCTCGGAAGGGGTAGGGGTAGTATCAATGTCTTCCACACTGGGTGCTCCCGAACCCGAGGAAAGCTCTTCAGCAGGGGAAGTGGAGGGTTTAACAGGGTTTTTAGGGGAAGAACTTTTGTCAGACATCCCTAAAACATCCGAAAGACAGAAAAGGAAGGGGAAATCAGTCCATAAAAACTACTCAGAGCCGCCGTCTCAACTAGGCATGTGGGTTCTAAGTGCCCTAAAGCAAGAAACCAACAAGGTATAAATCTTTCCCTAGCAACATTCAAAAGTAAAAGATTCACAACACACAACAGCGAAGAGGTCGTTCAGAAGACTTACTTGTTCTTTCAGAAAAAATTGAAGATTGCACAGCACGGTTTGCTCGTCCCCAAAAATTGCAGGTCACAGTGGAGAGAGAAAGACTCACGGCAGGAAGAAACTCCAAAAACGCTAAGTCAAACGAGTCGCGGTTGAAACACTCACAAGAGAAATCGGCCAAAAGACTGCACAGTAGAAGCCTCGTCCTCTTATAGTCATGAATGGGACGCTCATGACCGTTAGATCTAGAAAGGAAGCCTGGATGGATGCCAAGTGTCAACAACGGAAGAAGCCTTCCCGATCAAACGAAGGGCTAAGGATCAAAACGCCTCTACACGGTCGATTCACCTTCCCTTTTGGCGGGAACCCGACGGATGGTCGACAAGTGTCAAAATTAGAAAAAAACCCTAAAAGAGATGATTTGATGGGCATTTAAAAAACAGACGTGACTATTGCGCGTCTCAAGAAGAGGAGCTTGAAAAGGAGCGACGGAACATTTCATAATCGGGTCGACCTCCACTAGAATAAATCAGCACACCATCTTTACATAGTTCCCGGCACCAACTTGCATACTCGTTGGAACCGAGAACTAGGGGACAGATGTTGATGGTGTTTTCTAGGCACTACGTTATTCAAGCAGCACGACAGGGGTAAGAAAGGTAATTCACTCTCTCGGTCAACATCATTAATGCCGACCCGACCACTAAGAGCCAAACAGTGAGAGACCGAGCACTTGGTGATAGGTGACCGACCACTTTTCCAGATAAACCGGGCACTATCAAGTCGGCAGAAGCATTCTCAGCATAAAAGACTATCATGACCGACCTCATGAAGACCGACCAGACAGGCGAGATATGCTCAAGATGACGACACACCTATTCTTACAGATAAGATAAACAAATTATCCTACTCTCACAAGGAAATGAAGTCAGAATCCAAGAAGGAATAAGAAAAGTGAAAGCAACGTTGGATTAGAAATCCTTACAAGAGGAGAAGACTAAGTTCAAACTAGGATTTCTTATGCAAATAGGAGTCTGATTTCTGTACTATTATAAATATGAGGGCAGAGTATGTGTAAAGGGCATCAAAAATAAGGGATCTGAATTTTCAAGCTCTGACTGGTAGAAAACAAAAAGAGACCCGAAAAGAGTGTTTTAGTAATAAAAGTATCATCTTGTTTGTGTCCGTGGACGTAGGTCGGATCCAAATCCACCGAACCACGTTAAATCTTCTTGTTGATTGGTGTGTTTATCTGTTTTTTGCTAAGTTTTCCTTTGGTCCCCCATAACCAAACAAATTCACTATTGAAGGAGGATTTCTTCGGGAGTGATATTCCAATATTACCCTGAGACCAAAATCAGCCGTCAACATATATATTTATATTTATTATTAACATTATTTTTTTGGTAGGGCTATTTGCACACTTTGTTTGGATAAAATGAACCATGGTTTAGTAATATATGGTATTGTATGGTATTATATTGTAATTACTGTTAGCATGTTTGGATAGATGATAATATAGTATTGTTAAATAAAATTTTTTTTTATTTGTTTTGATGGTCTAGTATGATTTCAAAAATGATAAAATGACTAAAATAACATCAAACACATAAATTCATATTAAATCATATTAAATCTAATTTTTTTGGTCCATAAATTAGATTCAATTAAAGACATAAAATTCTTATTAAAATATCTCCAACCAACCCTAATCAAGAGGTGAATTTAACTTTTTTTTTTATATTTTTATTTATTAATTTAATATATTTAATAGGGTAGAATTGAAATTTTAAAATTTTATTAAGGATATTTTAGGAATATAAAATTATAAAATCAAGGCAAATCAGCAAATTCATGGTTTAAAAAACTCTTCAAAATTCATGATTTTCAAATCATGAGATTATAATGATAAATCATACCATTAACATGTAAAGTCGGAACAAACAACAATTTGAATCATACCATACCATACCATATGAAACCATGATAAATCATGAAACAAACAAGATGATAAAGTTTATTTGAACATTCTATTACTCTATATACTAATATGATAAGTTTAAAAATTTGATATTTACTTTGTACCCTTTTTAATATATCAAAAAAAAAAAAAACTTACTTGAATTATTTAAATTAACTAATTATTTTACTTGTAATACCTCAGTCATCACGGTTTAACCATGAATTTCCTCATGCATTCACGAGATATATTTTAGTGTTTAATCTCGCATTATTAGCACGTTCATTACTTGCATGAATTATTCCGAGATTACGGAATAATAATTTTCAGTTCCGTGATAAATTTAAATTTTATCGTGTAACTAACCGTTTTAATATTTTGGTTATAACTTATGCTACAAATGTCCGTTTTCAGTGATTTTCATATGGTCGAAAAGTTTAGACAAAAATCTACAACTTTCGTGTTATGTATTTCATAAATTTAGAATAGAACCTAGTCAAAACGTGGACTTTCAGCAGGTATGCCGCACTGTTACGAGTTTCTCACCTAATTTTTGACATGTGACAATTTATATAAATATTTTAATCAAGTAAAATCTTGCAATTTGTGGCCCACGTTTTTAGCTTCTCCTCTTCTCCATTCTTCATTTTTCTCTCACAAAATGGAACAAAAGTTCAGCCCCATCTTCTTTGTTTTCACGACAACATGGCTAGAAACATGAAGGAAGTGGATTTCTCTTGCAATCTTTGTTGTTAATCAAGTTAGTAAGTCATTTCCCTTTTCTCCCTTGATTTATTTCAGATTTCAAATGAAAAACCCTTGATCCCCAATTCAAATTTCAAGAAAAATTAAGCTTTGACTTGAATTATTTGCATGATTAAGTAAAATTAAGGTGTCTATTTATGCTTTTGTTGATGAGATAACATGAAATATGTGTGAAATTGCTTGAAATGATAAAACTTTGAAAATGGACAATGTAGACACTGAATTTCGCCTTCGGCATACAATCGAGATTTGTATGTTGGGGCACCAGTAATCCTGCAAAATAAAGACAAAGTGAGTGCATAGTATCTACCCACCGGTGTGATGGATGTCATAGGCATTTCGACGCTCAAGTCAGTTATGTAGGCGCCAAAAACTTGATTCTTTACTCTCAAATATAAGAGTATCAAAGTAATAAAATAAGTCGGTAAGTCCGGGGTCGATCCACAGAAAATAGATTTAGTAAAATAAAATAATAATTCGAGTGAAAATAAAAAGACTGAATTATTTGAAGTGATTGACAATTTTTAAATTGGACAGAAATATTAAAAAAAATGATGGGTTAGGGGATCCACTTTTAATATTTCAAATTTAGAAATCTTACTTTTTATAATACATAAATTATCATTATTACCCAGTAATTTTATTTCAGGAATTTATTATGCCAAACATATAAAAACAAGTTATAAAGTCAGTGATAATATTTGTCTATAACGAGTCCAGTTAAGTACTCAATTATGCCAAATAAATAAAACCAATAGGCGGTAACAAAGTTTGTCAATAATTAATCCAGATTTAAATTAAATATTAAACCTTAGATTACAATTCTTATATTATAATATATGTAAGATTAATCCATATTCTCATATTAAATGCTTCACCATTTACCCCAGCAGGATGAAATTAGCTACTCATGATTTGAATAAAAATATGTATAATTTTATTACAGAAAGGAAAAAAGAAATTACAACAAAGCTTGAAAAATAAAACAAACAAGAGGTAAAACTCCACAAATTTTCAGAGAAAACTATGGAATCTGGGCTGAAAAACTGAGGTGCTGAGTACCTCTTTTGCTTGCAAATTGCAAGAAATCTCTCTCACTTCTTTGCATGCTTTGACAAATTATCCACCTTTCCACCAAAAGATGGAAGCAATTTTTTTTTTTTTTTGTCTTTTCTTGTTTGTTTGTCTTTTTTTAATAATTAAAATTACATGTAACATACTTTGGATTTTTCATCCATTTCGACCTTGAAAACTTAGAACTAGGAAATCCTGTAAATAGTAAAGTTGTAGATATTTGAATCCTCTTTTATCTGGAACTGGAATGGCCTCAATCTGATTTCAGAGTAAAAAGTTATAGCCAAAATACAAAAATTACGCAAAGTTGGAATTTCCGAAATTATATAATGTTAGAACGCCATTTTAAGTTTCTAGCCTCCAAAATCCAAATACTACGTCTATTTTTCTAGTTAGGCATCCAAATTATTATTTCACCTACATAAGAAATAAAAATCACAATAAAAATATAAAAAATATAAATTTAATTATTATTTCACAACTGTTCTAAATTAAGGGGATTAATGAAATTATAAGTGTAAAATGATTAGTTTCTCTTATATTTGTTGTGAATTTAGTGTCATTCAACGAAATTAACATGCTTCAAATAAATTATCTACTATCATGCCAATATTAAGCAAAAAATCCTAAAACATAGAGAAAACCTGGAAAATGAAGAAGATGACGAAACTTGGAGTCCAAGTCGAGTTGTCTCTGTCCTTAAGAACTTATTAGCCTCGCATCGGTGCTCTATGGATTGTTTGTGGCTAACGTTCTCCCAGGATTACTTGGATTCTTCTTGAGAAGGGGCACTCCTTACACAAGAACATGAACAATAAGGAATTGTGGAAACTCCCTTGACTATGAAACTCAAGACATCATAATATGCAAGACTTCTTAGAGAAAGTTATGAAAAATTCAGTGACTAGCAATATGAATCCAAGGCCTTATTTATAGACATAGAGGGTTACTATTAAAAATGTACCCTTATATCAAATAAGACAATTCCTATAGGATATGTTCTTTCCCCTTAAAAGACATACCATTTCCATTAAACCCAAGGGTTTAAACTCTTCACTTAAGGATTACATCCTTTCATTTCATATATAAACTCTTAAAACCATATTTAGAAAATTTCCTACAATCCCCCACAATTTTCTAAATATTCATGCAGACACTTATAAGAGTTTCCGTGAAATAAAACTGCATCGAAATAGGTAGCTTTCGCCTTGAATGTTTCCTAGTGAATGACAATTGGATTTACTTGGAAAACCAGTGACCCATAATCTTGAACTGTTATGCCGTTGGTGTAAACCAAGACAATTGCCAACACACATCCTTACCTCGACCATTTTCCGTTCTACGGTTGTGTTCATTTCGACCTTGAACATTGGTCCTGAATTCATCAAGCACTTTAGGGAATTCAGCCTGTAAAAATCCCATGGAAGCGGCCTCACTTTTTACTTGAAATAGGTGATCTACTATAAAGAGGTAATCTGTCTTTACCCTCATTAGGACTCTTCTCCTAATATAGTGATTATTAAAAGCGTTAGCTTATCCTAACCTTGACAGACACCACTCTGCGTCATTACATGAATGTGAAAGAGTATAAAACTCTACAGTGCTTGTTTTGAATTGCACAAAGTTTCAGTTTTCCCTTTTGAACCTAGATCTTGGGATCTCTAGTCAGCTAGGTTGGGTTTCCACAGTGACAATTCTTAATTTATAGGCTTCAAGCCCATTCCCCTCGATGACTTCTCAACTTGCTCTCTAGGTAAACCTTTAGTAAGTGGATCCGCTAGGTTTTCTTTCGACTTGACATAATCGATCGAAATTATACCACTTGTGAGCAGTTGTCGTATGGTATTATGTCTACGACGTATATGTCGATACTTACCATTATACATTGTATTTTGGGCTCTCCCAATAGCCGATTGACTATCACAATGTATGCTTATAGCTGGTACTGGTTTGGACCAATTTGGAATACCCTCTAGGAAATTTCGAAGCCATTCCGCTTCTTCCGCTGTTTTGTCTAATGCTATGAATTCAGATTCTATAGTAGACCGGGCAATATATGTTTGCCTCGAGGATTTCCATGACACGACTGCACCACCAAGTGTGAAAACAAATCCACTCGTAGATTTGGAATCCACTATATCAGATATCCAGTTAGAATCGTTGTATCCCTCTAGAACAACATGATATCTCGTATAATGCAGACCATATTTTGGAGTGTCTCTCAGATACCTCAAAATTCTTACCATGGCTTTCCAGTGGTTATGTCCTGGATTGCTCGTATATCTGCTAAGCCTATTTACAGCTTGAGCGATATCAGGTCGTGTGCAATTTATGAGATACATCAGACTTTTGATGATTCTCGAATACTCTAATTACGATACGCTTGAGCCAATATTCTTTGATAAATGAAGAGTTAGGTCTACAAGAGTTCTATCCACATTTAGATCTCCTTTATTATATTTCTCAAGTATCTTCTCAACATAGTGAGTCTGAGATAATATATACCCCTCTGATGTTCTAGATATCTTAATTCCTAAGATCACATCAGCTACTCCTAAATCTTTCATATCAAATTTGATGGTTCATACTTTCTTGGTAGACTGAATCATTTCATGATTACTATCAATTATCATCATATCGTCTACGTAGAGACACACAATGACATATCTTTTTTGAGTTGATTTGGTGTATACACACTTATCACACTCATTGATTTTGAAACCACTTGACAACATCTCTTTGTCAAATTTTACATGCCATTGTTTAGGTGCTTGTTTTAATCTGTATAAGGATTTTATAAGTTTGCACACCTTCTGTTCTTGTCCAGGAACATTGAAACCTTCTAGTTGTTCCATGTAAATCTCTTCATCTAGCTCACCATTTAAGAATATCGTCTTTACATCCATTTGATATCTTTCAAGACCAAATATAGCTGCTATGGCTATAAGCATTCTTATTGACGTGATACGAGTCACTGGTGAATATGTATCAAAGTAATCAATGCCTTCTTTTTTTCTATAACCTTTTATGACAAGTCTTGTCTTGTATTTATCTATTGATCCATCCGGTTTCATCTTCCATTTGAATATCCATTTGTAGCCCAGTGGCTTACAACCTAGAGGAAGATCAACCAACTCCCAAGTATGGTTTGTAGGATGGAATCAATCTCACTATTGATTGCCTATTTCCACAAAGGTTCCTACGGTGAAGATATTGCTTCTTTATAGTTTTGAGGCTCATTTTCTAACAAGTATGTCGAAAAATTGCGTCCAAATGACTTAGACATTCTAGCTCTTTTGCTACGTCTAGGTTCAATTGCCTCAATATTTTCATGTTGATCTGACTCTTGGTCAACCTGATCACTGTCTTTGACAGTATCAATAGTTCTTTTGAGAGACTATGTTCTTTGTCTTTCCTTACAAGGAAATATCTCTTCAAAAAATGTCGCATTCCTTTACTCAATTATCATATTTGGATTGATGTCATGAATTTCAGACTTATGTACTAAGAATCGATACGCACTACTGTTGCGAGCATATCCAATGAATATACAATCAACAGTTTTGGGTCATATTCTAACCTTCTTAGGTTTAGGAACCATTACTTTGGCAAGACACCCCCACACTTTTAGAAATTTGTAGGAAGGTACGTGACATTTTCACAATTCATATGGTGTCTTGTCCAATCTTCTGTGAGGTAACTTGTTCAGAACGTAGTTGGCGAAAATCAAGGCTTCCCTCCACAAGTTCTGGGGTAAACCAGAGCTTGTCAATATGACGTTCATAATTTCCTTTAACATTCAATTTTTGCGCTCTGCAATCCTATTTTTTTTAGGCGAATAAGGAGCAATAGTTTCGTGAATAATTCCATAATTGGAACAATATTCACCAAATGGTGACACATATTCCCCACATCTATCACTCCCGATTCTTTTGATTTTCTTGCCAAGTTGATTTTCAACTTCGTTCTTATAATCTATAAAGCTCTCAATAGCTTCATATTTGCTCCTCATCAAATACACATAACAGAATCTTATGCTATCATCGATAAAAGTGACAAAATACTTTTTACCGCCTCTTGTTTGTATAACATTCATATCACACACATCAGAGTGTACAAGTTCCAAGGGTTCAGAACTTCGTTCTATGGAATGAAATGATGCTCTATGCATTTTTTCTTCAACACATGCCTCACATTTATGTTGGTTATCAATTGCAAATTTAGGTATAAGGTCTATGTTAATTAATTTACGCATTGTATCATAATTAACATGTCTTAACCTTCCATGCCATACATTTTATGACTCAATAATATAAGAGGAAGTTGTAGCTTTATTATTAGCACTGTGTCGATTGACAATCATTACATTGAACTTGAAAAAGCCCTCAGTGAGGTATTATTTTCCTACATAAACATCATTTTTAGATAGTACAAACTTGTCAGAAACAAATACAAGCTTAAAGCCATTCTTGCTAAGGAGAGAGCCCGAGACCAAGTTCTTCTGAATATCAGGAACATGCAAAATATTCTTCAATATAAGCTCCTTTCTGGATGTCATCTTCAGAACCATTGTGCCTTGTCCAACCACTTTAGAGGTAGACGAGTTTCCCATTGTCAGATGATTGCCACCATCGACCTTCTGATACGTGGAAAATATCTTGCTATCAGCACATATATGACGAGTAGCCCTAGTGTCTACCCACCATTCTCTCAGATTCCCAACCAAGTTGGCTTTTGTTACAACTACTGAGAGGTTCATTTCTGATATCTCATCAGTTAGCTGCTCATCTTCAGTGACATGAGCCTCATTTTTCTTTTTCTTGCCTTTGTCCTGAGACTTCTTGTTTCTATAGTCCTTTGCCATATGACTGCTTTTTCCATAGTTATAGCACTTCCCATTGAACTTTTTATTTGCTTGGGAAGAATCAGCTCCACTGTTCTTTCTCTTTTTGCTACCCTTTTATCCTCGACGATGTTGGCCTTAGACTCCATAGTCTTGTAGCCGGCCTTCTCGGACTTCCTGTTGTCTTCTTCGATCCTGAATTGAACTCCAAGGTCTTCAAGACTCATCTGCTTCTGTTTGTGTTTCAGATAGCTCATGAAGTCCTTCCATGATGGAGGCAACTTTTCAATGATTATGGAAACTTGAAACGTCTCGCAGAGTTTCATTCATTCATCCAATATTTCATGAATGATCAATTGTAGTTCACCCAACTGAGACATTACCGTTCTTGAATCTACCATTTTATAGTCCAGGAACCTACCCACGATAAATTTCTTTTGCCTGGCATCCTCGGTTTTGTATTTCTTCTCGAGAGATTCCTAGAGAATCTTCGCAGAAATCATGCATTGGTACACATTGTACAAGGTATTGTCAAGTCCTCCCAAGAGGCAGTTCTTGCACAAGAAGTCGCCTCACGACCATGTCTCTTCTCGCAGTTGCTTGGCTGTTTCCATTTCTCCATCCACAGGACCTAGAGGATCTTTGAGGTACTTAGCCAACTGCAACGTTGTCAATTAGAAAATTATTTTACTTTGCCATTGTTTAAAGTTTGCTCCACCAAACTTTTCCGGTTTTTCTCCATGAGCAACCGGTACTGCGATATTTCCGCTAGCCATGTGTAACTGGATAAACAAACAGTAATCAATAAGTCTACAAAAGACAAATTGCACAACGATCAAACGATTGATCTTGTTTAAGTGATATACTAAGAATTCACTCGTTGTTATATTGGACAGTAGTACCAAATAACACAAGTCCTTGAATTACGACTAATGTTTCTTATGATAAGTAAATAAATGAATATTCCCAGAGGACGATGGGGGTCCGAAGTAACCACTTAAATCCCTGCCCACTTAGGCTCTTGTCGCTTTTTGACAGAATATCTTTTAAACGCTTTCTCAATGGAATATCTTAGACATTCAAACTTAGTATTACACTATAATTCACAATACAATATGTGTAGAATTATATGTGTATTAATCAATCAAGCTTGGATGGAATTACATGTGTAAGATTACACTTTTAATTCTCAACCAAGTATGCAACACACAATTAATTTCAACTTTATCACTATGTGTATGCTTGTGATAATTGAACACCCTAATATTAACTTAAATCTATACTACCAAGTTTATTGAAATACAATATATGATTTTACTAAGTCAATATTATGATAATATAAATTAATCTAAGTCTATTTTAATCTAAAAGTATTTCCAGGATTAATTTCGTTAGTGTCATGTTCGTTTCTTCGTTCGAACGAAACTTTCCAGTGAGTTCACATTCGTGTAGCATTCGTAAACGTGTTCGAACGAAGTGTTTCAGAGAGTTCACGTTCTTGTAATGTTCGTAAACGCGTTCGAACGAAGTGTTCTAGAGAGTTTACTTTCGTGTTGCGTTTGGAGACGCGTTCGAACGTTCTTTGGCAGAAAACTTGCATTTGAGTTGCGTTTGAAGACGCGTTGGAACGAGATTACGAAAATCAAAATTTTTGCCTACGTGTTCATCGGGCGTTCGAACGCTTTTGCGTATTTTTCATGCACAAAATATATTTTTCCAGAAAAATGGCTATTAACACATGCAAATTCTCATCTAACAACACTAAAAGTAGTAAGTTCTTAAGATTGTTGTGAATTTAGTGTCATTCAACGAAATTAACATGCGTCAAATAAATTATCTACTATCATGCCAATATTAAGCAAAAAACCCTAAAACTTAGAGAAAACCTAGAAAATGAAGAAGATGACGAAACTTGGAGTCCAAGTCGAGTTGTCTCTTTCCTTAAGAATTTATTAGCCCCGCCTCGGTGCTCTACGGATAGTTTGTGACTAACGTTCTCCAAAGATTACATGGATTCTTCTTGAGAAGGGGCACTTCTTACACAAGAACATGAACAATGAGGAATGGTGGAAACTCTCTTGTCTATGAAACTCAAGACCTCCTAATATGCAAGACTTCTTAGAGAAAGTATATGAAAAATTTAGTGAATAGCAATAGGAATCCATTGCCTTATTTATAGACATGGAGAGTTACCATTGAAAATGTATCCTTATGTCAAATAAGACAATTCCTAAAGGATATGTTCCTTCCCCTTAAAGGACATACCCTTCCCATTAAACCCAAGGGTTTAAACTCTTCACTTAAGGATTACATCCTTTCATTTCATATATAAACTCTTAAAACCATATTTAGAAAATTTCCAACAATATTAAATTTAAACTTTTTAATGTTCATCATAGATCATGAGATTCATGGGAGATAATTTCACCGTCTCCTGCTGATCGCGTCTTGAAAATATTGGGATGTGACATGACTCCACACACTCGTTAAAATATTCACTAACATCAACTATTTACAATCGCTAATCTGGTTAAAAGTAGCATTTACTCTGCACTAATTCTTTTTGATCGAAAAATCACCGAGTTTTTTTACATTCATACATACTTGACTAATGAAACAAAAATAAAGATTGATTGAATTTATTATTATTATTATTATTATTATTATTATTATTATTATTATTGGCAGTAGATATTGTGTGCATATGCAATCTTCTACAATTCATGTTCTATATATTTGTGATAATAAAAATATACTGGTGACAGTACAAGCACAAGACTGGGATTGTACTGTTGACGAATAAGGATAACAATAATTCATTGAAATAGAATCAAGCATAGGCATGATACAGTGTTTTACTGAAAATTTAAAAGGATTGTAGTTGGAATTTTTCAAAATATTAATTTGCATATTTATTCAACTGTAAGGTGGTGGAAATAAATGTTTCGGTGTTTAAAAAAAAAGTTATGTTGAATGAGTGTGTTAGGTGAGTTTTATAGTAATTATGTTATATTCGCTTGTAATAAATTATCCTTACTAAAAAATCATATCATAGGCATTTTTGTAATAATTAATTTTATGAAATTTAGAGTGTTAAAAATAATTTTTATAATATATATAACCTCACCTTTATTTTTTCCTTATTTTGATTCATGTATTGCCCCTATGTGAAGGACTCTCTTTGAACATACAATTCAGAGCGAATAAACACAACTTCTTTCATTCTCTTACATCTCTTTCAATACTTTTATGTTAAATTTGAAAAATCACCTTTAAATACATAATCTTCTCATACTTGCTGAATATACACATCATTTATCCATTACATACTTGTATACTTCTTGTTGACAGTTGTTTTTCGTTTCAGGGGTAATTCTGGAAATCCACTCCTCAAACAAATCTCCTCCAGCAGTGAATTTGTTTGGTTAATTGAGAACCAAAATAAACTTGGCAAGCAAACAAAAAAAATCACAAAGAAAATAAATGTTTAACGTGGTTCGGTGGAGAATGACTCAAACCTACGTCCACGGGAACAAAGAAGTGAAATTTTTATTATGAGCTCGGGTCAAGGCCGACCAGCTTTCTCTCTCTTACACTAAGATTTTTAGAGCTCTTTTACAAATTGTGAAATATAAAAAATGCTAACCCATAAATATGAGCCTTTGTCCCCCTTTTATAGGCTTTAAAATCTACTATTACACCAACGCGTGACGTCAGCTCGTGTTAGCCTGTCATTGTGGCCCATGCTCCTTTTTCCCAACTGCTCTGCAAACAATAGTTCTGGCATTCTGACTCAACCACCCTATGTCAGAGAAAAGCCATCATTCCTACATTTATCCTCTGATACATGTTCTGCGCACGTGACAGCCTGTAATTCAACCTCTCCTACGATGTTCCGTGTGTCAGAAGGGATACTGCAACCCCAACCTTGGTCTCTGGGTCGGTATGTCAAGTGGAACAACGCTGAATACTCATCTTTGCTTCTTTATCAGGTCGGATCAGTAGTCATGGACCACTTCAGATCAACCTTCACAGATTTTCAAGTTCAACCGGTTCTGATACCTTTTCACCAGGTCGGGGCGATATCCCAACCTATCCTCCTCAATTGGCTCTTCCTCATACATCTCATACATCCCTCTGTATCTCGAGTTTGGACCTTTAGTCTGACCTCTCATTCTCATAAGAGCCTTGGACCATCTGCTGTGTAAACCCCATTATACCCCTTTTCGGGCTTTAGAGTTCTTTGGGCTAAAAATCACCATCAACATCTATCCTCAAGTTCTCAGTATCAACGAATTGATGAGTTGATGTCGGGAACTATAATAAATGTGTATATTGCGCCTATGTCCTCGGGTCTTAACTCGTCAATATCAGCACTACCATGTCCCTCAGGTCATGAAAGTATGTGTATCGTCAAAAAAACACATTTCCCTGTGATGATTGCTTTTTCATTGATAATTGAAAGGTCTTTCTAGGGTTTCTAAACCGCCTCTAGGAAGTTGTGAAACCTTAATGGCCTTCCTTAAATGCCCATCACATCTCTTCAGGGCTCTTTTTCTCTTTTTCTCCCCAAGATGTCAGATATCTTTCTCTCATAGCTTGCGCGGCAAAAGCAATGACAACTGTGTCCCACTCAAATAGTAGCTTTAATCGTGGTCTTCTAATCGAATTCAATGACCGAGATCTTCATCACACGTGGCACTAATCTTGTGCATTTATTCCAATCTGACGGTCATAAACAACCTGAGCTGCCTATTTAAAGGCCACTCCACTCTAAGCGTATCTTTTACCACTTCTCCATCTTCAAAGAATCTGCATAGCTTCTTTGTTCTCTGCAACTTCGAGCCCTCAATAGCTTCAAGCATCTCCCAACATCACTCCAAGCTTCACAAGTAAGTCTCTTACTGACTCATTTCCTTGTTTATGTCTTCTATTTGCAATAATGGTGATAGTCTGCATGTGTTGTCTATTTGTGTTCTTGTTGCTTGTTATAGGGTTTACTTTTGTGTTAAGGGAAGTATGAAGGGGGGTTTATTCGTGTGGGCGTATGCTTTTGAATGCATGTTTGGGTGTGTCTTTCTGGACGGAGCATGTGTTTCTGGGGTCTTCGTGAGTGTGTTTTCCTTGATTGTGTTATGTGAATTTACTGTTTGCCATTGATAGAGTGCTTAGAGCCTTTTTAGGGTTGGCCATTTGGTAGGGGTGATGACACAGTAACCTTAGTTTTAGTGTAAACTCCACTAACTATAGAATTAATTATGTGAACTAACTTTCCACCTCGAGTCTTGTTATGACATGAATGTTTGACTCGGGGTGGGTCTTCTTCCCCTATTCCCCTCAACACCTTACCTCCCAACGTGCCGCCCACACGTGAGATCGTCCACAGCTCGCGATCAGAAAGTCCCGATGACTACGACATCACACCGACCACGTCTGAAGAAGAGAGTCATTCATACCATAAAAGGGTTTCCTCCTCAGACTCGACTTCGTGTGTCCTGACATGGATCGGGCCTCGTCAATAACCGAACTCAACTTTGTAGGTTCTGACATCCCGAACTCGACTTCATGGGTCTTGACATGGATCGGACCTCGTCAATAATCATAACCGATCTGCAACTACTGAGGGTGAGGTTCGACACCCCCGAGGCTATCAGCTTACATCCCATGAGGAAGATGATCTGGTGAGCCGCCCTAGTGACGATCGAGTATCATTGTGCATGAATTTCTTCGACATGGGGTTACGTTTGCCTATGAAAAAATACTTTTTGAAGATGTTGTCATCCATTAATCTAGCCCTGTGCCAGCTTAATTTTAAACGGATGAAAGGTACTGGCTGGCCCTTACTTAATTTGGAGTTGAGCCGGGCTAGGAGAACCGACTTCTCTGAATTGAAGAGGCGATACCGAATGAATGCCAACCCAAAAGAATATAAGGGTTGGTACTACCTTTCAGCTCATGCCAGGGTCCCCCATATTATCACCAATCGCTCAGCTACTAATAAGAATTTCAAGGGAAAGTTGTTCTGGGTCGGGGGCCCTTGGGGAAGACGTCGTTGGGGCTATGACGAAGGCTTCTCAGTCCCGAACATCTTTCGAGTGGGAGGTAATGGCCCGACCTATATTTTCCTTCTGACTAAGTGATCTTCTAACTTCCGCGCCTTTTGCAGCTTGCTGAGGCAACCTCCCAAAAGTCCACCATGAGACCCGAGCCACGGTAAAGAAAGCACTTGAATTCAAAGGCCATTATAGGGAACTTTTCAACCCTTCTGCTTTGGCCGACTCGGGCCTTACCCCGAGCACTCCACCACCCCAGTCCAGGCAGACTGGTAAATGTTAACCGAACCACTGACTTCGTGTTTGCTGTCTTCTCATTTTCTTTATATTTTACTCATCTTCATGTTCTAACTGTCTTTTTTTTTTGTTTTACTGGAATGTATGGTTTCAAAAGCCCTGTCCAGGTTGCTTGGGAGGCAATGTGGGCTTCCCGGGACGAGTCTAAAAGTGCCCGACCCCGAATGAATACCTCGATTATGCTAGAAGCCAGACGTAATTCAACACATACAGTTGGGATAAAGGCAAAGCCCCGACCACCCCTCCTCAAACTAAAGAAGGTGCCCCACTGTTGGGAATCACTAATTTCACCTATGATGTGAGTGAAAACATAACCTAAATTCTCCCGACCTTCAATTACGTGGCCAATATCGTAAGTTTGGAGCAGGCTACATCATACGCTGATATTTCGCTTAAGGACATCATTGGCAGAACCTGCCAATTCTATGCAAAGGTAATTGGACTTCTATTTTATACTTATATTTCTTCATTTCGTTATATTGACCCCGTCTTCTACGCTGCAGCTAGTCTATATTTTTTCCACCAACATAGATGTGTTGACGAACACCCTTTCTGAAGGGGGACAGGCCCAAAGACTCCAAAGTCGCCTGACTGAGAGGGAGAAAGAGCTGTTGAAGCAGCTGGAGGAAGCAAAGGCATAAATCTTGGACCTCAAGCAGTCTGAGGAAGAGGCCAAGGCCGAAGATGCCTCTCTTCACCAAGCTTTAGAGATCACTAAGAATGAGAGGCATGGGGCCAAAGTCGAGGCAGCCTAGAAGAAAGACGAACTCAAGCTTCAACAATGGCAAACTGTCATGGCCGAGAGCAAGCTTGATGAAAAAAATGGACCAGCTGGAGAAGGCTTTGGATGAGATTTCCAAGTCTCAAGATGAGTTGGCCAAGTCTCAAGACGAGCGAAAAAGTATACTCACCAAGTTGCCTGATCGTTTGGAGGCTGTTAAGCAAGAGGCCAAATTAGAAAGCTGACGGAATGTATTTAAATATTCGAACTGACCCAACCCGACCTGGACTTGGAGATAATTCACAATATCCTGAAGGTCAATGGTGCCTCCTCTTCAAGGGGACCCCAACCCCTCATCGTCTGCTACTGCCCCTCCTGAAGACTCTCATATCCCATTTGCCTAATTCCAACCCTTTTCTTCCCATTTTTTATGTGGGTAACCCCGAGGGGCCCATTGTAAAAACTTCTTAATGAATGAACATAATTTTCGCATATGTATTTCTTTTACTGAATCATACACCAAACACATACCTGATATGAGGAAACTTCCACTTCAACACGCTGAACTGATTAACTTTAATCAACACTTGGTAAATTTAACCAAAGTTATTGCAACCACTCCCCTAAATGACCATACTCCAAGCAAATATTAGTGCCCAAGCCCCACATAACGTAATTATACTCTTATGATGTTTTACTTAGCAGATTCATCATTCTTCAAACAAAGCAGTTTTTTGCTCAACCAACTTCCACATTTATGTTAACAAGCATGACAAGTTCTCGGCGGTACATAACCTGACCCCGATCCAATATAATAACTTGGCCATAAGGGAATTTTCTCTCATTGTGCCATCCAACACTTGGCCATGAGGGAGAAATTCCAACCTCATACCAACAAACGCAATAAGGCCTCGGTGGGACATAACCCGACCCCGAGCCAATGCAATCACTTGGCCATAAAGGAATGTTCTTTCCTTATGTAATCCAACATTTGGCCATGAGGGAGAAACTCCAACCCCATGCCAACAAACACAATACGACCTCGGTGGGACATAACCCAACCCCGAGCAGGTGCAATCACTTGGCCACAAGGGAATTTTCCTTCCTTGTGTCATCCAACACTTGACCATAGGGGAGAAATTCCAACCCCATGCCAACAAGCATAATAAGACCTCGGTGGGATATAACCTGACCCCGAGCCGATGCAATCACTTGGCCACAAGGGAATATTCATTCCTTGTGTAATCCAGCACTTGGCTATGGGAGAGAAACTCCAACCCCATGTCAATAAAAACAATAAGGCTTCGATGAGACATAACCTGACCTCGAGCCATCACATTTTCTTACCTAGATTGGCCGGGAGGGAAGATCTTCAACCTCCATCCATCTCATTGGACACTGGTAATGGTGTCCCACCAAGCCATCTAGTAAAATAAAAGTAAAAAATAAGGACAACGGAGGTGACGTATCACAAAACTCGTACTGACTCAAAAGAAACAACGAGGGAACTTAAGAGAGCATCGTGCCTCATATTACCCAAAACAAAAATTCTGAACCTTATAATCTAGACGTCCCGGTGAACTGAGCTACGGTTCGAGGGGCAGCTAACGCCATGAGACTTTTTCCCATGCTAGGTAGGCCCGAGTCAGCATCATCCCTATATAATTTCCTATGATAAGGATGTCATCTACATACAATACTAGGAAAATTATCATGCTCCCACTCACTTTCTTATAAACACATGGTTCTTCCTCGTTCTTGATGAATCCATATAATCTAATTATCTCATCAAAATGATGATTCCAGCTTCGGGATGCCTGTTTAAGTCCATAAATAGACTTTTGGAGCTTACAAACCAAGTTTGAAGTCTCACTGGATACGAAACCCTCTGGTTGTTCCATATAGATATCCTCTTCAAGGAATCCATTTAGGAAAGCGGTTTTCACATCCATCTGCCATATCTCATAGTCATGATATGCATCAATGGCTAAAAGAATCCTAATGGATTTTAGCATGGCTACTGTCGAAAAAGTTTCCTCATAGTCAATCCTAGGACGTTGAGTGAAACCTTTCGCTACCAGTCGGGCCTTAAAGGTTTCCACATTTCCATCAGGCCCTTGCTTCCTTTTGTAAACCCATTTACAACCAATAGGTTTAACTCCTTCAGGAAGTTCAACTAAATCCCAGACTTGATTGGCATGCATTGAAGCCATTTCAAATTTCATGGCTTCTTGCCATTTTCTCGAATCGATATCCAATATCGCTTCTTTATACATAGTCGGATCTGTTTCCTCTAAGAGGAGAACATCAAGGCTCACATCATATGTTAAAAATAATCTCTCAAGAGGCCTTGATATTCTATTCGACTTATGTAGAACCTGTGTTGTAGATCCTTCATCTAATTGGATCTATGGTTCCATCTCAGGTCCCTTAATATTGGGATCAAACTCATCAAGTTTAATCTCTCTAGAATTCCCACTTTCTCCCAAAAATTACTGTTCAAGAAAAGTTACAAAGCGAATAACAAATACATTTTGTTACTCGTAATCGTAGAATTGATATCCCATGGAATTATCAGGATATCCAACGAACCTATATTTATACCTTATGGGTGCTAGTTTATCTCGTTGCGCAATTCTAACGTATGCATGACAACCCCAAATCTTTAAATGACTAAGACTTGGATTTCTACCGAACCATATCTGATAGGGGGTCTAGAAACAGCTTTCGATGGAACCTTATAAGTATGTAGGCAGCAGTTAGTAAAACATAACCCCAAAGGTAATAAGGAAGATCTGTATAGCTCATCATGGATTGCACCATATCCAATAAAGTATGATTTCTTCATTCAGACACACCATTGTGTTGCGGTGTTCCTGGTGGGCTATATTGGGCAAGAATTTCATTCTCCCTTAAATAATTTCTTAATTCTTCACTCATGTATTCACCACCTCGATCTGATTTAAGGCATTTGATGAATTTACTGGTTTGTTTTTCTACTTTATTTTGGAATATTTTGAACTTGTCAAATATTTCTGACTTATGTTTCATCAAATAGACATATCCATATCTAAACTTGTCATCTGTGAAAGTCACAAAGTATGTTGAACCATCATGAGCGGCATGATTTAATGGACCACACACATCGTTGTGTATTAGCTTCAGTAAATCTCCAGCACGGTGTCCAACACCTAGAAATAGGGCCTTTGTCATCTTTCCTTGGATACATGACTCACAAATCGGATAAGGATCTAAGGTAAGATTTTCAATCAAACCATCCTTTACCAATTTGGATAGACGTCTAACACCTATGTGGCCCAATCTCATATGCCATAATTCAGCATTATTTATTTCAGACTTCCTACTTGTATTTTTCTCTATATTAAAGACATCTCTACATGTTTCCAAAACATAATGACCGTTTGATAAAGAACATTCACATTTCAACAAATTTTCTTTATCATACAAACATAAAGTTTCATCCTTAATGTTTATTTTACATCCCCCTTTATCTAATATTGGCAGTGATATTATTTGTCCGATAATTGAGGGAACATAATAACAGTTATGCAAATCTAATTTACATCCATTTGGGAGATCTAGAAGAACTGTTCCTATGGCATTGACATCCAATGTCTCACCATTGCCAACTCTAAGCTGGATCTCTCATTTATTCAGTCTTCTTTTAACCCTCATTTCCTGCAGGGAATCGCAAATATGAGTAAAACTGCCTGTGTCTAACACCCATCCACTATTTACATCTAAGGCTAATGAGATGTATATAATTGGAAAAATACAAAGCGTACCAGAGGGTCCTACTTTTCCTTTTAGCTCTAGATAATCCTTCTTCCAATGTCCAGACTTCTTGTAATGTAGACATTGATCACGAGCTACTTTCGATTTTGCGCCTTTGCGCTTATTGGAGTTCTTCTTTGATATATTCTTCTTCCCCATCTTTATTTTATTTGACTTCCCAGAAGTCTTTGAAGAGCCAGCTACACCATGGAGATATAATGTGGGGTTGCCTTTCCTCAAATCTTGCTCCACCGTGTGTAGCATGTTGTGAAGTTCTTCGTATGTGTCATGCATCGAATGCATATGGAAATTCAATACAAATCTAGCATAAGAACCAAACAAAGAAGACATAATCAAATTACGGCCCAACCATTCATCAAACACAATGCCATGTCATTCCAGATATCGAATCTGGTCTATCATGTTCAAAATATGAGTACTGTCATCTCCTCATTCCTTGGGTTCAGTACGGAACAATTCCTTAGACCTCCGATAAAGTTCCATCTCTTGGTTTGGCTCGAAATACTCCTTGAGTGTTCGCATGATGCTCCAAGCATCTGGTGTGGAGTCAGGATTTATTTCAACAGTCAATGGATTGATAGTGACATAAGTCAACTTTTCAAACTCCAAGACACGGCACATGTGTTGGGGTTTTAGCGCGGGCGCAGCGGAAGCTCGCGGTTCGGGTGAAATCATAATTTTAAAACTTTTTAAATTACCGAGTAAATTATTCAATATCTAATATGAATAATTCATTCATATTTCACTTAAACATATTTATTCGATATCAAATAATGACATAAATAGTTAAGAAACATCGCGAAACTTTTACGAAAATATTTTTCCGTAAAATGGCATAAACCGCGTTTTTGACCGAACTGACTACCCAATGTACATGCGGGCTGCCCAGGTCAGCCCTAACAGTACTAGGGCAGTTCATGGGCTGCCTGAACAGTGGTGAATTCATTTTTTGGGAAGCAGTCACCCGGTTGGCTCAAAAGTCACCCGGTAACGCCGTTTTCCACCGTTTTCGCATATTTCAACTCCGAAACAATTTCCGGTAATTGTTCCAACACCCAAAACACATCCAATACATTCATATGATATTATTTTCATCACAATAAACCCAGTTTTTCCAGATCTGATTTTGTAACAAAAATAATCAATTTTTCATGCTTTAATCCAACTTTTTCAACATTAATCAAATTAATCACAACACCAATTCAAGTCACCACCAATGAAGCACCCAAGAACAATTATAGGCATTACAAGAGTGGTCATAACACTCTAGAATGGAAACATATCATCAAATGATCTAATTGAACCAATATTACAATAATATCATTCAATATCACTTCACACATGCACCAAGCCTTCAATTCCATCCTCCAAATCAAAAAGCCCCAAATTCTTAAGAAAAGAAGAAGCCCTAGGATCTCACTAGATCATCAAGAAACAAGAAATATATTTTCTAAGCTTAGAGAAATATAGAATTACCTTTAATCCTCTTAATTCTTTAAGCTTTTTTCTTGATTTTCTTCATTTCTCAACTTGAATCATCAAGCAATATTTGAGAGTTTTTGGTAGAGGAAGAATCGTCCATGGAAGCTTGAATAAATGAGAAAACAAAATTTTCTAATTTAAAGCAAGCTTGACCGACCTAGTGGGGGCAATTTGGTCATTTTGTAATTTAATTTCATTAAATTAAAAGTAAGCTTTATGTTGGCAAATCAAATTTACACACATTAAGCTTAATTTAAAACATGCCACATGTATCTATAATAATTATGAAGGGGTTTTAAGGGGGAATATAGGTAACGCAGCGGAATCGAGGAAAATCAAAATTTTCCGATTTCAAAATTTTTTCTCGGATCAATCAAATAAACTTATTTATTTAATTATCCAATTATCAAATTCTGAAAAATTACAAAAGAGATCAAATTTCTTGGTAATTACTGAATTGCCCCAAAACTTTATAAATTGATCATTTTAGTCCAAAAGTTGTCAAATACAATTTTGGATGATTCTAAATCATTTCTAAAATGTTTTTCAACACATCTAATGCATCAAAATCAGATTTCACACAAATCCCCAATTTTTCTGAAATTGCTGAGAGCACCCCCAATTTTCAGTATTTTGCAATTTGGTCATTTTGTTCAAAAACAAGCCAAGATCAAATCCAATTAACCCAAAATTTTACATGCATCATATTCATACCAAAATACATCACATATATAAAAAGCCCCAAATTTAGAGAAGGTGATGAACCCTAATTTTTCAATTTCATCAAATTGTCCAATTTCACCAAATTTACAAAATCCAACGCTTTAATCCATTCAATACTTCACCAATCAAGCCTCACCACTTTGAAATAACTCTAGAACAATTCTAGGTCACCAAGGAGTGGCATACTAACTCTAGAATGACAACTTTGATTTTCAAAGAATCAAAAGTAAAGCTTTGAAACCATTTCAAGCTTACTTACATGCATCAATCTTTCATCAAAGTTCACAACCAAAATAAACACAAACTATAAGAAGAGAGGCAACATCAAAGCAACACAAATGATGCTAAGCATGTTAGAAACATTTTCATGTTGAAAACTTTAAAGAAAAACTTACAAAACTCAAAGATTTCCAAGCTTTTTCCTTTAGCCTCCAAGCTTTTCTCTCAACTTCTTTTATGTTTATTTGGTATCAAATGAACTTGTTAAACCCTAAAATTGAAACAAAACAATTTATATCTCCTCCAATTAGCCTTGGCCGAATATGTGAGAAGAAATAAATAAATATCTAGATATTTGCTTTTATTTCAATTAAAGCTTTAACAACTTGTATAACTTTATCATTAAACCATTTAATGAATTTCTTAAAGTCAACAAAGGCAACCAAAAGCATTTCCATAATTATCACAAATTTAAGATATTTATATTTCAATTAATTTAATCATTTAACAATTAAATAATTAATTAATTATTTAAATACAATATATTAAATATATGTATTATATTTACATTAAATATCAAATACATATATATATTTTTGATATTAGTCAATATCTCAATTTGACAATTAATTAATATGTATTTCATAAAATCTAACATTAAATGCAAATACACAAAAATTAGGAAAAGACTATTAGGTCCCTACACATGTATTTTTCGTTTAACCTTTAAACGACTTATAAATAATCAGTATTATTTATAAATGTTGCCATAGTGCTCTACGAGTATATTTCATTAGTGAGACTCTCTAGATTCAGGTATATCCGTCACAAAATCCAATTTCGTGTCCATAATTTACCCACCCGTAAATTATGTAAATTATGACGACCATGGATAAACTAGCTGAATCATACAAGTCGAGGTCATTGCATACGTATAATCCATTTGTCACAGGTATCCGGATAATCCCAGAGATATAGATGTAAACGTCAAATCTCTATAGGTATTATCCCATCGACGTATCTATTAGCAATCTCTAAATAACATTCGGAACTTACTTCCGAAGTATACTGTGGCCACAGATTTAACAGACTGCTAATCATATATGGACTACCTATGCTCTGTACACAGAACTGACGGATCCTATCTTGATACACACAGGATATCCTGAGGATCGGTCCACACCCAACGAACAGGCGGAGGTCTGATCTAAATAGATCGGTGACGTGACTGCCATCTAAGTGTGGAGGATGTCTCATACATCCACAGTGGTATCTCAAGTCGAAGGACCACTATGCTACTCAACCCGAGAAGATTATTATTGACGTTGGTGTACCATCCATTAAGAATCTTCGGTGAGTCGTTCAGTGTTTATCCACTATAAACACCTACACGTCTATACGAGTCTCCCTAGACTCATGGTTCATTGGGATAAACCATCGGACCAAGTCTCGATATACTACATGTACTGGTCTCAACAGATTTTACTAACCGACCCGTGTTAGTGAATCTTGACCAGGAACTATATTTGATAATATACATTAGCAGTGACACTTCCCAATGTCAATTACAACTAGCTTTGTAACTGTGTACTGCATTATATATTATCGAGTCTTTGTCTAATATATACATATCACTAAACAACATTTAGTTTCAATCTAATCGTAATCAGATCGAATACGTATATAAAAACAAGAGGTGCAACCATAAATAAGTAATATTATGGAAAATGAGATGTTCGTATTCATGAATCAGACATAAATACAGTCCGGATTGGCGCTCTGAGCACCAACCCTAACAATTTCTCCCATTTTCTCTAGTGCCAATCCACGGTATCATATACACATCTCAATGTGTATCGGATACTCATGGCTCTCAAAAGCTCACCTAGCACTTAAGAGGTAGGCAACAAGAAGTAGGTCCGCTATTACATATTGAGTTTGTCAAACAAACTTCATCGTTTCTCATAGTCAGCATCATTCATATTTTGTAGAATCTAAATTATACATTAATATGACTCTGATGCTACATCAATATTGTGCTACAACTACTGAGTTGTCCAAGTATTTAGGGATCAAATCCAAAATACTATGAAGACAACCGCAAGCACAACAACAATACAAAACTTCTAATTTATAAGGTCACTATGCAACTTCATAATTCAATACTTCATAAGTTGCATCTAATTCCACTAAATAGTAGAATCTTTCGTGACACTCCCACTGCATCTTTTGTGACTCTTTATGACGTAGACTGTCTAACGTCATAATTAGTCTCAAAACTAATATGACCCTATTGGTTGCAGAATGTATTCTCCATGAATTAGAAACTCGTTCTTAATATCTCAAAGATCACAAAGAACGTGTCTCAAGATCCATCCTATGGTCTATAGGATATCAAAATAACTCGTAACAATTACGATTAAATCGATATCTACAATCGCACATTATAAAGTATTTATTATGTCATCATCAAATGATACATAAGATTGATTAGACATTCTAATCAATATCTCTTTCGAAAAAGGAATCATCTTTTACGAAAGATGAATACTTTATATAAGACACACAATAACTGTCATACAGTTATACTAACTGTCATACAGATACCTAGTTATGTCCTTTATTAGATCATATCTAATGCACGACTAATAGGAGTATCTCACAAGTCTCCAAGTTTTATATCATATATAAAACTTATATCAAATATAACAGAGACTACTCCCACTGCTTTCACGGAGTAAAGAAGACTTAGGTAAATCTTTTACCTTACAAACATCTCATTATTACTATAATAATGATAATGTTGTTAGGATATATAACACTAGAAAGTAATTTGTACGCTCCCACTAACCCTTCAAGCACATATGTATTCTCTATACTTTGACAAGATCAGACAATCTGACTGATATCAAAAATAGAGAATACGGATTTCCGGAAGACTTATCCGAGTCTACAATAGGCTCCATAAGCTAGCACACTAAACTGCGATCTCAGCAGAACACAAACTCTAGGGCCATTCCAGAATGAACTCTTCAAACAAAGAAATCACAACTGATCTCTTATCTGATAAGTCATTCAAAAATGCCACTTTGCATTCATTAGCTAAAATGTACAGTTTAATATCAACATTAACCAATATATCTTTAATTGTTCAATTAGTGTGACTAGAGACAAGTTTCCTCAGAATCTACAATAGATTACTGAGTATAACTTTTCTCACTGTCATACTGTAAAAGTCAAACCTTTAATAAGCTCACACTGCTTTCGCTGCGCAAACAATTAGCACATATCATGAACTAATTCATAATGAAAGCTTAATCAAGTTCAAAACTTGATCGTAGTAAGCTATGAACAATCTTAGATCTATGGTTCAATGGTGAACTTCCAGAATCGATATCAAATATCGCTTCCATTATAAGTTATAGGATAATTTTCTTCAATAAGAAACAACAAAAACCATTAAGTATCAAATACTCGTAAATGATTCTGTTATCCTATTGGACTTGTACGGAAGATGTATAAGGGTTGTTTCATCTTATTAATTACGTAGTTCCAATTATAGTTTATCATTCTCACATTTGACTTCAATAAGTCAAGTCATTTTTACAATAATTAACATCTGATGTTACACACCAAGTAATAAAACGATTTTATTACTTAGGATCGTAGGAAAGATATTTTATTAAATAGAATACAATATTCTATAAAATAGAATAAATGATAAACTTTTACTTATACCTCCGAGGTGTAAGTAATTTCCATTATATAACTATTATATAAATAGAAATATTCAAATCTCAAACTTTTCAAGATTCTGATTTTCTACCTATACATATCATATGTGCAACTGTGGAAATTAATGGAACCTAAATTAAAGGATGAACTAGTGTTACTGGAGCATATCCCCAAGAGTATGAAACTAATTGTTGGTAACATTCAATATCAAAAGAATCAAATCATATAAGATTCGACTGCTGCCCACTTTTCAATTCCATCAAGATGGAATCGTGGAAGAATAATATTGAATAAGAATCATATCACTAATAACCTTAGAACTAATTGCTTTCTTTAATTCATATGTTTGATCGTATCAAATATCTTTGAACAGTTCAAAGACATGTAATGAATTTTAATGATAGAGTTCTCACAAAACTTCAGATTGAATATATTTGAACAAGTCAAAAATGTTCACCTACGTTTCATCAGAACAGATTGAAAGTTCTTGATCATTCAAGACTTTCAATATGTGTTCTTTTAGAAACACGTAACTAAGTTATGAAATTCATAAACTAAGTTACGAAGTAAAGAAAACTACCTTAAGCAATTACAAATCATTAAAACTACATACATCTAATGTATCAGTTTAATGAATCTGGTGGTCCAATGACAAATCATTGGTTAAACGAGATTTTAATCACCTTCCTGAATACAATATTCATTAAATGGATAAGGATGTGTGGTGTGATCTTTATCAAACCATCCTTTACCATACATAATAAGCATCTAATGCTTAAGTGATTAAACTCATAAAACACCGTTTTAAATTATTTATTTTACCGAATAATTTTTTTCTTAATGTTTATCTCTACACGCCAATGACACTACTAGTTATATTTAAAATATAACAATTATTATAAAAGAAAAAGTAACTATCCAATAGTCGCGAGTTCCGATATCAAATATCAAAACAATCGTTAACTAATATTTTTAAATAACTAGATGGGAGATCTGATATCCAATACCTATAGTTGTAGTATTGTGAAAATCGATATTTTCTATACACAACTATAACGCATCTCCTTTCTTTAGCTTTACTATTTGCATTCAACTATTCACAACAATTGTAAATAATTGATTAGCAAATTGTGTGAGACACATTGCCTCTAAAGGTCATTAAGCTAAGAAACGTCATTACTGGATAAACAAATACCTAATGGGGCTTTCTTAATACCAGTCAAGAATCTCGAGACTGAACTAATTCAAGTCAATTCTTACTGCATAAGAAACTATTCTCTCTAAAGTATTATATCCTAAAAGGGATATCTATCTAGATTATCTATCATGACTTAGAAACTAAGTCATTAACCATCTTGATTTTTGAAGAAAATCGGAACAATAGTTCCCGATGGTTTAGACCAATCTAATAATATCCTAGTCTAGTAGTATCTAGAACCTATTCTAGAATAACTGCAACCAAGAGTCAAGTCAGATAACATATCAAAATATGTGTGCAGTGAATTAAAAGTTTAATTTAATCTAATATATAAATTAAGGAAAACAAACAAGCGGCTATTTCCATAATAATACACACTGCCTAAGTTAAGGAATATTTTAAACTTAGCAGTGCCTCCCACTTTTTTACGTAATACCGTAATCCCCAACGGAAAAACAAGAATTCAAATAATAATCGAATTCCATAATGGGAAATGGACCCCATGAATATATTTCGACTCACAGCAGAGGCACGGTCTCGCCTACGTATATTCATAGGTAGACAACTCATTTGTCAATCACTCAATAGTGACTCTGAGGTTCCGGTCCTGATCGTTTCTCATTGTTGCTGCTAAGGCAGGCCCACAAGGAGACGTACCAAGGTTAAACTCGTCAATGATAAACTCAAGTTACTTGCGTAACCCTGACAGCTAGGGCACGTTCAGGATTTCGCTTTCGCTTGAATTTATCTAGTATCTAATATACATCCGGCATAAATAAATCTCTATCGGCTACACCCTCACAGCAGAGGCACGATCTCGGATGTAGTCACGAAAAAATATTTATAAACCGTATTGACAAGGCGAACCAAGAAACAAGTATTCCAAATACCAGTTATTTTAAAACCTTATTAAGCGGGATATTCCAAAACTGTCATACACTTTAAATTTAATCAAATTAAATGAAAGCATGCATGTATCAAGTAAAGATAAGAACAAACATTAGATTTTAAAGGGCTAATCATATGGGGTGTCCAGAATCAGACAAAGGCTCTGATACCATTTTGAAGGAGTTTTAAGGGGGAATATCGGTAACGCAGCGGAATCGCGGAAAATCAAATTTTCATATTTCAAAATTTTTTCTCGGATCAATCAAATAAACTTATTTATTTAATTATCCAATTATCAAATTCTAAAAAATTACACAAGAGATCAAATTTCTTGTAATTAACGAATTGCCCCAAAACTTTATAATTAATCATTTTAGTCCTAAAGTTGTCAAATACAATTTTGGATGATTCTAAATCATTTCTAAAATGTTTTTCAACACATCTAATGTATCAAAATCAGATTTCACACAAATCCCCAATTTTTCTGAAATTGCCGAAAGCACCCCCAATTTTCAATTTTTTGCAATTTGGTCATTTTGTTCAAAAACAAGCCAAGATCAAATCCAATTAACCCAAAATTTTACATACATCATATTCATACCATAATACACACACATAATTAAAAGCCCCAAATTTGGAGAAGGTTATGAACCCTAATTTTTCAATTTCATTAAATTGTCCAATTTCACCAAATTTACAAAATCCAACACTTTAATCCATTCAATACTTCACCAATCAAGCCTCACCACTTTGAAATAACTCTAGAACAATTATAGGTCACCAAGGAGTGGCTTACTAACTCTAGAATGACAACTTTGATTTTCAAAGAATCAAAAGTAAAGCTTTGAAACCATTTCAAGCTTACTTACATGCATCAATCTTTCATCAAAGTTCACAACCAAAATAAACACAAACTATAAGAAGAGAGACAACACCAAAGCAACACAAATGATGCTAAGCATGTTAGAAACATTTTTCATGTTGAAAACTTTAAAGAAAAACTTACAAAACTCAAAGATTTCCAAGCTTTTTCCTTTAGCCTCCAAGCTTTTCTCTCAACTTCTTTTATGTTTATTTGGTATCAAATGAACTTGTTAAACCCTAAAATTGAAAAAAAAAACAATTTATATCTCCTCCAAATTAGCCTTGGCCGAATATGTGAGAAGAAATAAATAATATCTAGATATTTGCTTTTATTTCAATTAAAGCTTTAACAACTTGTATAACATATCTTAAACCATTTAATGAATTTCTTAAAGTAAACAAAGGCAACCAAAAGCATGTCCATAATTATCACAACTTTAAGATATATATTTCAATTAATTTAATCTTTTAACAATTAAATAATAATTAATTATTTAAATACAAATATATTAAATATATGTATTATATTTACATTAAATATCAAATGAATATATATATATTATGATATTAGTCAAATATCTCAATTTGACAATTAATTATTCATAAAATCTAACATTAAATGCAAATACACAAAAATTAGTAAATGACTATTAGGTCCCTACACATGTATTTTTTTTCGTTTAACCTTTAAACGACTTATAAATAATCAGTATTATTTATAAATGTTGCCCTAGTGCTATACGAGTATATTTCATTAGTGAGACTCTCTAGATTCAGGTATATCCGTCACAAAATCCAATTTCGTGTCCATAATTTACCCACCCGTAAATTATGACGACCACGGATAAACTAGCTGAATCATACAAGTCGAGGTCATTGCATACGTATAATCCATTTGTCACAGGTATCCGGATAATCCCAGAGATATAGATGTAAACGTCAAATCTCTATAGGTATTATCCATCGACGTATCTATTAGCAATCTTTAAATAACATTCGGAACTTACTTCCGAAGTATACTATGGCCACAGATTTAACAGACTGCTAATCATATATGGACTACCTATGCTCTGTACACAGAACTGACGGATCCTATCTTGATACACACAGGATATCCTGAGGATCGGTCCACACCCAACGAACAGGCGGAGGTCTGATCTAAATAGATCGGTGACGTGACTGCCATCTAAGTGTGGAGGATGTCTCATACATCCACAGTGGTATCTCAAGTCGAAGGACCATTATGCTACTCAACCCGAGAAGATTATTATTGACGTTGGTGTACCATCCATTAGAATCTTCGGTGAGTCGTTCAGTGTTTATCCACTATAAACACCTACACGTCTATACGAGTCTCCATAGACTCATGGTTCATTGGGATAACCATCGGACCAAGTCTCGATATACGACATGTACTGGTCTCAACAGATTTTACTAACCGACCCGTGTTAGTGAATCTTGACCAGGAACTATATTTGATAATATACATTTAGCGGTGACACTTCCCAATGTCAATTACAAACTACTAATAGCTGTAACTGTGTACTGCATTATATATTATCGAGTCTTTGTCTAATATATACATATCACTAAATAACATTTAGTTTCAATCTAATCGTAATCAGATCGAATACGTATATAAAAACAAGATGTGCAACCATAAATAAGTAATATTATGGAAAATGGGATGTTCGTATTCATGAATCAGACATAAATACAGTCCGGATTGGCGCTCTGAGCACCAACCCCAACAAATTAAACATATTGCATAACATTTATGTAATATGGATATTATTTAATTATTCAAATATTTTACATTTAAATATCTAAATAATTAATTAATATGATTATTATTATATATGTATTTTTATTTACATTAAATAACAAATACATATATTAATGGCATGTGTCAAAATCTCATTTGACAATTAATTAATGTGTATCTAATCAAATTACGTATCAAATACAAATACACAATAATTAAGATTTACTAAAAATGCCCTTATGCATGTGTCTTCGTTTTACCGTTTAAACGATTTGAATTAACTCATTTAATCCGATGAAGTATTATAAATAATCTGTATTATTCATAAAGCGTTGGTCAAGTGCTCAACGAGTACACTTCATATTTTGGGACTCTCTAAGTTTAGGTTTATCCGTCACGAAATCCAATTTTGTATCCATAATTCACCCACTCATGAATTATGATGACCACGGATAATCTCGCTAAACTATGTAAGTCGAGGTCATTGCATACGTATAATCCCTCCGTCACAGGCTATCCATATTATACTTGGGATATAGATAACAACGTCAAATCCTTATGGTATAATATAGTCGACTTTCAAATTTACGATCTCTAAATAACACTCGGAACTTGCTTCCGAAGTTAAACCACAGCCATGGATTTACTAGATCGCAAACACGTGTAGATACCTATTCACTGTACACAGGACTAACATATTCTATCTTGATACGCATTGGATATCATGAGCATCAGTCCACACCCATCGAACATGCGGAAGTCTGATCTAAATAGATCGGTGATATGACTGCCATCAAAGTGTGGAGGATAACTCATATATCCACTGTCGTATCTCAAGTCGAAAGACCACTATGCTCACTCAACTCGAGAAGATTTATATTGACGTTGGTGTACCATATATTAGGAAATCTTCAGTGAGTCGTTCAGTATTTATCAAATAAACACCTACATGTCTATACGAGTCTCCCGAGACTCATGGTTCATTGGGATAAACCATCGGACCAAGTCATGATATACGACATGTACTGGTCTCAGTGGATTTTTCTAACCGACCTGTGTTAGTAAATCTTGATCATGAACTTTATTTAAGGATATACAACTTATAGTGACGATTCCCAATGTCAATTACATACTATGTTGTAACTGCGCACTACATTGTAAATCCTAGGGTCTTTGTCTAATATACACGTATCACTAAATAAGATTTAGTTTCAATCTAATCATAATTAGATATCTAATCGTAATTAGATCGAATATGTATATAAAAGAAAAGAGGTGCTACCATTAAATAAGTAATATTATGGAAAAAGTGCATTGATCGTATTCATGAATCGGACATAAATACTATCCGGATTGGCACTCTGAGCAGTAACCCTAACAACATGTTCATGCTGTTAGGGTTAGTTCTCTCCTTTTAGCTTATTGGAATCCAAAAGTTTCATCAATGGATTAGCGGCAGCCATCTACGAGACAATATTTTTTAAAACAATTACAGAATATTTTTCATTTCAAAAGTAATAATACTAATTTATTATGGAATTTTAAATCTATTAGTGCTCTCCCATTACTTTACGTAATTCCGTAATCTCCCTTAACGGAAAATTAAAAATTTGACTATCAAAATTTCATAGCAGGAAGTGGATCCCATGAAATTTACTCCAGCCTCACACTAATGACAATATTGGCCTTTGTAAACTCATTAGGTAGATCTCCAAGGTCAATCACATTAATGTGACTCCTAGTTTGGTCCTGAACCGTTTCTTATCCTCACACTATTGACGATATTGGATTAAGACGTGTTCTAGGTGTATACTTGTCAATGTGCACTAATGAGCTTCGTATGTACACCCTCACACTAATGATGATATTGAGTGACTATGTTAACTCATCACACTATATCTAATGTTTTACCGGAGCGACCTAAGTTCCGAGCACTTATACCCTCACACTAATGATGATATTGGATATAAGTAGTAAGAACCATTCATATCTGTATTGACAATACAAACCATCCAATAATGCTCCAACATTACTAATACTATTACTTAAATAAAGTAATCACCTAATCACAAGAGATTTATGACAATCAAGTCATTAACTTAATTATGTCAAAGTTTTAATTTAAAACATGCAATACATATCCAATATGTCTTATGTATAATTAAATTAAAATTACTATGACATAAATTCAAAAACATATGTTGTGTGGTTAAGCCTTGCTACTGATACCATTCTGTTGGGGCGGTTGTGGAACTCCGAGGGTCGGATCGGTGGCCTGCGCAGCGGAAATGGGTCTAACCAATGGATATCAAGTATAGGTATAATTTTAAATAATTTAATAAAATAATATATTTCATTACGGGTGTATAGGAAAAAACCGGGGTTGAATCGAAGTCCGGAAACTCCAGAACGAAGCAAAATGAAATCAGCGCGTGTACTATACGCGCTACAGTGCGCGCACGCACTGTTCGCGCTGTGCGCACATGGCCCTTTTTTTTTGTTTCATTGCAAACAATACTTCAGCTCTCTGGAAAATGTGAAGCAATTACTTCTGATCTTCCCTAAACACTTCAAAAACACCTTAAATTAATTTTTAATTTCAAAACCAACATCAACACATGTTATAGAATAAAAATCAAGTTTTTCAAAATATCAAATATTTTTACAAAAATATAAATTTATTCTAAATATGTATTTGCGTAAATTTTGAATCCAATACACAAACTAAATTAGAATCCCAATAAGAAATGTCTTGTGAATAATTCTAGGTCACCCAAATGTGGTAAAGTTATTCTAGAATGGTAGTCATAGCTCTAAGCTTTAATCTAGATTTCCAAACTCTAATTTTATGTTTATGTCTAACATAAATATTTTGACCCAATTACAAACATATTGTGTTTATACATACTTAAAATTACCATAATATCCTCAAATGGTAGAGATAATTATGATTTTACAATTAAGCCCTTGTGTAATTATTGAATTAATCCAATTAGGTCAAAGTAAATAATCAATGTTATCCAATAACACTTGATTATCTTAGTTGATAATTATAATTTCGAATATTATCTTTTATAAAAAATAATAGGCTACCTAAGTGCTCAACGATTACACTTTATATTGGGACTCTCTAAGTTCAGACATGTTCGTCATATAAGCCTAGCTAATATGTACGCAATTCAGCCACCTCCGAATTCGCGAAGAACACGAACGACCTTTCTGAACTATACAAGTCGAGGTCATCACATATGTTTAACAATCCCTCCGTCGTAGTCTATCCGAGTTGTGCATAGGAAACATAGAATATACCGTCAAGTTTCTGAGACTCACATCTCATGTCGACATGTCCACGATTCTTCATAACTGATGCGATCCACCCTATGTGATCGACTTTAGCCAAAGATTTAAGAATCATGACTTTACTCACATGGATACCTAAACCCCTTATCATACACATACGGGCCGACAGATCATATCTTGCTTTGCACTAGATTACTGAGTGCATCGGTCCACACCCAATGAACATCTATAGGTCAGACCATGAAAGGTTTCTGATATACATGGCATCAAAGTATGAAGGATCTCACACAAAATCAATGTAATCTTATAGTCAAAGGATTACATATGCTACTCGACTCGAGGAGATTCCTATTGACGGTGGTGTGTACTTCCAACTATTAGAAATCACCTATGAGTCATTCAGTATTCGCTTCAACGAATACCCACATGTCTATACGAGTTTCCAAAACTCATGGTACATCGGGTTAAACTATTGGAACTCCAATTCCAATATACGACATGTGCTAGTCTTATAGGTTATAGGAATTCGACCGTATTCTAAAACCAACGACTAAGAATATTTACTTTAAGAATAGTTTACACCTAGTGTCAAGACTATTCTAAGGTCGATGTCATTCTTAGCATATCTATACATCAATCTAATACGCATAATGACAATATCATTAATAAGGTATGAAATGAAAATATAATTATTTTATTAATAAATAATAAAATATATAATTCGGATTGGTACTCGAAGCACCAACTCCATCAGACCGAGTGAAACACTTTGAAGAGAGGCAGAATGAAGAACTTGTCAGGCACCACCTTGACCTGATAGAGGAAAAAAAAAAGAGGTTGGCGCTCAAGATGACAGTGTATCAGCAAAGGATGGCTCGTTTCTACAACAATAGGGTACGGGTGCGAGATTTTCATCCCAGAGACTTGGTCCAACGAAGGGTGACCCTAAATACGAGAAGGCCTGAAGAGGGCTCATTGGGAGCTAAGTGGTGTTGGACAATTATGACTCATAGCATCACTATTTGTAAAAGACATGGTGTTTTTGTGTAAATTAACTATGTGACAAAGGAAATTGATCTTTTATCATTTTGTAATTGGATTACTTGGATATATAAATGATAAAACTCCATATGATTAGTACCAGATTAATAAGATATGAGAATATTAATCCACGAAAGGTTTAATCATTAAATATCCCTAGTCGTAGTATTATCGAGATTGTATATTGATAATGCGGAATAGACTAGTATTACACTTGTGCGCGTTATGGAAGTTTAACGGCATAGTTCTCATATATTTAAGTATTGGATACTTATGCAAGTGTGATAGGAGGTTCTGTTAGCCGTTAGACCGGGAACAGCTTCGCTCTGGATAGACCCCTCAGAGTCCCATTGGTAGTATGACTATGTGTCTATGGGAATCTGAATCAGGGTAGGTGTATATGGTCTTAACCTGAGACTTGCATCGCTAATACTTGCGACAATCAGTACGATTTGGTTTTGGTCGTCCAGAGCTTTAACAGGTTCTGTGTATGCCTCTTCTGGGTTTACTGAGAATCGTAGTGTATTGGGTGTGATGTCAAGATGGAAGTATCACTTCAGTTATATGGAGATGATGATCACACAGGATACATAACTAGTACTCTTAAATGTTGCAGCTATCGGGATAATATGACTAGGTCATGATTATCTGATTACAGAGACTAGTTGCTAGTGATCCGTTATATGCCTCGTACGGGGAAAACACAATTCCAGCCCTAGGCCTAGCATGTGACATCCGATACTGGATCATATTACGCAATACATAGTATACTACGCCTGATACATAATATATATTCCTCATTGAATATTTCTGGAGAATTGGGTAGGCACGGTGCTTTGCTAGAAGCCAACCATGTCTTGTAAATATGTGAGAACGTGGTACGGGGTACGTACGTGTTCGGATAGTCTGATGACCGTATTTACTGCCAACATATCCAGGGATCTCTTGGGTCGCTTCCCAAAGATTCACCGATGACATTTGACTCGAACAGAATTAATCTAGGATTAATTATGAGAGAGAAAATTAATCTGGGATTAATTACGGCAAGAATTAATTTGGGATTAATTATGAAAGAGAAAATTAATCAGGGATTGTTTGCGGTAAGTATTAATCTGGGATTAATTCATCTAGAAGAGAGAACGCGATAAATTTGGAATTAATCGGCAAAGTAAATTTAATAGTTAAATTGGATTTTACTATTTAATTTATTTAATTGGGCTAAAATAATATATCGGATATATTAATTGAAATTGGATTTCAATACGGAATTAAAATTGGATTTTAATTCAAGCGAACGAATTAATTTGGAAATAATTCGTAAGTGACTTTCGTAATAATTTTGCTAGGCATTATTATTTAATTAAATTGGATTAATTACGTAGCGATGAAAAATTCATTTAGTCGAATTAAACGAACCGAGCCCAAAGTGTGTTGTGTAAGCCAACTTGAATTTGGAATTCAAAATTGGGTGGGACCCACAACTCACATCACTTGTCAAAATTATGATGGTGGTAGTTGGTAATAATGTTTGAATTATTTAAACACTTAACAACACAAAACCAAGTCAACAGTTTTAGAAAGTATACTATTCACTCATCTCTCTCTCTTCTCTCCCTCCATTGCCGAATTCTCATCTCCTTGGAGGAGAAAATTTTGTTTCAATTTTTGGACAAAGCTAGCACTTTGGGAGTCAGAGAAAGGTGATAGGGAAACTCACCCAAGAGTTTGGAACTCAAAAGGAAAGCTTGGAGCTTCTACATCCATGGAAAAGTTTTGAACTTCAACCAACCAATATAAGTATTCCGCAACTTTCTTTGGTAAATTCACACTTGAATCGATGTTTAGGATCCTTGGGCAAGTCTTAGAGACACTAACAATGGTATCATGAGCCACCTAAACTTGATTTGAAACCTAGGGTTCTAAACTTTAATTTGGGAATTTAATGCTTGGAGTGTGAAAATTCGAAATTGGTTGTTTGGATGATGATGAATTGGATTTGTGCATATTTGGATTTGTGAAAAATTGATTAGATTAATTTTCCCCAAATTCCCTCATATGGCCGAATATAACCCTAGGAAGAACTCATGGTGATTTTTTGAAATTTGACAATTGGATATGTTAATTGGCATGAAATTGAATGTTAATTGTTGATTTAATTGGATTGAAATCAAAATTGGATGTTAATTTCATGTTGTTGCCGTGAGTTAAAGCATGTTGGATGAGTTGATTTTGCTTCAATTTTGTGTTGGACATGAATTTGAAATTGAGCATGATTAGTTGAATTAATTAGTGTTTTGGAAACATTAGATTAATTGATTAATTGTGGCAATTACACTGTAATTGGATTAATATGTAATTTGGAATAATGTATTAATTTAATTTGTTGTAATTGGGCTAATGGGCTTGGTTGGGCCAAGTATGATTTTGGACAATTGGGTTGGATCCAATTGGGCCTAAAACCATTTCCATAAAGTCCAAATATGAATTTTGGGCCTTTAATAATTTATTGGGCCTAAATTGATTTTTGGCATAGGGTGATTCCTATTTGGGCCTTGGCATTTTGGGTTTGATCCATAATGGCCAAAGCCCATGCCTAAAGAATTAATTGAAAGCCCATTGGACTTAATTGAATTACCATTGGATGTTAATTGGGTCTTTAAGACCGATTTAGATTGGATTTGGAATCCAAGTCTAAAAGGCACTATTATAAGTGTAATTATTTAATTTGGAATTAAATACGAATTAGTATTGGATACATGAACGATGTAATCACACACGTATAACGCAAGCGCACGTATCGTTCAAGTAGTATAAAAAGTATCGATCCCACGAGGACTTAATACCTAAACTATTAATTTATGAAGTTAAATGTTTACAAGTATCTAATGGATTGATTGTTTGATTTGAAAGTGATTTTAAATTTAAAACAAGTAAATAAAATTGCACAAAAGTTGATTTAGGAAAATTCAATTTTAAAACTATCTAGGGTTGTGAATCCTTCCAATATCATTTTTAAAGATGAAGTGGTTATCTTACAGTTGTGTAATATATTGATTTATTAACCTGGAACACGAAATTATGTAAAAGCCTCTTCCGATGGTCAGATACAAACACCCAAAGTAACCCAATTAATCATATTCATATGTCAATTAAGTTATCTGAATTTATTAAGATTAAGTTCCAATTATTGCTACCCCCGCCCGACAGGTATATTCCTATCCTGTAAGGAAGTCTATTAAAAGGTTATCTATCATCAAGGAAGATCGTGGGCTATTAAGTCTAAGGTCTTAAACCTAAAATCCATTTTCCAAGTTCATTTTAAGTTTACCGAATCAATCTTATTAATAGTTAGTTAACAATATGCATTAAGACTAAGGCTCAATAAATAAATATTTATATTACCCAAACCGTAATTTAACCCCTTATAAACCGGTGATATTGGACTTCATCACAACCCCAGATAACTAACTTAGTTATGACACATAACTAGGGCTGGTAAAAACTTAAATAAAATAAAAGACATAAAGTAAATTGCTGGAAATTAAATATTGAAAAGTAAATTGCTGAAAAAGTAAATTGTTGAAAAGTAAATTGTTGAAAAGTAAATTGCTGAAAGTAAATAAAGTAAAAGTGCAATAAAAGAAAATGCTGGGGTTAGAGGATCCACTTTTATTACTACTATTTTAGATATCTCCCTTAATATAATATATTAATTTTGTGTGATAATTACCAACCAGCCATATAGGCGGTATCCAGATTAATTCAAATTAATAATTAATTACCAACCGACCAATCAGGCGGTATCCAGTTTAGTCAGGTTAAAACCAATTTAAATAATTACCAACCGACCAATATGGCGGTATCCTCGTTAAGTTAGGTTTTAACTAGTTTATATATTATAATTAAGGGAGATTAATCTAAATATTAGTAATAAAAGTTTTACCTTTTACCCCAGCAATGAGGAGTTACCTCCTCATTACTGAAAAGTAAATTGCTGAAAAGTAAAGAAAAGAAAGTATTGTGCGTGAAAGTAAATTACAGAAAGTAAAGACTGAAAAGTAAAGAAAAGAAAGTACAAAAGCGGAAATTAATTACTGAAAGCTGTAAATAAACAAATAAGATACAATCTTCTTAGTATTCTTAAGGAATTCCTTGGAAGAAAGTATGAATTTACAAATGAAATGGCTTGGTATTTATAGGCAAAATTTTGCCTCCACCAAATCCATTATTAAATGCTCTACCATCCATTATTAATTGCTCCACCAAATCCATTATTAATTGCTCCACTAATTTCTCCACTAATTTCTATCATGTTTGGTGGGAGTTTGACTATTTTTATTATTATTATTATTATTATTATTTGCTTTGAAAATAACTTTAATAATTACACATAACACACTTACGGATGTTTCATCAATTTCGGTCATGAAAAATTCGGAATTCGAAATTATTTTGTTCTTCAAAGTTGTAGAACTTTGAGTCTTCTTTAATCTGGAACTTGTTTCAGCTCAATCCGATATCGGAGTCAAAGATTATTCCCAATATACGAAAATTGCGCAAAATTGGAATTTCCGAAACTGTACTTCGTTAGAACGCCCTTTCAAGTTTCCAATCTCCAAAATTAATATGTCAAGTCCAATTTTTACCCTTATTTGACCCACATTTCATCCTAAATAATTCATTTGAGTCCCAATATTATTTTATCTGCAAAATAAACTAAAACACATCAAAACGTTCATCAAACCCGAGAAACTAAGCAAAATATTAAGTAAAAGGGTGATAAAATTGATATATTTTCCACTCATCACACCGCCAAACCTAACATTTTGCTAGTCCTCGAGCAAAACAACAAAATAAAATACAATAAATAATTAAAATTAAACTAAACCACTTTCGTAGGGATCACGGTTGCATTTAGTATATGCAACAAGCCTTTAAACCCCTAGGTGTCCCTAGTGGAAGAGTTATAGTCTCGTGAGGGCTTACAGCAACGATACCCACAAACGTTTGATAAAAGTAAAAAGATAGTAAAACTAATACACACAAAAGCAAAAAGACAAGAGACAAGAGAATAAAGAAGTTAGTGACTAAATAGGTGAAACCTCTTATCCAAGTTAATAATTGTTTTCTTTCTTTATAGATTACTGAATAAGTAAATTCTCCGATTGTTTTTTTACCATTCTTCATATACACAGCCAACAAAATATTAATCAACTCATTTTGCCCACAATAGTCACAAGTGTAGTTGAGAAGAGAGTAATATTTTTGTCCTAAAGTTATATCAGAATTCACACCTTTTTTAAAGAAATGAAATAATTTTTCTGATTTTTCTGATTTTTTTCTTAATTTTTGATTTTTTATTTATTTATATACAATATCTTCCATCTATGTAGTGAGCTTTAGGTCAGTGACTCCCAAACCAGTTGGCTTTAGAGCACTAGGTGTTAAGACACCCCTACGGACTTAATTACTTAGATTTCCGATATAAATGTATTTTTTTTTTGCAACATCTTCGATCCATGTAACGAGTGTTGGGCCAGTGACTCCCAAACCTGTTGGTTTTAGGGCACTAGGTGTTAAAACACCCTTACAGACTTAATAACTCAGATCTAAGACGTTTTTTTATCCCATCGCTTTTTTAGTTGTTTTCTCCAATTAAACTATAGTACTGAATATTACAAACTTTTCAATTACATCTCATGTCTGTATGTTACCATGCATATTGATAATATCTGTCAACTGAGCATATGAAGATCCATTTTAGTTAGTTTTATGTAGAATTGACCGGTGCTTACACACGCGTATAACGCAAGCGCACGTATCGTTCAAGTAGTATAAAAATATCGATCCCACGAGGACTTAATATCTAATCTATTAATTTTATGAGGTCAAATGATTACTAGTATCTAACAGGTTGTTTGATTGATTTGAAATGGTGACGATTCTAAATTTAAAAACAAGTAAATAAAATTGTTCGAAAGTAGGTTTTAAGAAAATTCAATATTAAAAACTATATAGGGTTGTGATTTCTTCCAATATCATTTTAAAGATGAAGTGGTTATCTTAAACTTGGGTAATATATTGATTTATTAACCTGGAACACTAAATTATGTGTAAGCTCTGTCGATGGTCAGACACAAATACCCAGTTTAAACCAATTGAACCATATGTCTATGTCAACCAAATTATCTGGATTCATTAAGTTTAAGTTCCAATTATGGCTACCCCCGCCCGACAGGTATATGTCTATCCTGTAAGGAAATCTATTAAATGGTTATCTATCCTCAAGGAAGATCGTGGACTATTGAGTCTAAGGTCTTAAACTTAAAATCATTATGTCTAGTTCATTTTAAGTTTCCTAGTTCAATTTTATTAATGGCCAGTTAATGAAAAAGCATTAAGATTAAGACTCAATAAATAAATTCTTATATTACCCAAGCTATAATCTAACCCCTTATAAACCGGTGATATTGGATTTCATCACAACCCCAGATAACTGGCTTAGTTACGACACATATTTACGGGTAGTAAAAAAAAACTTAAATAAAATAAAAGACATAAAGTAAAATACTGAAAATTAAATACTGAAAATTAAATACTGAAAAGTAAATGCTGAAAGTAAATGCTGAAATTAAATACTGAAAATTAAATGCTGAAAGTAAATTACTGAAAGTAAATTGCTGAAAGTAAATTGCTGAAAAGTAAATTGCTGAAAGTAAATTACTGAAAAGTAAAAACTGAAAATTAAAGAAAGAAAAGTACTGTGCGTAAAAGTAAATTGCGGAAAGTAAAAACTGAAAAGTAAAGAAAAGAAAGTGCGAAAGCGGAAATTAATTACTGAAAGCTGTAAATAAACAAACAAGATACAATCTTCTTAGTATTCTTAAGGAATTCCTTAGAAGAAAGTATGAATTTTACAAATGAAATGACTTGGTATTTATAGGCAAAATTTTCTCTCATCAAATCATCCACCAAATCAATTATTAATTGCTCCACTAATTGCTTCACTAATTGCTCCACCAAATCCATTATTAATTGCTCCACTAATATCTTATCATGTTTGGTGATGAGTTGATAATTTTTATTATTTATTTATTAATTTATTTTTTTGCTTTGAAAATGATTGAAAGTGACTTTAATAATTACACACAACACACTTCTGGATGGTTCATCAATTTCGGGCATGAAATCGTTAGAATTCGAAATTATTTAGTCTTTCAAAGCTGTAGATCTTTGAGTCTTATTTAATCTGGAACTTGAATCAGCTCAATCCGATATCAGAGTAAAAAGTTACGCCCAAAATACGACAGATGCGCAAAATTGGAATTTCCAAAACTGCACCTTCGTCAAAAACGCCCTTTCAAGTTTCCAATCTCCAAAATTAAAATATCAAGTCCAATAATTGCCCTTATTTGACCCATATTTCGTCCTAAATGATTTCATTAAGTCCCAATATTATTTTATCTGCAAAATAAATTAAAACATATCAAAACGTTCATCAAACCCGAGAAACTAAACAAAATTTAAGTAAAAGGGGCGGTAAATATTGATATATTTTCCGCTCATCACACCCCAAAACCTAACATTTGCTAGTCCTCGAGCAAAAAAAAAAATAAAATACAAGAAACAATTAAAATTAAACTAAGCCACTTTCGTAGGGATCACTTGGCATTTAGCATATGCAACAAGCCTTTAAACCCCTAGGTGTCCCTAGTGGACGAGTTATAGTCTCGTGAGGGCTTACATCAACGATACCCACAAACGTTTTACAAAAGTAAAAAGATAATAAAACTAATGCACACAAAAGCAAAAAGACAAGAGAAAAGAGAATAAAGAAGTTAATGACTAATCAGGTGAAACTTCTACTCCAAGTCAATAGTTGTTTTGTTTCATTCTAAATTACCGAATAAGTAAATTCTCCGATTATATTTACCATTCTCCATATACACAGCCAACAAAGTATTAATCAATCTCATTTTTGCCCACAACAGTCACAAGTGTAGTTGATAAGAGAGTAATATTTTTGTCCTAAAGTTCTATCAGATTTCACACCTTTTTTATGGCAATGGAATAATTTTTCTGATTTTTTATTTTATTTTTTTCTTTGATTTTTTTTATTTTTTATTTATATATAATATCTTCCATCTATGTAGCGAGTGTTGGGTCGGTGGCTCCCAAACCAGTTGGCTTTAGGGCACCAGGTGTTAAGACACCCCTACGAACTTAATTACTCAGACTTCAGATATATATATTTTTGCAGCATCTTTGATCCATGTAACGAGCTTTGGGCCAGTGACTCCCAAACCAGTTGGTTTTAGGGCACTAGGTGTTAAAACACCCTTACAGACTTAATAACTCGGATCTAGACGTTTTTTTTTTTTTTTTTTTTTTTTTTTTTTGTTTTACTCCATTGCTTTTTGAGATGCTTTCCTCCATTAAACTAGAGCACTGAATATTACAAACTTTTCAATTTTAGCTCATGTCCGTGTGTTACTATATATGTTGATAATATCTGTCAACTGAGCATATGAAGATTCATTTTAGTCAGTGTTAAGGAGAATTCACAAATTAAATAATTCAAAATAAATAAAAAAAATTAACTTGTTTCAAAAATGGTTTGAGATACGTCTCAGGAGTGGAAACTCCTTACTCAGCTATCTCTTACCAATTTCACCTTTTTAGTCAAAATAAAAACAAAAAATGCAAAATATTTTTGTAATTTTTGAAAATTTTTCAATTTTTTTGTATTTTTCGAAAAATTTTGGACTAAAAATAAAAACAACACACAAACTAAAAACAAGGTACTGATCAACTAATTCCCTCCCCCAAACCTAAATGAGACATTGTCCCCAATGTCTTAAAAAGTAGAAGAAGAGTTTAGAAAATAATACCTGGTTAGCTGAAATTCTACAGGAAATTAAAGGTTAAGATCCAGATTAACCTACGCCTCTTACCACGATCGTCCTCAGACCAATTTATCTTTGAAAGGATAGGGTCAACTCGTGGTTCATAGGCTATGAGTTGGTCTATTAGATCCGGAGCAGTTCTAGCAGTAAAGAGGAGTTCTTTCAAAGGTTTTGACAAACCCATTTCTCCGGGCATCATCAAGAAACACACAAAGAAAATCATAAAATCCATCAACGTTGTACAGCCCAATTGGTTTCTGGTGTATGTTCAGGTTCGCCCAAGATAGCACAATAAAAATTTCCTCCAATGTACCCAAGCCACCTGGCAAAGCAATAAAAGCATCAGCACGGTTAATCATTTCTACCAAACGTTCAGACATACCTGGCACGATCAGTTCCTCTCCGTTTGATGGTTCAATAAGATTTGCTTCTGCCAAGGGTTTTGGGATGATTCCCAAAACGTGACTGCCTCATTCCTGTACAGCTTTTGAAACGATCCCCATAAGTCCAAGATTGCCTCCGCCATATATTAAGTGCATATTTCTTGCAGCTAAGACTCGACCCAATTCTTGTGCTGCTTCTACGTATTGTGGCTTAACACCAACACTACTACCGCAAAACACACAGATGTTTTCAACTCGTCTTCTTGAAGTGGCTTCCATTTTTTATATGTATTTCTTTCTCAACTCTGGATGCCTTCAAAAGTGCAATGACGGGCTGAATTTATAGTACCTGAAAAGAGTGAGTAAAAATAGCACAAGTATCTTCCAGAGGACGATTAGTAGCGAAATAATATCGTGATAGTAAAAAAGGTCTGGATCCTGTCCGAGAAAATAAAAGAAAACAACAAAACAAATCACAATTATTAAGAAAAGACAAAGAGATATAATATTTACAAGAAAAGTAACGGCTTGATTGACGTCTATGTGTCAGGGACAAGCTTCCATCCAATTTTCTTATAAACTGGCAAACATGGTCTTTTTGAGTCAGATTCCCAAGACTTAATTGTTGTCTTTCTTTTTGGAATTGTGTATGTAATTTGCGAATGGCTATGTGAACATATCCACTGGGATGCGTCTCAAGAGTTAAAGATATATCATCTAAAGACTCCTTACTCAAGCCATCCCTAATGAATTTAATTTTGTCTTCGCGATTATCAGACACCATTCCTAAAGAACGACAACGAGTATTGCAATTCCAGCGTGCACATTTGTAACAAACACCCATTTTTTTAGCTCTACGTTTCTTGCATAGGTGCTTCTCTTCCAAAACCAGGCAGATGTGAAATAAAAGAGTCAGAAGACTCACTGCCAATCAGACTCGTGCTTCAATTACCCAACGAATGTCTTTAGGAATACCTTTGATCATCAGTAGTCTCATCCGTTCCAAGCGAGCTTTGTAGACTTTCATCAGAGATTTTTGAGGGAGAGAAGGAAATGGCTTGTGAAGATTTGCGAGAGCTTCTTCCATCGTGAAATGACTAAACCTGCAAAATTAAACACACAAAAATAAAACACACCGATCACAATATATACAAAAATTGCATGGGTTGCCTCCCTGCGAGCGCTAAGTTTAAAGTCGTCAGCTAGACGTGACTTCTCGAACGTTAGGCTAGATCTAAAAGTGTGACACTTTCTTTTGTCGCTCAAATGATTCTCCCCAGTAGTGCTTAACACGCTTGTTTTAACCTTGAAAGTTTTGTTGGAGTCAGGATCATGTATCTCAACGGCTCTGTCTGGTAAGACCTTGGTGATCACAAATGGACCTGACCACCGTGATTTTGGCTTCCATTGGAAGAATTTCTCCCTTGATTTGTTTAACAGTACCTTCTGCCCTGGTTCCAGTTGTATGAGCACTATCTTCTCATCATGTCTTTTCCTTGCCTTTTCCTTGTACAATTTGGCATCCTCAAAAGGCTGTATGTGAAATTCCTCCAATTCGTTGAGTTGGTGGAACTTTTTCTCTTCTGTTGCTTGTAGTGCAAGAATAGGCTTCTTCAGTACGCAATGCACTTTATCTTCAGGCTCCACAGGTAATTGACATGCTTTAAGTTTGTCAGTAGAACTTTGTCTTTCATCAGAGTTCTGAACGGTACTATGTATCACATCAAGTCTGAAACATTCCTCCTTCTTTTCATCATCTGGGAAATTCATGGCTTTGAAAACATTGAATGTTACTTCTTGGTCTTGTACCCTCATGGTTAGTTCTCATTTTTATACATCAATAATGGTTCGACCTGTAGCCAAGAATGGTCTCCCGAGGATGATTGGCACGTCTGCGTCTTCCTCATATCGAGGACAATAAAATTTGCTGGGAAAATGAATTTGTCAACCTTGACCAGCACATCCTCAACTACGCCTCTTGGAAATACGAGCGTCCTATCAGCAAGTTGTAGTGAGACTGAAGTTGGCATTGTTTCTCCAATCTGTAATTTCCTGAAAATATAAAAAGGCATCAAGTTAACACTAGCACCTAAATCACACAGAGCCTTACCGAAGTCATATTCTTCTACGGTGTAAGGAATAGTGAAACTGCCAGGATCCTTCAACTTTGGAGGAAGTTTTCTCTGAATGATGGCGCTGCATTCTTCTGATAATGCTAACTGTCTCATAATCTCCCAATCTCTGCTTTCGTGAAAGAATGTCTTTCATGAATTTGGCATAGCTGGGCATTTGTTCCAACGCTTCTGCAAATGGAATGTTGATATGCAGCTTTTTGAACACCTCCAAGAATCGAGCAAACTGCTTGTCCATTTATTCTTCTGAAGACGCTGAGGAAAAGGTGGAGGTGGAGTGATTTGTTCTTTTTCCTTTGCTTCTTTTTCCTCCATCTGTTGCTTTGTTTCTTTTGGAAAATCTTCAATTGTTTTGCCTTGATTCCAACATCTTTGTTGATTTCAGTACCGCTTTTAACATGATGGCATGACATTGCTCCTTCCCCATGTTCCTTGGATTTGGCTCTGTATTGCTAGGAAGGGTACCTGGCGGTCTGTAACTCTGAGCATTGGCCAGTTGTCCAATTTGATTCTCCAGTGCTTTAATAGAAGCTGATTGACTTTGAATTAATGCTGCTTGGGATTGAAACATAGCATCATATCTTGCTGCTTGAGATTGAAACATAGCATCATATCTTGCTGCTTGAGAGTCATGTTTTTTTCTATCTTTTTCAAGTGGTTCAACACTTCTGTTATTCCTGGTTCATTTGCCTGTTCCTGGCTTTTGTTCTGTTGTTGGAATCCGGGTGGTGGATTGTCCATTTGCCCTGAATTGTTGCTCCATGCGAAATTGGGATGATTCCTCCACCCTGGGTTGTAGGTGTTAGAATATGGATTGTTCCCCTGTCTATTGAAATTATTGACATAATTCACCGTTTCTTTATGTTGGTTGAAAGATTCTGACTCATGTGCTCCTCCAAATGGTGAACTTGTGGATCCACCATTAACTTTTATGTTAAGAGTTTCCAGATTTTTGCAAATCACATCCAGCTTAGAATTCAGTGCTGTGTTGGCTTCAACTTCATAAATTCCTGCAATTCTTTGGATCATGCTCCTTTCTGTTGGCCATAAAGAATTTTTGTTGGCCATTTCTTCGATTAGGTCACAGGCTTCATCTTCTCCTTTTGCCATTAAAGCTCCTCCAGCAGCAGCATCGATTGTGGTTCTCATTATTCCAGAAAGTCCATTATAGAATGTTTGGACTTGAAGCCATTTTGGAATCTCATGGTGAGGACATTTCCGGAGAAAATATTTGTACCTTTCCCAAGATTCGCAGAGGGATTCTGAATCTTTTTGTACAAAGGATGTGATGTCATTCCTCAGCTTTCTGGTTCTGGCTGGTGGAAAGTACTTTGCAAGAAATTTGGTGGCTAAAGTGTTCCAAGTTGTGATAGAACCTGCTGGTAGTGAATGTAGCCAAGCTTTAGCTCTGTCCTTCAAGGAGTATGGAAAAACACGCAGTCTCATTGCTTCTTCTGATGCTCTGTTGTAGTTGAAAGTGCCATAAACTTCCAGGAAGTTACTGATGTGGGCATTAGGGTCTTCAGTTGCATTCCCCCCGAACTGAACTGACTGTTGAATCATCTGAATGCATATTTTGATGTCACACGCATTTGCTGGTAAGGGAGGAAGTACAATACAGGAAATGAGTCTGTCAACCACCGGAATGGTTCTGTCTTGAATGGGAATTGGTGGTGCAACCTCCAACGGTTCAGGTTCCATGTTGACTAAAGCTTCTTGGCCTTCTCGCCTTTCCCTTCTCAACTGTCTGATGGTTCTTTCAATTTCTGGGTCAAGCGATCAGAGTTCAAAGCTTCTGGTTCGTCTCATGTAGTTTCTGAGAACCTGAAACACAAGAAAACAAAAACAATAAGTAAAAAGAAATTAGATACAAGTAACGTATCTAACCCCAAAATTAATAGTGAAAGATAAATAAGTCCCCGGCAACGGCGCCAAAAACTTGACTGGTGCTTACACACGCGTATAACGCAAGTGCACGTATCGTTCAAGTAGTATAAAAATATCGATCCCACGATGACTTAATATCTAATCTATTAATTTTATGATGTCAAATGATTACTAGTATCTAACAGGTTGTTTGATTGATTTGAAATGGTGACGATTCTAAATTTAAAAACAAGTAAATAAAATTGTTCGAAAGTAGGTTTTAAGAAAATTCAATATTAAAAACTATTTAGGGTTGTGATTTCTTCCAATATCATTTTAAAGATGAAGTGGTTATCTTAAACTTGGGTAATATATTGATTTATTAACCTGGAACACTAAATTATGTGTAAGCCTCTATCGATGGTCAGACACAAATACCCAGTTTAACCCAATTGAAACATATGTCTATGTCAACCAAATTATCTGGATTCATTAAGTTTAAGTTCCAATTATGGCTAACCCCCCGCCCGACAGGTATATGTCTATCTTGTAAGAAATCTATTAAATGGTTATCTATCCTCAAGGAAGATCGTGGACTATTGAGTCTAAGGTCTTAAACTTAAAATCCCTATGTCTAGTTCATTTTAAGTTTCCTAGTTCAATTTTATTAATGGCCAGTTAATGAAAAAGCATTAAGATTAAGACTCAATAAATAAATTTTTATATTACCCAAGCTATAATCTAACCCCTTATAAACCGGTGATATTGGATTTCATCACAACCCCAGATAACTGGCTTAGTTACGACACATATTTACGAGTAGTAAAAAAACTTAAATAAAATAAAAGACATAAAGTAAAATACTGAAAATTAAATACTGAAAATTAAATACTGAAAAGTAAATGCTGAAAGCAAATGCTGAAATTAAATACTGAAAATTAAATGCTGAAAGTAAATTACTGAAAGTAAATTGCTGAAAGTAAATTGCTGAAAGTAAATTGCTGAAAGTAAATTACTGAAAAGTAAAAACTGAAAATTAAAGAAAGAAAAGTACTGTACGTAAAAGTAATTGCGGAAAGTAAAAACTGAAAAGTAAAGAAAAGAAAGTGCGAAAGCAGAAATTAATTACTGAAAGCTGTAAATAAACAAACAAGATACAATATTCTTAGTATTCTTAAGGAATTCTTTAGAAGAAAATATGAATTTTACAAATGAAATGGCTTGGTATTTATAGGCAAAATTTTGCCTCCATCAAATCATCCACCAAATCAATTATTAATTGCTCCACTAATTGCTTCACTAATTGCTCCACCAAATCCATTATTAATTGCTCCACTAATCTCTTATCATGTTTGGTGATGATTTGATAATTTTTATTATTTATTTATTAATTTATTTTTTTGCTTTGAAAATGATTGAAAGTGACTTTAATAATTACACACAACACACTTCTGGATGGTTCATCAATTTCGGGTATGAAATCGTCAGAATTCGAAATTATTTTGTCTTTCAAAGCTGTAGCCTTTTGAGTCTTCTTTAATCTATAACTTGAATCAGCTCAATCTGATATCGGAGTACAAAGTTATGCCCAAAATACGACAGATGCGCAAAATTGGAATTTCCAAAACTGCACTTCGTCAAAAACGCCCTTTCAAGTTTCCAATCTCCAAAATAAAAATATCAAGTCCAATAATTGCCCTTATTTGACCCATATTTTGTCATAAATGATTTCATTAAGTCCAATATTATTTTATCTGCAAAATAAACTAAAACATATCAAAACGTTCATCAAACCCGAACTAAACAAAATATTAAGTAAAAGGGGCGGTAAATATTGATATATTTTCCGCTCATCAAGAATTCACAAATTAAGTAATTCAAAAGGAAATAAACAAAAATTAACATGTTTCGAAATAGGTTGAGATACGTCTCAGGAGTGAAAATTCCTTACTCGGCTATCTCTTACACCAATTTCACCCGATTAATCAAATTAAAAACACAAAAATAGTTTTTTTTTTTTTTGAATTTTTCGAAAAATTTAGGACTAAAAATAAAAACAAGAAAATAACAAGATACTAGTCAACTATTCCCCACCCCCAAACCTAAATGAGACATTGTCCCAAATGTCTTAAAAAGTAGAAGCTGAGTGTAGAAGATAGTACATGGTTAGATGAATTTCTACATCTAAATGAAAATTAAAGGTTAAGATCCATATTTATCCGACGCTTCTTACCACGATCATCACCGGACCATTTTATCTTGGAAATGATAGGGTCAATTTGCGGTTAAAAGGCTAAGATTTGGTCAATTAAATCTTGGGCAATTCTGGCAGTGAAGAGGAGTTCTTTTAAAGGTTTTGACACGAACCCATTTCTCCGGGCATCATCAAGAAATACACAAAGAAAATCATAAAATCCATCAGCGTTGAACAGCCCAATTGGTTTCTGGTGTATGTTCATGTTCTCCCAAGATAGTACTGTAAAAATTTCCTCCATTGTACCCAAGCCACCTGGCAAAGCAATAAAAGCATCAGCACATTTAATCATTTCTACCAGTCGTTCAGACATACCTGGCACAATTAGTTCCTCTCTGTTTGATGGTCATATCAGATCGCCTCCGCCAAAGGTTTTGGGATGATTCCCAAGACTTGACTTCTTCCATCTTGTACGACATTTGAAACAATCCGCATTAGTCCAATATTATCACCGCCATATACTGGGTGCATATTCTTTTCAGCTAAGACTCGACCCAATTCCTGTGATGTCGCTACATATTGTGGCTTAGAACCAACACTAGTACCACAGAACACACATATGCTTACAACTCGTCTTCTCGAAGTGGCTTCCATTTTGTTATGTGTTTCTTTCTCAGCTCTGGATGCCTTCAAGAGTGCAATGATGAGTTGAATTTATAGATCCTGAAAAAAGGTGAGTAATAATAGCACTAGTATCTTCCAAAAGACGATTAGTAGTAAAACAGTAAATCGTGAAAGGTCAAAAGGATATGGATCCTGTTGGAGAAAATAAAAGAAAATAACAAAACAAATCATAATTATTAGTTAAAGACAAAGAAAATAATATTTACAGGAAGTAACGGCTTGAATGACGTCTATGCGATAGGGATAAGCTTCCCATCCAATTTTTTTATAAATTAACAAACATGGTCTTTTTTAGTCAGATTCCAGTGACTTAACTGTTGTCTTTCTTTTTGGAATTGTGTATATAACATGTGAATTTCATGATATACATATCCACTGGGATGCGTCTCAAGAGTCTTAGATATGTCATCCAAATACTCCTTACTCAAGCCATCCCTAATGAGTTTAATATTATCTTCGCGGTTATCAGACACCATTCCCAAAGAACGACAACGAGTATTACATGTCATACGAGCACATTTATATCAAACACCCATTCTTTAACTCTTCTCTTTTAAGCATATGTGCTTCTTCTTAAACCAGGTAGATGTGAAATAAAAGAGTCAGAAGACTCACATGCCAATCGGACCCGTGCTTTAATAATCCAACGAATGTCATTAGGAATATCTTTGATCATCAATAGTCTCATCCGTTCCAAGCGAGCTTTTTAGACTTTAAGCAGAATATTTTGAGGGAGAGAAGGAAATTGCTTGTGAAGATTTACGAGAACGTCTTCCATCCTGAAGTGACTTTACCTACACAAATGAAACACACACAAAAAACACACCAAATCTGAATATATACACAAATTGCATGGTTTGCCTCCCTGCTAGCGCTAAGTTTAAAGTTGTCAGCTAGACATGACTGCTCGAATGTTAGGCCGGATCTGAAAGTGTGACAATTTCTTTTTGTCGCTCAAATGATTCTCCCCAGTAGTGCTTGACACGCTTGTTTTTAACCTTGAATATTTTGTTGGAGTTGGGATCATGTAACTCAACAGCTTTATCTGGTAAAACTTTGGTGATTAGGAATGGACCTGACCACCGTGATTTTGGCTTCCATGGGAAGAGTTTCAACCTTGATTTGTTTAACAGTACCTTCTGCCCTGGTTCTAGTTGTATGCGCACTAACTTCTCATCATGTTTCTTTCTTGCATTTTCTTTATATAATTTGGCATTCTCAAAAGGCTAAATGTGAAATTCCTCCAATTCGTTGAGCTGGTGGAACTGTTTCTCTTCTGTTGCTTGTAGTGTACGAATTGGCTTCTTCAGTGCGCAGTACGCTTTATCTTCAGGCTCCACAGGCAATTGACATGCTTTAAGTTTGTCAGTAGAACTTTGCATTGCATTGGAGGTCTGGATGGTACTATTTATCACATCAAGTCTGAAACATTCCTCCTTCTCGTCATCCGGGTAATTCATGGCTTTAAAAATATTGAATGTTACTTCTTGGTCATGTACCCTCATGGTTAGTTCTCATTTTTATACATCAGTAATGGTTCGACCTGTAGCCAAAAATGGTCTCCCGATGATGATCGACACGTCTTCGTCTTCCTCCATATCAAGGACAATAAAATCTACTGGGAAAATGAATTTGTCAACTTTAACCAGCACATCTTCAACTACACCTCTCGGAAATACGAGCGTTCTATCAGCAAGTTACAGAGAGACTGAAGTGGGCATTTTTTCTCCAATCTGCAATTTCCTGAAAATAGAAAAAGGCATCAAGTTAACACTTGCACCTAGATCACACAAAGTCTTAACGAAGTCATGTTCTCCAATGGTGCATGAGACAGTGAGACTGCCATGATCTTTCAACTTTGGGGGAAGCTTCCTCTAAATGATCGCGCTGTATTCTTCTGATAATGCTACTGTCTCGTAATCTCTCAATCTCCATTTGCGTGAAAGAATATCTTTCATGAAATTGTTGATTTCAATACCGCTTTTTAACATGATGGCATGACATTGCTCATTCCATAGGTTTCTTGGATTTGATTCTGACTCCAACATCTTTGTTGATTTCAGTACCACTTTTTAACATGATGGCATGACATTGCTCATTCCATAGGTTTCTTGGATTTGGTTCTGTGTTACTGGGAAGATTTCCTGGCGGTCTATAAGTCTGAGCATTGGCTAGTTGTCCAATTTGATTCTCCAGTGCTTTAATAGAAGTAGATTGACTTTGAATTAATGTTGTTTGGGATTAAAACAAAGTATCATACCTAACTGCTTGAGAGTCGTGTTTTGCTTCTATCTTTTTCAAGTGGTTCAGCACTTCTGTTATTCCTGTTTCTTTGTCATACTCCTGGCCGTTGTTCTGTTGTTGGAATCCGGGTGGTGGATTGTTCATTTGCCCTGAATTATTTCTCCATGCGAAATTGGGATGATTCCTCCATCCTGGGTTGTAGGTGTTGGAATATGGATTGTTCCCCTGTTTGTTGAAATTGTTGATATAATTCACCGTCTTTTTATGTTGGTTTGGCTTTGGTGCTGCTCCATATGGTGAACTTGTGGATCCAGCATTAACCTTCATGTTAAGAGTTTCCAGATTTTTGCAAATTATATCCAGCTTGGAATTCAGTGTTGTGTTGGCTCTAACTTCATAAATTCCAGTAATTCGTTGGATCAAACTCCTTTCTGTTGGCCACAATGAATTATTGTTAGCCATTTCTTCAATTAGGTCCCAGGCTTGATTTTCTCTTTTTGCCATCAAAGCTCCTCTAGGAGCAGCATCAATTGTGGTTCTCATTATTCCAGAAAGTCCATTGTAGAATGTTTGGACTTGTAGCCATTTTGCAATCTCATGATGAGGACATTTCCGGAGTAAATCCTTGAACCTTTCCCAAGCTTCGCAAAAGGATTCTGAATCTTGTTTCATAAAGGATGTGATGTCATTCCTCAACTTTGCAGTTCTGGCTGGTGGAAAGTACTTTGCAAGGAATTTGGTGCCTAGAGTGTTCCAAGTTGTGATGGAACCTGCTGGTAGTGAATGTAGCCAAGCTTTAGCTCTGTCTTTCAAGGAATATGGAAAATCACGCAGTCTCATTGCTTCTTCAGCTACTCGATTGTAATTGAAAGTGTCATAAACTTTCAGGAAGTTGTTGATGTGGGCATTAGGATCTTCAGTTGCATCCCCCCAAACTGAACTGACTGTTGTATCATTTGAATGCATGTTTTGATGTCACATGCATTTGCTGGTAAATGAGGAAGTACAATACAGGAAATGAAGCCGTCAACCACCGGAATGGTTCTGTCTCGAATGGGAATTGGTGGTGCAACCTCCAAATGTTCAGGTTCCATGTTGACTAATGCTTTATGGCCTTCTCGTCTTTCCCTTCTCAACTGTCTAATGGTTCTTTCAATCTCTGGGTCAAGCGGATGGATATCAAAGCTTCTGGTTCGTCTCATATAGTGTCTGAGAACCTGAAACACAAGAAAACAGAAATAATAAGTAAAAAAAAAAAAATTAGATACAAGTAAATGTATCTAACCCCAAAACTAATAGTGAAAGATAAATAAGTCCCCGGCAACAGCGCCAAAAACTTGAACGGCGTAATCACACACGTATCGTTCAAGTAGTATAAAAAATATCGATCCCACGAGGACTTAATACTTAAACTATTAATTTATGAAGTTAAATATTTACAAGTATCTAATGGATTGATTGTTTGATTTAAAGTGATTTTAAATTTAAAACAAGTGAATAAAATTGCACAAAAGTTGATTTAGGAAAATTCAATTTTAAAACTATCCAGGGTTGTGAATCCTTCCAATATCATTTTTAAAGATGAAGTGGTTATCTTACGATTGTGTAATATATTGGTTTATTAACCTGGAACATGAAATTATGTAAAAGCCTCTGCCGATGGTCAGATACAAACACCCAGTGTAACCCAATTAATCATATTCCTATGTCAATTAAGTTATCTGAATTTATTAAGATTAAGTTCCAATTATGGCTACCCTCGCCCGACATGTATATTTCTATCCTGTAAGGAAATCTATTAAAGGGTTATCTATCCTCAAGGAAGATCATGGGCTATTAAGTCTAAGGTCTTAAACCTAAAATCCATTTTCCAAGTTCATTTTAAGTTTACTAAATCAATCTTATTAATGGTCAGTTAACAAGATGCATCAAGACTAAGGCTCAATAAATAAACCTTTATATTACCCAAACCGTAATTTAACCCCTTATAAACTGGTGATATTGGACTTCATCACAACCCCAGATAACTAACTTAGTTATGACACATAACTAGGGCTGGTAAAAACTTAAATAAAATAAAAGACATTAAGTAAATTGCTGGAAATTAAATACTCAAAAGTAAATTACTGAAAAGTAAATTGTTGAAAAGTAAATTACTGAAAAGTAAATTGCTGAAAAGTAAATTGCTGAAAGTAAATAAAGTAAAAGTACAATAAAAGAAAATGCTGGGGTTAGAGGATCCACTTTTATTACTACTATTTTAGATATCTCCCTTAATATAATATAATAACTTTGCGTGATAATTATCAACCAGCCATATAGGCGGTATCCAGATTAAGTCAAATTTATAATTAATTACCAACCGACCAACAGGCGGTATCCAATTTAGTATAGTTAAAACCAATTTAAATAATTACCAACCGACCAATATGGCGGTATCCTTGTTAAGTCAGGTTTTAACTAGTTTATATATTATAATTAAGGGAGATTAATCTAAATATTAGTAATAAAAGTTTTACCTTCTACCCCAGCAAGGGGGAGTTACCTCCTCATTACTGAAAAGTAAATTGCTGAAAAGTAAAGAAAATAAAGTATTGTGCGTGAAAGTAAATTACAGAAAGTAAAGACTGAAAAGTAAAGAAAAGAAAAAGCAAAAGCGGAAATTAATTACTGAAAGTTGTAAATAAACAAACAAGATACAATCTTCTTAGTATTCTTAAGGAATTCCTTAGAAGAAACTATGAATTTACAAATGAAATGGTTTGGTATTTATAGGCAAGGTTTGCCTCCACCAAATCCATTATTAAATGCTCCACCAAATCCATTATTAATTGCTCCACCAAATCCATTATTAATTTCTCCATTAATTGCTCCACAAATTGCTATCATGTTTGGTGGGAGTTTGACTATTTTTATTTTTTATTTATTTATTTATTTATTGCTTTGAAAATGACTTTAATAATTACACATAACACACTTATGGATGTTTCATCAATTTAGGTCATGAAAAATTCAGAACTCGAAATTATTTTGTTCTTCAGAGTTGTAGATCTTTGAGTCTTCTTTAATCTGGAACTTGAATCAGCTCAATCAGATATCGGAGTAAAAGGTTATGCCCAAAATACGACAATTGCGCAAAACTGGAATTTCCGAAACTGTACTTCGTTAGAACGCCTTTTCAAGTTTCCAATCTCCAAAATTAATATGTCAAGTCCAATTTTTGCCCTTAGTTGACCCACATTTCGTCCTAAATGATTCCATTGAGTCCCAATATTATTTTATCTGCAAAATAAACTAAAACACATCAAAACGTTCATCAAACCCGAGAAACTAAACAAAATATTAAGTAAAATGGGCGATAAATATTGATATATTTTCCTCTCATCAGTACAATTTGAATTGGATTTAAAATTGTAGTTCGATATAATTCAAGAATACTTACTTGGAGTATTTATTCCTAAACAAGTTGGACTCGCGCAAATCAAACCGTTGTATGAACATTGGATGGTCATTAATCAAAGATTAATTAATTGGATTAGATTGATTGATAGCATGCTTTGTGTGAATACTTGGATGTATTTGTATGAATAATGTATATCGAATGGATATTAGTTGGGTGGGGAAATTTTGGAAAATATTGTAAATTTGGAATTTATTTCAATTGGACCTGCGTGTCCAGCCTTTCACCTTCGATTCTCTTTGTATTTCTCTTCTCACCAATTCCCCTCAATGCAAATGAGGTTTCTTTATGTATTATGTAATTGGGTAGAAGAATGTAAAATGCTAGCAAGAGAGAGGAAAGAGAGTGATTTGTTCTAGGAATAAATTGTGTTATATATCCATCTGCATATCATTATTAATTTTATCGCGCCTTATTATGCTTTTAGAATGCATGTTTAAGGGTGTATGATGAGACCTAATCAAAGAATGCATGTTGCCAATTTACACGAAAAACCCGAACTTTAATATTAAGCGTTTTCCTTCCATTGAGTGGTTCTCTCTCAAGATCCAAGATTGGCTTTGATTTGTTAGCCAAAGTCAAGATCATTGTCCATGGCGGATGTGTTTGAACCACAAAAGCTTTGTTATATATCGCATGTCTTGGACAGTTGTGACTTGTTGGCCAAAGTCAAGGTCACTTATGTACATCGATGTGGATTACGAAGCTTTCCCACTGTCAATGGGTCACGCTTAACTGGAATCATTAAGCTTGTTGAGCCAAAGCCCAGGCTTAGTTGATTCAGAGGAAAAGGTTAGGAAATATATTGGATATATGTTTTGGACTTGGAGGTCCACCTACCAGATCTAGGAATTGGATGGGATCCAATTGATCTTAGAGATCTACCTAGTTAAGTTTCATACAACTTGTTGGCCAAAGTCAAGGTTATGTGTTATTTAACAGGATCCTAGCCTACTAGGAAACTAGGTTTCCCGAGTACTCAACAGAGGGTTAGAGGCTCGTCGAAAAATAGTGGGAGACCAGTATTAAATTTACAATTTCATTTAATACTTACTAAACGCGCTCTTTTACTTTATTTATCGTTGTTATAGATATATATTAGTTGGAATAATATCTTTTATTGCTTTCATTGAACAGTTGGACTATTTTCACACTACTCCACTTGTAGTTGGTTATATAGTTAGACTATAGTAACCATTACATTTTGAGTGTACCCGAAATCATTGATTGGATAGTTGGACTATTGCAATCGAGATGGCTGGAAAGATTAGCGTTAGGGACATCATCATGGGCGATAATGTCTTTAACGGCTCCAATTTTCCAGATTGGGAGATGAATCTCATGATAGTCCTAGGAGCCGAGAAGTTACTCTATGTCATAGAGAAACCTCTCGGGCCTGTGCCCGGAGTTGAGCAAATAGTAGAGCATGAGCTTTGAAGACTCATCGTGATGATAACTTTAGTACTCAATCTGTCATGCTTGCTGCAATGACTCCTCAATTTCATCGTCAAAACAAAGGATTGGATCCTTATAACATGATGTTGAAATTGAAGGATCTTCACAGATCTAACCTTAGATCTCAGAAGTACGAATTGCAAAAGAAGCTTTTACGCTCGCGTATGTCAGAGGGTACATCTGTCAAGCACTATGTGTCGTAAATAATTGCTGACATCGAACAGCTAGGTCAGTTGAGCATAATCTTCGAGGCCGAGACTTCCATAGATTTGATCTTACAGTCTTTACCCGATTGCTGGGACGGGTTCGTCATGAACTACAACATGATGAACCAAGAAAAGACTCTTGGAGATTTAATGGCGATGCTGAAAGAGGCAGAGCCAGAGCTTCTGAAGGGCAAGAAGTGCATGGCGCACCTTACTTCGACATCCCAGATGTCCAAGGCTTGGCCGAAGGCTTCTGGGGTGTGAAGAAAAGAAAAAAGGGCAAGGCTAAATCATCATAGTCTTCTGGGAAGACTAAGGACATATCCCAAGACATCTGCCTACATTGTAGCAAACGGGGTCACTGGAAGTGTGACTGCCATGAGTACAAGGCGGAGTTGAAGGAAGTGAAGACGGGCAAGGCTCCGACTTCAGGTATGTATGTTATAAACATGTCCACTACTGGTTTTAAAAATTAGATTTTTGATACTGGATGTGGTACTCACATATGTACTGATGTGCAGAATCTACTGATTAGCAGGATACTGGCTTCAGACGAGATCGACCTACGAGTCAGAAACAGGACGAGAGTCGCTGTTTTGGCCATTGGGACCTATGTTTTGAACCTGTCCTTGGGACATGTAATTACATTAGGTGAATGTTATTTTGTACCTAGTTTGACTAGGAACATCATCTCTGTATCTAGTTTAACCCGATGCGGGTATACCTTTGTATTCATGAACACTGGGTGTTTTGTATATAAAGATGACATTTTGATATGTACAGCAAATGTTAATAATGGTCTTTATATTTTGAATATAAACGAATCTCAAACATATAACATGACAAACAAAAGGCTCAAATTGAGTAAATCAGATGAGACTTATATGTGGCATTGCTGTTTGGGACACATTAACAAGACTCGTATATCCACACTTTCGAAGAGTGGATACTTGGACGGATTCGACCCTAATTTATATGATGTCCGCGAATCTTATTTATTAGGCAAAGTGCCTAAAACACCTTTTAGCGGTAAAGGTGTACGTGCCACTGAGCTGTTAGCCCTCGTTTATGGTGATGTATGTGGGCCCATGTCTATCCAGGCTAGAGGTGGATATGAATACTTTGTAACCTTTACGGATGTTGCATCGCGTTATAGTTATGTGCATCTTATGAGACACAAGTCGGAAACTTTTGAGAAATTCAAAGAGTTTCGACACGAAGTAGAAAAACAAACCGGTAAAAGTATTAAAACATTACGGTCGGACATTGGTGAAGAATACTTAAGCAATGAGTTTCTTGATTACTTTAAAGAGTATGGTATTCTTTCACAGTGGATTCCTCCCGGAACACCTCAATTGAACGGTGTGTCCAAACGGAGAAGCCGAAATTTGTTAGACATGGTAAGGTCAATGATAAGTCGCACTGAGCTACCAATTTCCTTATGGGGATACGCATTGAACATTGCAATACTTATTTTGAATAAGGTTCCGACAAAGTCTGTTGGACAGACTCCATATGAAATATGGACAGGAAAGAAACTGGGTTTCTCATTCTTGAAGATTTGGGTATGCTGGGCATTTATTAAACGTTTGGATGGTGCCAAACTAGAACCCAAATCGGATAAGTGCCTATTTGTAACTGGTTATCCTAGGGAAACCAAAGGATATTATTTCCACAACCTATAAGAGAACAAAATATTTGTTGCTCTCCATGCGGTTTTCCTCGAAAAGGAATTCCTAGATGCAGTGGTAAGTGGGAGGAAAGTAGAACTCGATGAAAATCAGAGTGATACTATTCCTAGCACCAACCCCCTCTCGGAACACGAACAGTCCATCAGGGATGAGACTATTCTATAATCTTCTAATACACAAGAACCGCGTATGTCGGAGATAGTCAGAAAACAACCTGAGAGGTATGGGTTTCTGATCTCACCTTATGTAGATATTAATCTTATTGAGGATTATAAACCGACTATGTATAAGGAAGCGATACAAGATATCGACTCCGTTTTATGGCAAAAGACCATGAAGTCCAAAATAGATTCCATGTATACAACCAAGTTTGGACACTGGTTGATGTACCATAAGGTATTGTGCCTATTGGTAGCAAATGGGTCTTCATGGTGAAGACAAACATGGATGGCAACATACTAACGTACAAAGCTAGGCTTGTAGCGAAAGGGTATCGTCAACGACATGGTGTCGATTACGACGAAACTTTTTCACCTGTTGCCATGATGAAATCCATTTGGATAATGCTTGCTATTGCTGCATATTTCGATTATGAAATATGGCAGATGGAAGTCAAAACCGCTTTCCTTAACGGAAACCTTTTGGAGGATGTTTATATACAGTAGCTTGATGGTTTTTTCGTGCCAAAACATGCAAACAAGGTTTGCAAGTTAAATCGATCCATTTATGGATTGAAGGAAGCATTGCGTTCTTGGAACCAATGTTTTGATGAGATCATAATGGTATATGGTTTCATTCAAAACGATGATGATTCTTGTGTATATAAGAAAGTTAGTGGGAGCACACTGACATTGATTGTCTTATACATTGATGATGTATTGCTTCTTAGCAATGACATTCTCATGCTATAATCGGTGAAAGCTTGGCTTTCATTAAAATTCTCCATTGAAAAACTTGGGAGATGCAACCTTTATTTTAGGAATAAGGATCTACTGGGATAGATCTAAAAGTTGTTGGCACTCTCCGAGAACTCGTACATTGACAGTGTTGAAGAAATTCAACATGGATCAGTCATAGAAGAGGCTGCTTCCGGTGTCATATGACGTCTCTCTATCTAAGGACATGTGTCTTAAAACTCAAGATGTGAGAGATTCAATGAATCGGATCTCGTTCGCTTAAGCAGTCGAATCGATCATGTATGCCATGATATATACGCGACCTGGTGTCTCATATGCTTTGAGCATATGCAGTCACAATCAGGCCGATCCAGGTGATGATCACTGGATTGATGTAAAAAACATCTTTGAGTATCTTAGACGAACTAAGGATGCATTCTTAGTCTATGGAGAAGGATAACTTGAGGTGACTGGGTTCTCCATTGAAAGTTTCCAAACCGATAAAGACGACTGTAAGTCGTAATCAGGGAACATATTTTGTAAGATCGAAAAGATCGTTTCAGATGATAACCTTGCAGATCCGCTGACAAAAGCTATATCTCAGCAAAAAATTGAGCAACTCGTACATAGTTCAGGTGTTGGACACTTGAGTGATTGGATATAGGCCAAGTGGGAGATTGTTGGACAATTATGACCCATAGCATCACTATTTGTAAAAGACATGGTGTTTTTATACAAATTAACTATGTGACAAAGGAAATTACTCTTTTATCATTTTGTAATTGGATTACTTGGATATATAAATAATAAAAGTCCATATGATTAGTACCGGATTAACAAGATATGAGATAATATTAATCCACGAAAGGTTTAATCATTAAATATCCCTAGTCGTAGTATTATCGAGACTGGACATTGATAATGCGGAATATACTAGTATTACACTTGTGCGCGTTATGGAAGCTTAACGACATAGTTCTCATATATTTAAGTATTGGATACTTATACAAGTGTGATAGAAGGTTCTGTTAGTCGTTAGACCGGAAACAGCTTCGCTCTGGATAGACCCCTCGAAGTCTCATTGGTAGTATGACTATGTGTCTGTGGGAATCCGAATCAGGGTAGGTGTATATGGTCTTAACCTGAGACTTGCATCGCTAATACTTGCGAAAATCAGTACGCTTTGGTTTTGGTCGTCCGGAGCTTTAACAAGTTATGTGTACGCCTCTTCTGGGTTGACTGAGAATCGTAGTGTATTAGGTGTGATGTCAAGATGGAAGTATCACTTCAGTCATATGGAGATGATGATCATGCAAGATACAAAACTAGTACTCTTAAATACTGCAGCTATCAGGGTAATATGACTAGGTCATGATTATCCGATTACAGAGACTAGTTGCTAGTGATCCGATATATGCTTCGTACTGGGCAGACACAATTCCAGCCCTAGGCCTAGCATGTGACATTCGATACTGGATCGTATTACGTAATACATAATATACTACGCCTGATACAAATTATATATTCCTCGTTGAATATTTCTGGAGAATTAGGTAGGCACGGTGTTTTGCTAGAAGCCAATCATGTCTTGTAAATCGGTGAGAACGTGGTACGTGGTACACACGTGTTCAGATAGTCCGATGACCGTATTTACTGCCAACATATACAGGGACCTCTTGGGTCACTTCCCAAAGATTCACCGATGACATTTGACTCGAACAGAATTAATCTGGGATTAATTATGAGAGAGAAAATTAATCTGGGATTAATTACGGTAAGAATTAATCTGGGATTAATTATGAAAGAGAAAATTAATCTGGGATTATTTGCGGTAAGAATTAATCAGGGATTAATTCATCTAGAAGAGAGAATGCGATTAATTTGGAATTAATCGACAAAGTAAATTTAATAGTTAAATTGGATTTTACTATTTAATTTATTTAATTGGGCTAAAATAATATATCGGATATATTAATTGAAATTGGATTTCAATACGGAATTAAAATTAAATTTTAATTCAAGCGAACGAATTAATTTGGAATTAATTCATAAGCGACTTTCGTAATAATTTTGCTAGGCACTATTATTTAATTAAATTGGATTTAATTACGTAGCGACGAAAAATTCGTTTAGTCAGATTAAACGAATCGAGCCCAAAGTGTGTTGTGTAAGCCAACTTGAATTTGGAATTCAAAATTGGGTGGGACCCACAACTCACATCACTTGGCAAAATTGTGATGGTGGTAGTTGGCAATAGTGTTTGAATTATTTAAACACTCAACAACACAAAACCAAGTCAACACTTTTAGAAAGTATACTATTCACTCACCTTTCTCTCTTCTCTCCCTCCATTGCCGAATTCTCATCTCAATGGAGGAGAAAATTTTGTTTCAATTTTTGGACAAAGCTAGCACTTTGGGAGTCAAAGAAAGGTGATAGGGAAACTCACCCAAGAGTTTGGAACTCAAAAGGAAAGCATGGAGCATCTATATCCATGGAAAAGTTTTGAACTTCAACCAATCAATGTAAGTATTTCGTAACTTTCTTGTTGGGTTTTCTAGGTCAAACCAAGATCAATTAAGCATATAAACGTGTGAATACATCAAAGTAAGATGGCGGAAATACTGACTTTGATCGGCTTTACGATGCGAAGAACATAAAAAATTTTCTCCATGGATGATTCGGCCAAGCTCCTTGGTATGATCTTCAATCCAAGCTCCAAGCTTTGTTGTTGATTCCTTGCTCAAAGATTGGTTTCCTTATCACCTTTGTAAGACTCCTTGATGTTCTAGAGCCTTTGATTTTGAAACAAAATCAAGAACCATTGAGCCCTAGGATCACGGTAAATGAGAGAAAAAATGGAGAAGGCCATTCGGCCAAGGAGAGGAAAAAAGAGAGAGTCAAGTGTGTTGTGTGTTTTTGGTATTTTTTTTTTTCTAAGAACATATACCAAAAGTCCTTACAAAAATTAGTAAAAGCTTTTCAAAAAAGCAAAAAACCAATTTTGGAGGCAAAATGCATTAATTGCCCACAACTACCACCATCATGAATAGTGACTGGTTGTCAATCACCAAAATGTGACTTGACATCCATCACTAAAGTGACAGGTGATGTGACTGTTAGACATTATGTCCCATAGCGTCACTGTTTGTAAATGATATTGTATTATTGTACAAAATTAACTATGTGATAATGAAATTGCCTTTTGCCGTTTTGTAATATTATTTACTTTGATATATAAATGGCGAAAGTCCATATGATTAATACCGGATTGAGATGATATGAGACAGTATCAATCCATAAAGGTTTAATCATTAAATATCCCTAGTCGGAGTATTATCGAGATCGGACATCGATAATGCGGAATAGACTAGTATTGCGCTTGTGCACGTTGTGAGGGCACAACGGCATAGTTCTCATATATTTAAGTATTGGATACTTATGCAAGTGCGATAGGAGGTTGTGTTTTACCGATGGTACGGAAAACAGCTTCGCTCTGGATAGACCCCGCGGAATCCCATTGGTAGTATGTCTGCGTGTCTATGGGAGGCCGCATCAGGGTAGGTGTATATGGTCTTAACCTGAGACTTACATCGCTAGTACTTGCGACAATCGGTAAACTTTGGTTTTGGTGGTTGGGGACCTTAACCGGTTCTGTGTACACCTCTTCTGGGTTTATCGAGAATCGTAGTGTACTGGATGTGATGTCGAGATGGAAGTATCACTTCAGACATATGGAGGTGATGATCACGCAGGACACAGAACTAGTACTCTATAAAAGGTTGCAACCGTCGGGACAATATGACCAGGTCAGGATTGTCCGATTTAAAGAGACTAGTTGCTTGATGTCCGATATATGTTTCGTACGGGGCAGACACATTTCCAGCCCCAGGCCTAACATGTGATCGTCCGATACTGGATCGATGTACGCAATACTACGGTACTACGCTTGATATAGATCTATATTCCTATAAGAATATTTCTGGAGAATTGGGTAGGCATGACGCTTTGCTAGAAGCCAACATTGTCTTGTGAATCGGTAAAAACGTAGTACGAGGTACGTACGTGTTCGGATTATCCGACGACCGTATTTACTGCCAACATATCCGGAGATCTCTTGGGTCGCTTCCCGAAGATTCACCAATGACGTATGATTCAAACTCGATTAATCTTGGATTAATTACGGAGAGACTTTATCTTGGATAAAGTACTATAAATAGAGAGAGAACGATTAATTTGAATTAATCGTTAAATTATTATATTCGATATAATAATCGAAATTCGATTTCGACGCGAAATTAAAATTAGATTTTAATTCGGACAAACGAGTTAATTTAGAATTAATTCGTTAGCGACGTAAATAATAATTTCGCTATGCGCAATCATTTATTTAAATTCGATTTAATTAACGTCGCGACGTAAGTTCGGTATTTCGGAAATATCGAACCCGAACGCGTGAGTGCACGTGGGCCCACTTTCATTTGGAAACGTGTGGGGCCCACATGACACATGTCATATTATGCATTATTTAATTGTGATGCATTGCATGGAGATAGTGTACAATGCACTCAATGGTTTTGCATGGAAATTGAGTGTTTGACACTCTAAGCCATTGCATGATTTGTGTCATAAGTTTATTATTAATTTAATAATATTATGGCATAAATATAAATTGATTTTTGAAATCAAATCCCTCACTCTCCTCTCTTTCCTCTTGACCGAAACTGTGAAGTTTCACAGCCCTCTCCACTTTTCTGTTTTTGTTGCAAAAACTTGAAGAAATTGTGTTTTGTTTGGAACATAAATTAACACACAAGGCTAGCACCTTCAAGGGATCATACAAAGGTGTTATGGGAAACTAATTCTTGAGCTTGGAAGGATCAAAGAAAGCTTGGAGCTTCCCACTCACCTTGGCCGAAACCTTCACTGCACAAAGGAGAAAATTTTCATTTCATCAACGCATCCGCATTCCGATCTTTGTGAGTATGATTCCGCCATACTTCATCTTTTAATATATATATTCATTGTTGTATTTAAATGCTTAATCTTTCCTTGGGACATATAATAGAAACCAACAATGGTATCATGGAGCCATGGTTAAGCATGAAATACTTTAGGTTAAAATTTGGGTAAAATTGATTGAAGCATGTTCTTGTGAAATTTGATGAATGAGTATGCTTATATGTATGTAAAATGACATAATATGAAATCAATTTTATGAAAAATGCATTGGATGATTTTTTTCCCCAAATTCATGCCTTGGCCGAATGTGTTGCTACTTGGAGTGGATTGGAATTTTTTGTGTTTAAGATCATTGGATGACTTAGAACGTATACGGGACGTAAATTAGTAATTCAATCGGATTGAAAAACAAATCGACACAAAAAACTCACCTTGGCCGAATGTTAATGGACATGTAAAGGAGTTGATTTTTTGTTAAAATTAATGTTGGACATTTATTTTGAAAAATAGATGATTAATAAATTAAATGGGTATTTTTGAAATATTTGGTTTAATATATTAATCTTGGTTTTACACTTTAATTAATTGGACTTTAATGTTTGGAATATTAAAATTTAATTAATGGGCTTAATTGGTGAATTGGGCTTTTAATATTGTATTTGGGCATAATGGGCTTGGGTGGACCAAGTAGATTTGGGCCAAAAGGATTGGATCCAATTTGGGCCTAAATCACTCCATTAAGTCCAAATATAATATAATGGGCTTTAAAAATTTAATTGGGCCTTATGGGCTTAAAATTGGTTTTATGGCATTTAAGGGTGATTCCTTATTTGGGCTTGGTAATTGGGTTTGACCCACATTGACCAAAGCCCAAGCCTTAATAAATCAATTGAAAGCCCATTTGACTTGAATTAAATTAAACATTGGATGTTAGTTGGGCTTTGAGACCCAATAGGATTAGATTTAGAATCTAAGTCTTTAAAGCACATTAAAAGTGTAAACATTTAATTTGGAATTAAATAATTGAATTAGTATTGAATACGAATTAAATTAGATTTAATAAGTAGTTCGATATAATTCGCGAATTCGTACCTTATGTACTTATTCTCAATCGAGTTGGACTCGCGCAAAATCAAACCGTTTGAACATTGGATGATCACTTAAACATAGACTAATTAATTGGATTAGATTGGTGTGTAAAAAGCATGTCTTGTTTGAAAATATATGTATGTGTTGAATGAATAGTGTATATCGGATGGATATTAGAAGGGAAATGGTAATTTTAGAAATTATTGTAAATTTGGAATTTATAAATTGGACCTGCGTGTCCAGCCTTATCTCTTTATCTCTTTGTATTCTCTTCTCACCTAATTCCCCTCAATGTAAATGAGGTTTCTCTTATTGTATTATGATGAAAATGGGTAGAAGTAGAATAGTGCTAGGAGGGAGAGGAAAGGGAGTGATTTGTTCTAGGAACAAATTGTTTATATATCCATCCGCATATCACTATTAATTTACTTTACGCGCTTTATGATGTTTTAGAAGCATGCTTAAGGGTGTATGATGATGAGACCTAACAAAGATAAATAAATTGGTTGCCAATTACGCGAAAATCCCTCAATTTATATTAAGCAAATATCCTTCCATTGAATGATTCTTGTTCAAGATCCGAAGTTGGCATTGGTTTGTTTGGCCAAAGTCAAGACCTTTGTCAATCAAGGATGTACTTGAATCATGAGAGTTTTGTTGCATATCGGTGTCTTGTCCAAATCGTGATTTTTATTAGCCAAAGTCAAGATCACTTTTTGTCCAATGACATTGATTACGAAACTTTCCTCGTCAATGGGTCCCGCTTAACTGGAATCATTAGGTTTGTTTTTGGCCAAAGCCAAGGCCTAGATGATTCGGAGGATATGGTAAGGAAAATGTAATGGATACATTGACATTATACATATGTTTCGGACTTGGATGTCCACCTAACCGGATCTAGGAATTGGATGAGATCCAATTGATCATAGAGATCTACCTAAGTTAAATAGCATACAGCTTTTATTGACCAAAGTCAAGGTTGTGTGTTATTTAACGGGATCCTAGCCCACTAGGAAATGCGATTTCCCGAGTTCTCCACAAGAGGGTTAGAGACTTGAAGAAAATAGTGGGAGGCTATTATTGAATTTGCAATTTCGTTTAGATACTTAGCCTTACGCGTCTTTCAAAATTATTTCGTCAATATTTTAATAATTAGTTGGACTAATATATTGTTATTTTGCTTGTAACAGTTTGACTGTACCCATAACATCGTTGACTTTATAGTGGACTATAGTTGGACTATAGTTGTCAAGATGATTGGCAAGGGTAATGTCCGCGACATAATCATGGGCGATAATGTCTTCAAAGGGACAAACTTTGCCGACTGGGAAATGAACCTCAAGATAGTGCTTGGGGCTGAGAGGGTGCTGTATACTATTCAGAGACCTCTCCCGCCTAAACCCACTGAGCCACTGGAGCTAGAGTTATGGAAGACTCATAGTGACGATTGTGACCAAGCTCAGTCAGTTATGCTAGCTGCAATGACCCAACATTTCAGACGCCAGAACAGGGACTTGGATCCCTATAACATGATGGCAAGATTGCGTGATCTCCACCGCACCAACAAGCGGATGGAGAGGTACGAGCTAGTAAGGAAACTCTTCCGCTCCCGGATGACAGACGGCGCATCAGTTGAGGCCCACGGGACTCAAATGATCGCTGACATAGATGAGTTAGCCAAGATGGGCATTGTCTTGGAGGCAGAGTTGACGATTGATATGCTATTACAATCGCTACCCGATACTTGGAAACAAATCATCATCAACTATAAGTTGATGGACACTGACGACACTCTTGGAGAGTTGTTGTCCGTGCTGAAGGAGTCCGAAAAGGAACTCCTAAAGGGGAGCAAGCGCGAGGCGCATTATGCATCGACCTCTCATGCGCCAAGGGCTGGGCCCAAGGCAATTGGAGGTGCGAGGAAGAAGAAGTTCAAGAACAAGGGCAAGGGCAAGTTGGCAGTGGCTTCTAGGAAGCCAAAGGACAAATCTCGCGACATCTGCCTCAACTGCGGCAAGAGGGGTCACTGGAAACGTGACTGCCGAATGGGCAAAGGGCAGAGGGAGGATATCAAGGCTGGCAAGGCTATCGCCTCTGGTATGTTTGTTATTGAGATAAATATGAATACTTCTAGTTTTAAAAATTGGATTTTTGATTCTGGTTGTGGTGCTCATATTTGTACTGATGTGCAGGATCTGCAGGATAGCAGGGTGTGCTGGCATCGGGGGAGATGGATCTACGGGTCGGAAATGGAACACCAGTTGCTGTTTTGGCCGTAGGGACTTTTGTTTTAGAACTGCCCTCAGGGCATGTACTTAAACTTTTGAACTGTTATTTTGTACCTAGTTTAACTAGGAATATTATATCTGTATCCTTGTTAACCCAGCAGGGTTACACTTTTGTATTTAGAAACACTGGGTGTTATTTATATAAAAATGATGCAGAAATTTGCACAGCTGTTGCAAATAACGGTCTTTATATTTTGAATATAAATGAATCTCCTAAAATGACAAACAAAAGGCTCAAAAAGAGTAATCTAAAAGATGAAGCTTATATGTGGCATTGTCGTCTAGGACACATCAACAAGACTCGCATATCCACACTTTCGAAGAGTGGGTACTTGGACGAATTTGATCCCAATTCATATGACGTCTGCGAATCTTGTCTTTTAGGCAAAATGCCTAAATCACCTTTTAGCGGTAAAGGTGAACGTGCCACAGAATTGTTGGCTCTCGTTCATACTGACGTATGCGGGCCCATGTCTAGCCAGGCTAGAGGTGGATTTCACTACTTCGTAACCTTCACAGATGATGCATCTTGTTACGGTTATGTGTATCTTATGAGACACAAGTCGGAAACTTTTGAGAAATTCAAAGAGTTTCGACACGAAGTGGAGAAACAAACAGGGAAGAGTATTAAGACATTACGGTCAGACCGTGGTGGCGAATACTTAAGTTATGAGTTTCAAGATTACTTGAAAGAATATGGTATTCTTTCACAGTGGACTCCTCCTGGAACACCGCAATTAAACGGTGTGTCCGAACGAGAGAAACCGCACCTTGTTAGACATGGTGAGGTCAATGATGAGTCGCACTGAGCTACCAATATCCTTCTGGGGATACGCATTAAACAGTGCTATACTTATTTTAAATAAGGTACCGTCGAAGTCTGTTGAACAGACTCCATATGAGATATGGACAGGAAGGAAACCAGGTTTCTCTTTCCTGAAGATTTGGGGATGCTGGGCATATGTTAAACGTTTGGAAGGTACCAAACTTGAACCCAAATCTGATAATGCCTTTTCGTAGGATATCCTAGGGAAACCAAAGGATATTACTTCTATCACCCACAAGAGAACAAAGTATTTGTTGCTCTACAAGCATTTTTCCTTGAGAAGGATTTTATAAATACAGTGGTAAGTGGGAGGAAAGTAGAACTCGATGAAGATCGTAGTGATACTGTTCCTGGCAATGAATCAACGACGGAACAAGAACAGACCGTCCGGGATGAGTCTGTACCACAAACTTCACATACACAAGGACCGCGTAGGTCGGAGAGAGTCAGAACAGTACCTGAGAGGTATGGGTTCCTGATCTCACCTCATGTAGATATTAATCTTATTGAGGATATTGAGCCGGCTACGTATGAGGAAGCGATACAAAATATCGATTCCGCTTTATGGCAAGAAGCCATGAAGTCCGAGATGGATTCCATGTACGCCAACCAAGTTTGGACACTGGTTGATGCACCAGAAGGCGTAAAGCCTATTGGATGCAGATGGATCTTTAAGAAGAAGACCGACATGGATGGCAACGTACAAACGTACAAAGCTAGGCTTGTAGCGAAGGGGTATCGTCAACAATATGGTATTGATTATGACGAAACCTTCTCACCCGTTGCCATGATTAAATCCATTCGGATAATGCTTGCAATAGCTGCATATTTCGATTACGAGATATGGCAGATGGACGTTAAAACCGCTTTCCTTAACGGAAACCTTTTGGAGGATGTTTATATGCAACAGCCTGACGGTTTTATCGTACCTAGACTTGCAAACAAGGTTTGTAAGTTAAATCGATCCATTTATGGATTGAAGCAAGCATCACGGTCATGGAATCAGCGTTTTGATGAGATCATAAAAGAATATGATTTCGTGCAAAACGCAGATGACCCTTGTGTATACAAGAAGGTTAGTGGGAGAGCACTTACTTTTATTGTCCTTTATGTCGACGACGTATTGCTTATAGGCAATGACATTCCCATGCTAACGTCGGTGAAAGCTTGGCTTTCATTAAAATTCTCCATGAAAGATCTGGGAGAAGCAGCCTTTATTCTTGGAATAAAAATCTACCGGGATAGATCTAGAAAGCTGCTTGGACTCTCCCAGAGTACATACATTGATAAAGTGTTGAAGCGATTCAACATGGAAAATCCAAGAGGGGATTGGTTCCAATGGTACGTGGTACCTCTCTGTCTAAGGACATGTGTCCTAAGACTCAGGAAGAGAGAGACAACATGAGTCGGATACCGTTCGCCTCGGCAGTCGGATCGATCATGTATGCCATGATATGTACACGACCTGATGTCTCATATGCTTTGAGCATGTGCAGTCGCTATCAGGCCGATCCAGGTGAAGGTCACTGGATAGCAGTTAAGAATATCCTTAAGTATCTTAAATGAACTAAGGATGCTTTCTGAATTTATGGAGGTGGAGAACTTGCGGTATCTGGGTATACCGATGCAAGTTTCCAAACCGACAAGGATGACTACAAGTCGCAATCCGGGTACATTTTTTGTTTGAATAACGGAGCAGTGAGCTGGAAATCTTCCAACCAAGATACTGTTGCCGATTCAACAACAGAAGCGGAGTACATCGCCGCATCTGAAGCAGCAAAGGAGGCAGTTTGGATCCGAAAGTTCCTAATCGGATTAGGAGTAGTTCCGTTAGCAGCTGAGCCCATCCATTGTATTGTGACAATAACGGGGCTATAGCACTGGCTAAGGAACCAATGTCTCATCAACGGTCCAAGCATGTTCTTCGACGTTACCATCTGATTCGGGAGATTATACATCGTGGCGATGTAAAGGTCGAGAAGGTCACATCAGATGACAACATTGCAGATCCGCTGACGAAGGCTGTTCTTCAGCAAGTTTTTGAACGACACATACATAGTTCGGGTATTAGATGCTTGAGTGACTGGCTATAGGCCAAGTGGGAGATTGTTAGACATTATGTCCCATAGCGTCACTGTTTGTAAATGATATTGTATTATTGTACAAAATTAACTATGTGATAATGAAATTGCCTTTTGCCGTTTTGTAATATTATTTACTTTGATATATAAATGGCGAAAGTCCATATGATTAATACCGGATTGAGATGATATGAGACAGTATCAATCCATAAAGGTTTAATCATTAAATATCCCTAGTCGGAGTATTATCGAGATCGGACATCGATAATGCGGAATAGACTAGTATTGCGCTTGTGCACGTTGTGAGGGCACAACGGCATAGTTCTCATATATTTAAGTATTGGATACTTATGCAAGTGCGATAGGAGGTTGTGTTTTACCGATGGTACGGAAAAAGCTTCGCTCTGGATAGACCCCGCGGAATCCCATTGGTAGTATGTCTGCGTGTCTATGGGAGGCCGCATCAGGGTAGGTGTATATGGTCTTAACCTGAGACTTACATCGCTAGTACTTGCGACAATCGGTAAACTTTGGTTTTGGTGGTTGGGGACCTTAACCGGTTCTGTGTACACCTCTTCTGGGTTTATCGAGAATCGTAGTGTACTGGATGTGATGTCGAGATGGAAGTATCACTTCAGACATATGGAGGTGATGATCACGCAGGACACAGAACTAGTACTCTATAAAAGGTTGCAACCGTCGGGACAATATGACCAGGTCAGGATTGTCCGATTTAAAGAGACTAGTTGCTTGATGTCCGATATATGTTTCGTACGGGGCAGACACATTTCCAGCCCCAGGCCTAACATGTGATCGTCCGATACTGGATCGATGTACGCAATACTGCGGTATACTACGCTTGATATAGATCTGATATTCCTATAAGAATATTTCTGGAGAATTGGGTAGGCATGGCGCTTTGCTAGAAGCCAACCTTGTCTTGTGAATCGGTAAAAACGTAGTACGAGGTACGTACGTGTTCGGATTATCCGACGACCGTATTTACTGCCAACATATCCGGAGATCTCTTGGGTCGCTTCCCGAAGATTCACCAATGACGTATGATTCAAACTCGATTAATCTTGGATTAATTACGGAGAGACTTTATCTTGGATAAAGTACTATAAATAGAGAGAGAACGATTAATTTGGAATTAATCGTAAAATTTATATTCGATATAATAATCGAAATTCGATTTCGACGCGAAATTAAAATTAGATTTTAATTCGGACAAACGAGTTAATTTAGAATTAATTCGTTAGCGACGTAAATAATAATTTCGCTATGCGCAATCATTTATTTAAATTCGATTTAATTAACGTCGCGACGTAAGTTCGGTATTTCGGAAATATCGAACCCGAACGCGTGAGTGCACGTGGGCCCACTTTCATTTGGAAACGTGTGGGGCCCACATGACACATGTCATATTATGCATTATTTAATTGTGATGCATTGCATGGAGATAGTGTACAATGCACTCAATGGTTTTGCATGGAAATTGAGTGTTTGACACTCTAAGCCATTGCATGATTTGTGTCATAAGTTTATTATTAATTTAATAATATTATGGCATAAATATAAATTGATTTTTGAAATCAAATCCCTCACTCTCCTCTCTTTCCTCTTGACCGAAACTGTGAAGTTTCACAGCCCTCTCCATTTCTTTTTTGTTGCAAAAACTTGAAGAAATTGGTTTTGTTTGGAACATAAATTAACACACAAGGCTAGCACCTTCAAGGGATCATACAAAGGTGTTATGGGAAACTAATTTGAGCTTGGAAGGATCAAAGAAAGCTTGGAGCTTCCCCACTCACCTTGGCCGAAACCTTCACTGCACAAAGGAGAAAATTTTCATTTCATCAACGCATCCGCATCCGATCTTTGTGAGTATGATTCCGCCATACTTCATCTTTTAATATATATATTCATTGTTGTATTTAATGCTTAATCTTTCCTTGGGACATATAATAGAAACCAACAATGACAAGCGATGTGACTTGTGGTCGTACTTTAATTCAAAATGCGAGTGGGCCGCAAACACATTCCGGCTCGGTTTGTTAATTCCGAATTAACGAACTTTTCGTTGCGACGGAATTAAATCAAATTTAATTAAATAATTATGCCTAGCAAAATTACTATCACGTCGCTAGCGATTTAATTCTAAATTAACTCGTTCGCCCGAATTAAAATCCAATTTTAATTCCGCGTCGAAATCTAATTTCGTTTAATATATCGAATATATTTTTTTATCGATTAATTCCAAAATTAATCGTTCCTCTCTATTAATAGTATTTTATCCCAGATAAAATATCTCCGTAATTAATCCTAGATTAATTTCCTCTCTCTTATAATTAATCCCAGTTTAATTATGTACGAGTCATACGTCATCGGTGAATCTTCGGGAAGCGACCCATGAGCCCCTGGATATGTTGGCAGTAAATTCGATCGTCGGACTATCCGAACACGTACGTACCTACTACTACGTTTTTACCGATTTACAAGACATGGTTGGCTTCTAGCAAAGCATCGTGCCTACCCAATTCTCTAGAAATATTCTTAAAGGAATATATAATCTGTATCAGGCGTAGTATACATAGTATTGCGTATTGCGATCCAGTAGCAGATGTCACATGCTAGGCCTGAGGCTGGAATTGTGTCTGCCCCGTACGAAGCATATATCAGATATCTGGTAACTAGTCTCTATAATCGGATAAACATGACCTAGTCATATTATCCCGATAGTTGCAGCATATAAGAGTACCAGTTCCTTATCATACGTGACCATCATCTCCATATGACTGAAGTGATACTTCCATCTTGACATCACACCCAATACACTAAGATTCTCAATATACTCAGAAGAGGCGTACACAGAACCTGTTAAAGCCCTGGATGACCAAAACCAAAAATATTGATTGTTGCAAGTATTAGCGATGCAAGTCTCAGGTTATGACCAAATACACCTACCCTGATTCGGACTTCCATAGACACATAGTCATATTACCAATGGAATTCCGAGGGGTCTATCTAGAGCGAAGCTGTGGATTAATACTGTCTCATATCTTATTAATTCAGAACTAATCATATGGACTTTTATCATTTATATATCCCGGTAATCCAATTACAAATGATAAAAGAGCAATTTCATTTGTGTCATAGTTAATTTATACAACAACACCATGTTCTGTACAAATAGTGATGTTATGTGTCATAATTGTCCAACAATCTCCCACTTGGCCTATAGCCAATCACTCAAATGTCCTAAACTTGAACTATGTACGGGTCGCTCAAACTTCTACTGAGAAACTTCTTTCGTCAGCGGATTTACAAAGTTATCATCTGATGCGATTTATTCGATCATCACATCGCCACGATGTATGATCCGAACGAATCAGATGAATAGTTGAAGTATATATTTGGATCGTTGATGAGACCATTAATTCTTTAGCCTGTGTTGTAGCCTAGCTCAGCCGCTAACAGAACTACACCTAATCTAATTAGGATTATTATAGATCCAAATCGCTTCTATTGCTGCCTCAGCTGCAGCAATATTCTGCTTTTGTTGTTTATGCGACAACAGTATCTTGCTTGGAAGATTTCCAGCTCACTGTTCCGTTTTTCAAACTATATAGTACCCTTATTACGACTTATAGTCATTTTTGTCTGTTTGGAAACTTGCAACAGTGAACCCAGTCACTTCAAGTTCTCTTTCTCCATATATAAGAAAGCATCCTTAGTTCGTCTAAGATACTTAAGGATGTTCTTAACTTCAATCCAATGACTATCACTTGGATTGGCCTGATTGTGACTCCATATGCTCAAAGCATATAAGACACTAGGTCGCGTACATATATTTCAATGTACGAGTTCTCGGAGAGTGCCAACAACTTTTAGATATATCCTAGTAGATCCTTATTCCTAGAATAAAGGTTGTCTCTCCCAAGTATTCTATGGAGAATTTTCATGAAAGCCAAGCTTTCACCGATTTTATTATGGGAATATCATTTCCAAGAAATGATATATCATCATTATTTAGGACAATCACTGTCAGTGCGCTCCCACTAATCTCCTTATATACACAAGAATTATTTTCGTTTTGAATTAAATCATATACCATTATGATTACATCAAAACGATAGTTCCAAGAACGCAATGCTTGCTTCAATCCATAAATAGATCGAATTAACTTGCAAACCTTGTTTGCTCGTTTTGGTAGGATAAAACCGTCAGGATGTTGTAAACATCCTCCAAAAGGTTTTCATTTAAGGAAAACGTTTTTGACGTTCAGCTGCCATATTTCATAAATGAAACATGCAGCATTAGCAAGCATTATCCAAATGGATTTAACCATGACAACGAGGAAAAGGTTTTGTTGTAATCGACACAATGTTGATAACGATACCTTTTCGCTACAAGCCTAGCTTTGTACGTTGGTATGTTGCCATCCATGTATGTCTTCCTTGAAGACTTATATAGTACCAATAGGCACAATGCCTTTCAGTACAACAACCAGTGTCCAAACTTGGTTGGTATACATGAAATCCATTTCGGACTTCATGGAACTTTGCCATAATAGGGAGTCGATACCTTGTATCACTTCCTCATACGTAGTCAGTTCGTGTTCCTCAATAAGATTGACATCTTTACGAGGTGAGATCAGAAACCCATACCTCCCAGGTTGTTTTCTAACTCTCTCTGACTTACGCGGTTCTTGTGTATTCGAAGATTGTGGTACAGTTTCATCCCTGATGAACTGTTTGTGTTCCGTTAAGGAATCGGTGCCTGGAATAGTATTACTCTGATTTTCATCGAGTTTTACTTTCTTCACACTTACCACTGCATATAGGTATTCCTTTTAGGAAACCCGCATGGAGAGCAACAATTACATTGTTCTCTAGTGAGTTGTATAAGTACTATACTTTGGTTACCCTAGGATAACCTACAATTAGGCACTTATCCGATTTGGGTTCTAGTTTGGAATCATCCAAACATATGCCTAGCATACCCAAATCTTCAGGAATGAGAAAACCTGGTTTCTTTCCTGTTCATATCTAATATGAAGTCTGTCAAACAGTTTTTCATGGAACCTTATTCAAAATAAGTATTGTACTGTTTAATGCGTTTCCCTTGAAGGAAAATGGTAGCTCAGAGCGACTCATAATTAACCTTATCATGTCCAACAAAATTCAGTTTCTCCGTTTGGACACACCGTTAAATTGAGGTGTTCCGGGAGGAGTCTACTATAAAAAAATACTATACTCTTTCAGGTAATCGAGAAACTTATTGCTCAAGTATTTTCCACTATGGTCCAATCGTAATGTCTTAATACTTATGCTGATATGTTTTTATACTTCGTGTCGAAACTCTTTGAATTTATCAAAAGTTTATGTTTCATGTTTCAGAAGAAACACATAACCATAACGCGATGCCACATCCGTAAAGGTTACGAAATGTTCATATCCACCTATAACCTAGCTAGATATGGGCCCACTTACGTCACTATAAACGAGGGCTAACATATCGGTGGCACTAGCACTTTTACCAAGTAAAAGGTGTTTTAGGCAGTTTGCCTAATAAACTAGATTCGTAGACATTATTTGAATTAGAATCAAATTTTTCCGAGTATCCACTCTTCGAAAGTGTGGATATACGAGTCTTGTTAATGTGTCTCAGACTACAATTCCACAAATAAGTCTTATCTGATTAAATCAGTTTGAGATATTTGTTTGTCATGTTATACGTTTGAGATTCATTTATATCAAAATATAAATACTATTATTCACATCTAATGTGTTTATCTCAATATTATCTTTATAAAATAAAACACTTTAGTGTTCTAGAATATAAAGGTATACCCGCAACGGGTTAAACTTAGATATAGAGATAATGTTTCTAGTCAAACTAGGTACATTATAACAGTTTCCTAATTTAGGTACATACCCAAAAGGTAGTCCTAAACTTAGGTTTCTACGACTAAAACAGCGACTGTTGTCCCGTTTCCGATTCGTAGATCAATCTCTTCTGAAGCCAGTCTCCTGCTAATCAACAGATTCTGCACATCAGTACATATATTTATGTACCACATCTAGTATCAAAAATCCAATTTTGAAACCAGTAGTGAACATGTTTATGACAAACATACTTGAAGTCAGAGCCTTGCCCGTCTTCACTTCCTTCATGTCTGCCTTGTCCATACGGCATTCACGCTTCCAGTGACCCCGTTTTCCATAGTTTAGGCAGACATCTTGGGATATGTCCTTTGTCTTCCTAGAATACTGTGATGATTTTGCCTTTGCCCCTTTTAGAAGCTCTGGCTCTGCCTCCTGGAGCATAGCCATCAACTCTCCAAGAGTTTACACTTGGTTCATAATGTACCTGCCCCAGCTTTCGGGTAGAGACTATAAGATCAAATCTTTGGTAGTCTCGGCCACGTAGGTAATGCCCAGCTGACCTAGCTGATCAATGTCAGCAATCATCTGCCATACCTAGTACTCGACAGATGTACCCTCTGACATATGTGAGCGAAAGAGCTTCTTTTGCAATTTGTACTTCTAAGATCTATGAATAGATTTATGAAGATCCTTTAATTTCAACATCATGATATAAGGATCTAATCCTTAATTCTGACGACGAAATTAAAGTGTCATTGCAATAAGCATAAAGGATTGAGCACTAAAGTTATCATCACATGAATCTTACAAAGATCATGTTCTACTATTTGCTCAACTCCGGGCTTAGGCCCGAGATGTCATTTTATCAAATAAAGTAACTTCTCGGTTCCTAGGACTATCCTGAGGTTTTATTCCCAATCTGAAAATTAAAGCCGCTTAAAGACATTTTCACCTATGATTATGTTTTAAACGTTAATCTTTCAGTAATCTTGATTTCAATAGTCCAACTATCCAATCAACGATTTCGGGTACAATTAAATACAATGATTACTATAGTCTAACTAAAAAAAACTATAATTTGATTATTTAAATTCAAATATATTGATTACTATAATCCAATTATATAATCAACTATAATTTGAAGTAGTTTGAATACAGTCCAACTGTTTAATTAAAACAACGATTAAATATTAGTCCAACTAATATATATTAAATTAATGACGAAAAATTGAAATGAGCACGTATTGACAAGTATCTAAACGAAAATTACAAATTTAATACTTGTCTCCCACTATTTTTCGGCGAGCCTCTAACCCTCTGTTGAGTACTCGGGAAACCTAGTTTCCTAATGGGCTAAGATCCCGTTAAATAACACACAACCTTGACTTTGGCCAACAAGTTGTATGCTATTTAACTAGGTAGATCTCTAAGATCAATTGGATCTCATCCAATTCTTAGATCCAGTAGGTGGACATCCAAGTCCGAAACATATATCTAATATATGTCAATATATCTGATATATTCCCTAACCTTTTTCCTCTGAATCAACTAAGTCTTGGCTTTGGCACAACAAACTTAATGATTCCAGTTAAGCGGGACCCATTGACCTTGGAAAGCTTCGTAATCGATGTCGATGGACAAGAAGTGATCTTGAATTTGGCCAACAAATCACAACTTGGACAAGACATGCGATATGGAACAAAACCTTCATGATTCAAACACATCCCAATGGACAAAGGTCTTGACTTTGGCCAACAAACCAGTGCCAATCTTGGATCTTGAGAATGAATCATTCAATGGAAGGAAAATGCTTAATATTTATTGAGGGTTTTTCACGTAATTGGCAACCAATTAATTATCTTTGATTAGGTCTCATCATACACCCTTAAGCATGCATTCTAAAAGCATAATAAGGCGGGGTAAATTAATTAATAATGATATGTGGATGGATATTTAAAAAATTTTATTCCTAGAACAAATCTCTCCATTTCCTCTCTCCCGCAAGCACAAATCTTACTTCTACCCAATTGCATAACACTTCTAAAGAAACCTCATTTACGTTGAGGGGAATAGGTGAGAAGAGAAATACAAAGAATCAAGAGGTAATAGGCTGGACACGCAGGTCCAATTTAATAAATTCTAAATTTATTACAACAATTTCCAAAATTGCCCTCACCCATCTAATATACATCTGATATACATTATTCATACATCACATCCATGTATTCACACAAAATATGTTATCAATCAATCTAATCCAATTAATTAATCTGAAATTAATGACCATCCAATGTTCAAACAACGATTTGATTTGCGCCAGTCCGACTCGTTTTAAGAATAAGTACTCAAAGTACGAATTCTTGAATTATATTAAGCTACAATATTAAATCCAATTTAATTTGTATTCAATACTAATTCTTTATTTAATTCCAAATTAAATAATTACACTTTATTAATGAGCCTTTGCGACCAATGTCAATTTAATTAAAGTCCAATAGGCTTTCAATTAATTTATAAGGCATGGACTTTGGCAACCAAAGCCCAATAAGGAATCACCCTTTGCCAAAAATCAATTTAGGCCCATTAGGCCTAATTAAAATTTTAAAGGCCCATTTAATCATATTTGGACTTTATGGAAATGGTTTTAGGCCCAATTGGATCCAACCAATTAACCTAAACCAAACTTGGCCCAACCAAGCCCAATAAGCCCAAATACAACATTTTTAGCCCAATTCCAAATTTAGCCCAACTAATTAAATTCCAATATTCCAAATATCATAATTTAATCAACCAAAGTATATTAGCCATAATTAATTATTCAAATTAACATTTCCAAAATACCAATTACATAATTAATCATGCTTTATTACTAATCAACTTATGTCTAACATAAATTGAAGCAAAATCAATCCAACATGCTTATAAGGCTCTCGGAAATTTGGAGATTTTTATATCAATTTTGATTTCAATCCAATTAAATCACAAATTAATATATCTCATGCATTTTAAACATATCCAATTGTCTAAAATTCAAAAATCACCAAGAGCTTATCCTAGGGTCATATTCGGCCAACATAAGGATTTTGATAAAATTATTTTTGATCAATTTTATACAAATCCAATGATCCAAAACTCTAAGTAATCATGATCTAACATCAACCGAACACTCGATATGAAGAAATCATGCTCAAATCACAAAAGCCCCAAATTAAAGTTTAAGAACCCTAAGTCAATTTCATGTTTAATAACGGCTCTAATACCATTGTTGGGTTTTCTAGGTCAAACCAAGATCAATTAAGCATATAAACGTGTGAATACATCAAAGTAAGATGGCGGAAATACTCACTTTGATCGCTTTGCGATGCGCAGAACACAAAATATTTTCTCCATGGATGATTCGGCCAAGCTCCTTGGTGTGATCTTCAATCCAAGCTCCAAGCTTTGTTGTTGATTCCATGCTCAAGGATTGGTTTCCCTATCACCTTTGTAAGACTCCTTGATGTGCTAGCAACTTTGATTTTGAAACAAAATCAAGAACCATTGAGCCCTAGGATCACGGCAAATGAGAGAAAAAATGGAGAAGGCCATTCGGCCAAAGAGAGGGAAAAAGAGAGAGTCAAGTGTGTGTGTGTTGTGTGTTTTTGGTATTTTGTTTTCTAAAAACATATACCAAAAGTCCTTACAAAATTTGGTAAAAGCTTTTCTAAAAAGCAAAAACCAATTTTGGAGGCAAAATGGCATTAATTGCCCACAACCACCACCATCATGAATAGTGACTGGTTGTCAATCACCAAAAGGTGACTTGATATCAATCACTAAAGTGACAGGTGATGTGACAAGCGATGTGACTTGTGGCCGCACTTTAATTCAAAATGCCAGTGGGCCCGCAAACATATTCCGGGCTCGGGTTCGTTAATTCCGAATTAACGAACTTTTCGTTGCGACGGAATTAAATCAAATTTAATTAAATAATTATGCCTAGCAAAATTACTATTCACGTCGCTAGCGAATTAATTCTAAATTAACTCGTTCGCCCGAATTAAAATCCAATTTTAATTCTGCGTCGAAATTTAATTTCGTTTAATATATCGAATATATTATTTTATCGATTAATTCTAAATTAATCGTTCTCTCTCGATTAATAGTATTTTATCCCAGATAAAATATCTCCGTAATTCATCCTAGATTAATTTTCTCTCTCTTATAATTAATCCCAGATTAATTATGTGCAAGTCATACGTCATCGGTGAATCTTCGGGAAGCGACCCGTGAGATCCCTGGATATATTGACAGTAAATCCGGTCGTCGGACTATCCGAACACGTACGTACCTAGTACTACGTTTTTGCCAATTTACAAGACATGGTTGGCTTCTAGCAAAGCATCGTGCCTACCCAATTGTCCAGAAATATTCTTAAAGGAATATATAATTTGTATTAGGCGTAGTATACATAGTATTGCGTATTACGATCCAGTAGCGGATGTCAGATGCTAGGCATGGGGCTGGAATTGTGTCTTCCCCGTACACAGCATATATCAAATCTCTGGTAACTAGTCTCTATAATCGGATAAACATGACCTAGTCATATTATCTCGATAGCTGTAGCATATAAGAGTACCAGTTCCTTATCCTACGTGACCATCATCTACATATGACTGAAGTGATACTTCCATCTTGACATCACACCCAATACACTACGATTCTCAATATACCCAGAAGAGGCGTACATAGAACCTGTTAAAGCCCTGGACGACCAAAACCAAAGTATATTAATTGTCACAAGTATTAGCGATGCAAGTCTCAGGTTAAGACCAAATACACCTACCCTGATTCGGACTTCCATAGACACATAGTCATACTACCAATGGAATTTCGAGGGGTCTATCCAGAGCGAAGCTGTTTCCATACCATCGGTAAACACAACCTCCTATTACACTTGCATAAGTATCCAATACCCAAATATATGAGAATTATGTTGTTATGCTCCCATAACACGCACAAGTGCAATACTAGTCTATTCCGCATTATCGATGTCCAATCTCGATAATACTACGACTAGAGATGTTTTAATGATTAAACCTTAGTGGATTAATATTGTCTCATATCTTATTAATTCGGAACTAATCATTTGGACTTTTATCATTTATATATCTCGGTAATCCATTTAAAAATGATAAAAGAGCAATTTCCTTTGTCACATATTTAATTTATACAACAACACCATATTCTGTACAAATAGTGATGATATGGATCATAATTGTCCAACATTTCTTTGGTAAATTCACACTTGAATCAATGTTTAGGATCCTTGGGCAAGTCTTAGAGACACTAACAAGTGGGAGGGGCCGTACAAAGTTGCTGAAATCACCAGGTTGAGTACCTATCACTTGGAGCAGCTGGACAGTTGGAACGCAAAGATGCTAATGAGATATTACCAATAGAGACTTTTTTAAAATGACCCTTAAAGAGTTGTAAGATGGCAGTAGATCTTAATAATATAAATAATGTTTTCCCTTTTTTAGATAAAAAAAACGTGTTCTCCGTATGCTTGTTTTTATTTGGATGGGGAAGACATGTTTACTATTCTTGTGAAGTACTCGCGAATGGGATACAACAAGGGGTGCAAGGCAGGTGGGGAAAGTGCGGCCCCTCGTGGCACACCGATCGCTGATGTCATTATCAAACCCTCGGGCTGGAGTGTTACTACCCAATGAGTTGCACCTTTGAGGGATATAACGTGAAGACCTGCATGGCATTTGGCACATCAGGTGTCCATAGCACACTCGGTGAAAGATTAGGTGTGGCATTTGGTGTCCCAAGTTAATCATAGCACGTATGGATTGAAGACAGTTGTGGTACAATGATACCTTTGGGTTTTCAGAGCATGGGGAAGGATAATTTCCCTCTGGCGTTTGTCGCTTAGTGTTGGAGGTGCATAACACGGGGAAGGCCCACGTGCCTCTGTGGCATTTATACCCTCGGGATATGTCTAGCACTGGGAAGGGAAATGCATATGTGGTGTTGGTCATCCTATTTCGGATTCGTATGAGCATAGCACAGGGAAGGCTAGAGGGTCTTCATGGCGTTTTCTAAAGACAACATAACAGACCCGCTTACCAAGACCTTACCTCCTAAGATATTCGATAAACATCTTGAGGAGATGGGACTATGGTACCATTCAGATTGACACTAAGCGAGTTGGAGTTTGATTGAGTTGGTGCTTGAAGTGCCAACACGAATTATATATTTTATTATTTATTAATAAAATAACTATATTTTCATTTCATACCTTATTAATGATATTGTCATTATGCGTATTAGATTGATGTATAGATATGCTAAGAATGACATCGACCATAGAATAGTCTTGACACTAGGTGTAAACTATTCTTAAAGTAAATATTCACAGTCGTTGGTTTTGGAATACGATCGAATTCCTATAACCCAGAAGACTACCACATGTCGTATATTGGAATTGGAGTTCCAATGGTTAAACCCGATGTAACATCAGTTTTGGAAACTCGTATAGATATGTGTGTATTCGTTGAAGCAAATATTGAATGACTCATAGGTGATTCCTAATAGTTGGAAGTACATACCACCGTCAATAGGAATCTCCTCGAGTCGAGTAGCATATTTCATCATTTGACTATAAGATAGCATTGATTTTGTGTGAGATCCTCCATACTTTGATGTCATGTATGTCAGAAACCTTTCATGGTCTGACCTCTAGATGTTCGTTGGGTGTGGACCGATGCACTCAATAATCAAGTGCGAAGTAAGATATGATATGTCGGCCCGTATGTGTACCATAAGGGGCATAGGTATCCATATGAGTAAAGTCACGAATCTTTGGGCAAATTCGATCACCTAGGGTTAATCGCATCAGTTATGAAGAATCGTGGACATATCGACATGAGATGTGCGTCTCGGAAACTTGACGGTATATTCTATGTTTCCTAAGCACAACTCGGATAGCCTACGACGGAGGGATTGTTAAACATATGTGATGACCTCGACTTGTATAGTTCAGAAAGGTCGTTCTTGTTCTTCACTAATTTGGAGGTGGCCGAATTACAATATATTAGCTAGGCTTATATGACGAACATGTCTGAACTTAGAGAGTCCCAATATGAAGTGTACTCGTTGAGCACTTGGATAGCCGATTATTTTTTATAAAAGATAATATTCCATATTATAATTATCAACTAAGATAATAAAGTATTATTGGATAATATTGATTATTTACTTTGACCTAATTGGATTAATTGGATTAATTCAATAATTACACAAAGGCTTAATTGTAAAATTATAATTATCTCTACCATTTAAGGATATTATTGTAATTATAAGTATGTAACAATAGGTGGTTTTGGCTTGATTTAATTGAAGTAAATCAAAGTGGCTAACATTGAACTAATCAATTTCCTAATCATTGGCTTAATTTAATTGGATTAAATCAAAGTGGGAGACAATGGAGATTAGTCACACCTAATTATACATATTTGGCCAAATTGGATTAAGCCCACTTAAAAGTTGATTACAACTTTTATTAATTAAAAATTACCTAAGTTTTGCTATAAATAGCAAGCTTTAGGAAAATTTTAATTACAAATACAAGTACAAGAAATTCTTAGAGAAATTAACCTAAGTTAGAGAGTGTTTAGATAAGCTTGTGAGGTCTCTACAATATTTTATCTAGGAGAAATCAAGATTGGATCTTGAAGTGAAGCTTGCTAGTATTGGAAATCAAGATTGGATCTTGAAGTCAAGCTTGCACATCTTGGAGGTTCTCCAACCATTTCAACAAAGAAGAAGTAGATTGGATTTTGCATCAAGCTTGCTAGGTAAGTTTGAACTTCTCTTAAGTTATGAATTATGTATTAGATGCATGATCACATAGCTTAATTTTGAAATAAGACTAATAAATTGTGTTAGAATGCTTTGGATGTATAAACACAATATTCTTGTAATTGGGTCAAAATATTTATGTTAGACATAAACATAAAATTAGATTTTGAAACTCTAGATTAAAGCTTAGAGTTATAGCTACCATTCTAGAATCACTTGACCACCTTTGGGTGACCTAGAATTTTTCACGAGATATTTCTTATTGGGATTCTAATTTGATTTGTATATTGGATTCAAAATTTAAGCAAATGCGTATTTAGAATAAATTTATGTTTTTGTAAAAATATTTGAAATTTTGAAAAAAATTGATTTTTATTCTATAACATGTGTTGATGTTGGTTTTGAAGTTAAAAATTAATTTTGGGTGTTTTTGAAATGTGTAGGGAAGACCGAAATTAATTAAGGTAAAATACCCTAATTGCTTCAGCTCTCTGGAAATTTTCCAGAGAGTTGAACTATTGTTTGCAATGAAACAAAAAAAAGGCCTTGCGCGTGCGCACTGTAGCGCGAACAGTGCGTGCACGCACTGTAGCGCGAATAGTGTGCGCACGCACGATACGCGTTACTCGCGCTGATTTTATTTTGCTTCGTTCTGGAGTTTCCGGGCTTCGATTCAGCCTTGATTTTTTCCTATACAATCGTAATGAAATATAGTATTTTATTAAATTATTTAAAATTACACCCATACTTTATATCCATGGGTTAGACCCATCTCCGTTGCGTGGGGTACCGATCCGACCCTAGGGGCTCCATAACTGCCCCAACAGCATCGTCATCCCGATATCTTGAGGAATGACAGCTTCACTTCCATAAGCCAAAAAAAATGGGATTTCTCTCATGGAATCCTTGTAGGTCATCCAATATACCCACAAAACGTCTGGCAGCTCCTCAACCCACAGACCTTTACACAACCCAAGTCTTGCCTTCAGATTATTCTTATGGTCTTATCTGCTGTCTCAACTTGTCTGTTTGACTTCGGATGAGCAAGCAAGCCAAATTTCAAGGCAATCTAGAGGTCTTCACAGAGCTTCCTAAAGCCTCTACTATTGAACTGATTACCGTTGTCCGTGATAATAGCCCGGGGAATCTTGAATCGGCACATGATGTTCTTCTTGATGAATTATGTTACTTTCTTCTCAGTTATTGTGGATTATGGCTCAGTCTCTACCCATTTGGTGAAGTAATCAATTACCACTATTGCAATTTTTGATTGACCTCGACCTATAGGCATAGGTCTGATGATATCCAACCCCCACTAGGCACGGCCAATGTCTTGATAAAGTGGTATGTTGCTTGGATGGCTGATGAGGTATATTGGCATTCCTCTAACACCCATCACTCCAAGTATTTTGTGAAAGGGTCCATCCAAGTTGGCCGACCTTCGGCTTCTACTTTCATAACGCTCAGTGTTCCTACACTTTTTGGTAGTAAACTCTACAATGGTATGATCCGAGGAATTTTAGATTTGATGGAGGATGCAAAGCCTCAACCGGCCAGAATGGCTTCATATTTTACCTCATTATTTTTTGCTTCGAAGGAAAATTTCAGTGCATAGCTCAACTCATCATCTTCATACTCATCACTTTCATCGCTCTTGAGGATTACCCTGCACCACATTCTTGTGTAATGACTGACCCGTCCATAAATAGCTACCATCTTGTCTCCCCTACCATCATAACCTGGGAGCTTGTAAATTCTGAAAAAAAAAAAATCCACCAATGCTTGCCCTTTGATTGACACCCTGGGTAGGTAAGATATGTCATACTCACTGAGTTCCATAGACAATTTCACAAGATGACCTGATGTCTCGGGTTTATGCAATATCTGCCTCAGTGGATGGTCTGTGTACACCCCGATAGTGTGAGCCTGGAAATAGAGGCGTAACTTCCTCGCTGCATAACCAAAGACATAGCCACCAGCTCGTGAGCCGGGTATCCAGTTTCCACATCCAGCAATGTCTTGCTAGTGTAGTACACTAGTCTCTGGATTTTGTCTATTTCCTATACTGACATCGAGCTTACAGCATATTCAAAAATAGCTAGGTACAAGTATAACATCGCACCCGGAATTGGCTTAGCCAAAAGTGGAGGTTGGGTCAAGTATTCCATGAGCTGCTGGAATGCTTACTCGCACACGCTCGTTTAGTTGACTTCTTTTTTAACCTTCTCGATTAACTAAAAGAGGGCATGACATTTGTCGGTGGCCTTAAAAATGAACCGGTTTAGTACTGCCAGCCTAATTGGTTTAGTACTACCAGCCTAACCAGTTAAGATATATACCTCTTTAACCGTCCTACGAGGTTTGAGATCTAGTACTGCCTTGATTTTCTGAGGATTTATCTCGATGCCTCTTGCGTTGACCATGTATCCCAAAAATTTTCCCAAAGACACTCCGAAGGCACATCTGTCTGGATTCAACTTCATATTGTGCTTTCTCAAGAGCTCAAACATCCCACAGAGGTCGCCAAGATGGTCATTGGGTTTGACAGTCATTCTGATCATGTCTTCGACATACATCTGCATTATCTTGCCAATGAGTGGCTTGAAGACATTGTTCATCAACCACTGATATGTGTCCTCGATATTTTTCAGTCTGAAGGGCATTACTTTGTAAAAATATAACCTCTGGTCGGTGATAAAGAATGTCTTCTCCTCATTCTCAGGATGCATTCAGACATGGTTGTACCCCGATAAAGCATCCATGAAGTTGAGTAAACCATGACATCCTATCGACCAGCTGGTCTACCTTCGGTAGGGGAAGCTGTCATTTGGGCAAGTGATCGGTGCAATCACACGCGTATAACGCAAGCGCACGTATTATTCAAGTAGTATAAAAAGTATCGATCCCACGAGGACATAATACCTAAGTTATTAATTTATGAAACCAAATGTTTACAAGTATCTAACGGGTTGGTTGTTTTGATTGGATGGTGACTTTAAACTTAAAACAGAAAATAAAATTGTGCAAAAGGAAATTGAGGAAAATTCAATATTATTAAACTATCCAGGGTTGTGAATCCTTCCAATATCTTTTAAACGATGAAGTGGTTATTTTATATTTGTGTAATTTATTAATTTACTAACCTGGAACACGAAATTCTGCAAAAGCCTCTGTCGATGGTCAGATGTAAATACCCAGTGTAACTTAATTAATCATATTCCTATGTCAATCAAGTTACCTGAATTTATTAAGATTAAGTTCCAATTATGGCTACCCCCACCCGACAGGTATATTTTTATCCTGTAAGGAAATCTATTAAAGGGTTATATATCCTCAAGGAATATCGTGGGCTATTGAGTCTAGGGTTTAAACCTAAAATCCATTTTCCAAGTTCATTTTAAGTTTACCAAATCAATCTTATTAATGGCCAGTTAACAAGAAGCATTAAGCTTAAGACTCAATAAATAAACTTTTATATTACCCAAACTTTAAATTAACCCCTTATAAACTGGTGATATTGGAATTCATCACAACCCCAGATAAGGGACTTAGTTACGACACATATCCAAGGCTAGTAAAAGCTTAAATAATATAAAAGACATAAAGTAAATGTTGGAAAGTAAATGCGTAAAAGTAAATAATGAAAAGTAAATGCTGAAAAGTAAATGCTGAAAAGTAAATGTTGAAAATTAAAAAGGAAATGTACAATAAAATAAAACGCTGGGGTTAGAGGATCAACTTCTATTACTACTATTTTAGATATCTCCATTAATATAATATATTAACTTTGCGTGATTTTACCAACCAGCCATATAGGCGGTATCCTGATTAAGTCAAATTAATAATTAATTACCAATCGACTAACCAGGCGGTATCCATGCTTAGTCAGGTTAAAACCAATTTATAATTAATTACCAACCGACCAATACGGAGGTATCCTCGTTAAGTCAGGTTTTAAATAGTTATTATATTATAATTAAGGGAGATTAATCTAAATATTAGTAATATAAGATTTACCTTTTACCCCAGCAGAGGGAGTTACCTCATCATTACTGAAAAATAAAACTGAAAAGTAGAGAAAGGAAAATAATATTGCGTAAAAGTAAATTGTAGAAAGTAAAGACTGAAAAGTAAAGAAGAGAAAGTACAAATGCGAAAATTAATTACTGAAAACTGTAAATAAACAAACAAGATACAATCTTCTTAGTATTCTTAAGGAATTACATAGAAGAATGTATGAATTCAAATATGAAATTCGGCCTACTATTTATAGGGAAAAATTGGACTTGCGTGTCACGACGCAGAATGTGTTGCGCGTCGCGACACGCATTGATCTTCGACGCGTGGCTTGCCTTTTGCTGAGATGGTGACACGTGTCAGGGGCTAAATGATTAACTCAATAATTGTGATGACGTGGCGACCATTGAATTATTGTGCTGACGTCATTGATAACTCCATTATTCTAGATGATGATGTAACTAATGCTTGAACCTATGTATTGATTGTCAATTTAATTATTATGATGTTTAATTCAATTTATTTGTATTCTCTTGCGTTTAATTCTTCTTGTTTGTTAGCCACAAATTAAGATGATGCATGTTTAGAATCTATCACTCGGGAGATGGGGATTTTGAATAAGATCTAGAAAATATAACCTATGAGTTTTATAGAATTCAAGAGAATCTATAGTTCCTTTGAAGTCATTAACACAGAATCACAAAACGTAATGAATTGTTGATTACTAGATTTTTATAGGGATATCGAAGTCTATAATTAATAATTTTTCACTATTGCTCGGGAGAGGGAGTGAATACTTTAGGATTCTTGACTTATAAACAATACAATTGAGTAAGGATTGATTGGCATGAAAAATACATAGGGGATAGCTAGGTGAAATCACACACTAGAATCTCTCTCGTATTGGTTTCTCCTACTTAATTATTTTCATATCTTAGTTATTTAGTTTAATCTTAATTAATTATTTTCTAAATAAAGTTAGGTTTACTAATTATATTACTTCGTGTGAGTTGAACACAATCCATGTGGGTTCGACACTCTTCACTCATCTTTACTAAAACTTGACACCGTGCACTTGCGGTACGATATAAAATATTGCAACATGTTTTTGGCACTGTTGTCGGGAATTGGTTGTTTTATTCACATTAATACTATTACCAAGTAACCTTAGCTTTAATTTAGATTTTTATTTTTTTTTTTTTAGTTTATTTTTGTTTTGCACTTATTTTTTTTATTTTGTTTTTATTTGATTATTTTTCGTTTGTTATCCTTCCGTGCTTCAGCGAAGATCCACAAGTCTCAACTCGCTCCTGTTTGATCCAAAAATATAAAGAACAACGAAGAGACTAAAATAATAAAAAAAATTAAAAAGGTAGCAATGGCGGCTAAAAATAGAGAGAACAACCCATGCCAGGTGGAAATCAGAGATCATTTCAAGGTGGTCGTAGATGATAACTATTTTGGGATTGTGCACCCGCCAATCAATGTCAATAACTTTGAGCTGAAACCTGCATTGATCAACATGGTACAAAAGAACCAATTTGGGGGTTCAGCCGTAGAGGATCCGAATATGCATTTAAGGTTGTTCTTGGAGATGGCAGATACCATAAAAATGAATGGAGTGACTAAAGAGGTCATCAGGCTATGCTTATTCCCATTAACTTTAAGGGATAGAGCGTTAGGTTGGCTGTAATCAATACCAATGGTAAGCATCTTGACATGAGAGGACATGGCTACTAAATTTCTTGCGAGATTTTTTCCACCAGCTAAATCAGCCCAACTGAGAACATAAATTAGCATATTTAGGCAGTTGGAGACTGAGAATCTATATGAGGCCTGGGAGCGCTTTAAAGATCTACCTAGGAGATGTCCGCTGCATAATTTCGAAGACTGGGTTCAGATTCAGTTATTCTACAAATGGTTGAATGGTCCTAATAAAACCACGGTCGATGCACCTGCTGGAGGAATTTTATTCAAGAAATCCGCTAAAGACGCATATGCTTTATTGGAGGAGATGGCCATCAATAACCATCAATGACCAAGTGAACGCCCGACTATGATGTATGGTAAAGTTCAAAAACAAAAAGAAAATAAAATAAAATTTTGAAAGAAAAAGAAAATGAAAAAAAAAAAAAGTTAAACCACCTATAATCGATAAGCGTGAAGCTACCTATGGGCGAGTGTTAGGACCACCATAAGGAGAAATGCTACCTTAAAGGGTAGGTGTGTTGAAAAAAATGAAAAAAAGGAAGAAAATGAAGAAAATAAAATTGTACCATACAGAGCAAAGAAAGGAAAATATGGAGTACTTTTGAGATATCTAGGTTGGTTTGACCCATCAGATCTCAATTTTCGAGAAGAAATCATTGAGTTAGCTTACTTAGGATTCGAGCTGTGACCAAACCTTTACACACACACACTGTGAGTCTGGCTTGGATTATTTATTCAAGAACTTGGATTTGAGTTGCATTGCGTACTTTAAAGGTTCTCTGATTTCATTGATAAGAATTCTTTAAAGACAATATTATGCGTAACTATCGGGACTATTTTATTTGCTTTTATAATTTATTGCATGACTGTGTGTGAATGACGTTTGTGGGTGTCGTCGCTGCAAGCCCTCACGAGACTATAAATCGTCCATTATGGACACCTAGGGGTTTAAAGGCTTGTTGCAGACGCTAAATGCAATCGTGATCCCTACGAAAGTGGCCTAGTTAATTTTGTAACTTATTGTTTGTTTCCTTATTTAGTTTTTTATTTTATCTTTTGCTCGGGACTAGCAAAATCTTAAGTTTGGGGGCATTTGATAACTGCGGTTTACACCCACTTATTCAAGCATTCTTAGCTTACTATTTTCTTAAGTTTCGTGTCATTTAATGTATTTTGTAGTTTCGTTTATGTTTTATTTGTAGGAAGCATTGTGACATGGATCTTGGAGCAATTATACTTATTTTGTGACCTTACAGACGAATCAGAAGCACGCGGGAAGAGCGGAAATCGCAAAACACAACATCCTAAAAATTACTCTGGCGTCGCGACGCCACTTCAAAATCCTGCCCTATAATTTCCAGTGTGTTGGGCACCGCGGCGCCACTTTTCGACGCCTCGGTGCTGCGCAGACTCCCAGAAACATCAATTTTTAGGGTTTTACATGCACAATGACTCCAAGACTTTATTATAAATATAGAAGCTCATCCAAAACCCTATAGAGGAAGCTAATACACAACTCAAGAGTGTTGAACACATATTTTAGAGAGATCCATGGAGGAGGATTGCAGAGCGACAAGATAAGACGGAAGCAGAGACGTCCGAAGAGGAAGGGATTCAATTCGGATTTAATCATCTAGTTTCTTTCTTTAAACTCTAATGATGTCCATTATATTCATGACCTTATTGTCATTGTTTTTATCTTTAGTCATGAACTAACTCCATTATTCTAGAGGATGATGTAACTAATACTTGAACCTATCTATTGATTGTCAATTTAATTATTATGAAGTTTTATTCAGTTTATTTGTATTCTCTTCCGTTTAATGCTCCTTATTTGTTGGCCACAAATTAAGATGATGCATGTTTAGAATCTATCGCTCGGGAGAGAAGGATTTTGAATAAGATCTAGAGAATATAACCTAGGAGTTTTATAGAGTTCTGGAGAATCTATTTTTCATTTGAAGTCGTTAACACAGAATCACATAATGTAATGAATTGTTGATTACTAGATTTTTATAGGGATATCGAAGTCTATAATTAATAATCTATCACTATTGCTCAGGAGAGGGAATAAATACTTTAGGATTCTTGACATATAAACAATACAATTGAGTAAGGATTGATTAGCATGACAAATACATAGGGGATACCTAGATGAAATCAGATTCTAGAATCTCTCTCGTATTGGTTTCTCCTACTTAATTATTTTCATATCTTAGTTATTTAGTTTAATCTTAATTAATTGTTTTCTAAATAAAGTTAGGTTTACAAATTATAGTACTTAGTGTAAGTTGAACACAATCCCTGTGGGGTCGACACTCTTCACTCATCTTTACTAAAACTTGACACCGTACACTTGCGGTACGATATAAAATATTGCAATAAGTTTTTGGCGTCGTTGCCGGGGATTGTTTGTTTTATTCACATTAATACTACTACCAAGTAACCTTAGTTTTAATTTAGATTTTTATTTTTTATTTTTAGTTTATTTTTGTTTTGCACTTATTTTTTTATTTTGTTTTTATTTGATTATTTTTCGTTTGTTATATTTTTATGCTTCAGTGAATGCGAAGATCCACAAGTCTCAACTCGCTCCTGTTTGATCCTGAAATAGAAAGAACAGCGAGGAGACTAAGACAAGAAAGAAAAATTGAAAAGGTAGCAATGGCAGCTGAAAATAGAGTAAACAACCCACGCCATGTGGCAATCATAGATCATTTCATACCGGTCGTAGATGATAACTATTCTTAGATTGCGCACCCGCCAATCAATATCAAAAACTTTGAGCTGAAACCTGCATTGATCAACATGGTACAAAAAAATCGATTTGGGGGTTCAGCCGTAGAGGATCCGAATATGCATTTAAGGATGCTCTTGGAGATGGAATATACCATAAAAATGAATGGCGTGGCTAAGGAGGCAATCAGGCTACGCTTATTCCCATTCTCTTTAAATGATAGAGTGTTGGGTTGGCAACAATAAATACCAATGGGAAACATCCTGACATGGGAGGACATGGCTACTAAATTTCTTGCGATAATTTTTCCACCAGCTAAATCAGCCCAACTGAGAACAGAAATTAGCATATTTAGGCAGATGGAGACTGAGAATCTGTATGAGGTCTGGGAGCGCTTTAAAGATCTACTCAGGAGATGCCCACAGCATAATTTCGAAGACTGGGTTCAGATTCAGTATTCTACAATGGGTTGAATGGTCCTAATAGAACCACGGTCGATGCAGCTGATGAAGGAATTTTATTCAAGAAATCTGTTAAAGACACTTATGCTTTATTAGAGGAGATGGCCATCAATAACCATCAATGGCCAAGTGAACGCCCGACTGTGACTAAGGTGGCCGGTAGATATGAGGTGGATCATATTGTTGCACTTACAACTCAAATGTCATCCCTCATGACTGATCTAGCAGCATTGACCAATCAACAAGGTCAACCATCTATTGAAGCTACTACTGCTAATAGAATGCTTTTACCTAACGGAGGATATGAGCAAGTCCAGTATGTGAACAATCGGAATTTCAATAACTATAGAGGCAATACTATGCCTAACTACTCTCATCTGAACCTATCATAAGCTAATACAGAGAAATCTTTGCAACATTTATCTGGCTTCAACTATCAAAGAGCTTAGCAGAAACCTTCATTAGAAGATTTCATGAGCACGTTTGTTGCTAATACTTCAGCGAGGTTTGAGAAGAATGAGTCAAGGCTGAACAATATTGAGACTCACATGGGAAATATATGGGCAACAATGAAGTCTTTAGAAGCACATATTGGGCAGATTGCTTCCTCCATGACCAATCAACAGTAAGAGGCATTTGGATAAATTGCCACAGTCCGCCAAGCTATTTTTTTCATATCACAACAGCTAGTGGATACCAAAGAAAAGGCCACATTGACCATTTGGGAGGTTACATCTGGCTGAAGACGTTACACTTAACACTAGCGGGGAGGCAACCCTTGCATTTGTATTTGTATTTGTTTATTTTTATTTACTTTACTTTACTTTATTTTATTGTGTGCTAATTGTTTGTTTACTAGTTTGCATGTTATTTATGCAGGTAGCACGACCCACACAACCCGCGCAATCAAATTCTGACTAGCATTAGCCTGATCAACTCCATGTACGGTAGTGTTGTTCCTCACTCTTGTTTCTTTATGATTATCTTACATTGAGGACAATGCAAGTTTTAAGTTTGGGGGTGTGTGCATGTAGTGATAGTTCATGCTATATTTAAAAAAAATTATTTTTATTCCTAGATAGTAAAACATAAGTCTAATGATGAATTCTGTTTACTTTAGATGAAATCTTAAAAATGATAAATTCCCAATTGATTTTTATCTGATGCCTTGAGTAGGTGATCTAGGTTAGACTCGTAAACACTTAATAATGAGTTTTTTAGCAGTAAGAACCTAAGTAGTTGGTAAAGTGACTAGTTGAAGAAATTACTTGCTGATGAATGAGTGTTTGCTTAGATGTCTATCTCGATTTTCTAAGTGTTATGATGTATGGTAAGGTTCAAAAACAAAAGAAAAAAAATTGAAAGAAAAAGAAAATGAAAAAAGAAGTTAAACCACCTATAACTGACAAACATGAAGTTATCTATGGGCGAGTGTTAGGATCACCAAAAGGAGAAATGCTACCTTAAAGGGTATGAGTGTTGAAAAAAAAAAGAAAAAAAAATCGTATCATACTGAGCAAAGAAAGGAAAATACGGAGTACTTTTGAGATATCTAGATTGGTTTGACCCATCGGATCTAAATTTTCGAGACGAAATCATTGAGTTAGCTTACTTAGGAGTCAAGCTGTGACCAACCCTTTACACACACACTATGAGTTTGGCTTAGATTATTTATTCAAGAACTTGGATTTGAGTTGCATTGTGTACTTTAAAGGTTCTCTGATTTCATTGATAAGCATTCTTTGAGGACAATATTATGCGTAACTATCGAGACTATTTTATTTGAATTTATAATTTTTTGCATGAATGTGTATGAATGATGTTTGTGGGTGTCATCGCTGCAAGCCCTCACGAGACTATAACTCGTCCACTAGGGCCGCCTAGGGGTTTAAAGGCTTGTTGCATACACTAAATGCAATCGTGATCCCTACTAAAGTGGCCTAGTTAATTTTGTTACTTATTGTTTGTTTCCTTATTTAGTTTTTTATTTTATCTTTTGCTCGGGACTAGCAAAATCTTAAGTTTGGGGGCGTTTGATAACTGCGGTTTACACCAACTTATTCATGCATTCTTAGCTTATTATTTTGTTAAGTTTCGTGTCATTTAATGTATTTTGTAGTTTCTTTTATGTTTTATTTGTAGGAAGCATTGAGACATGGATCTTGGAGCAATTATACTTGTTTTGGAACCTTACGGACGCATCGAAAGCACACGAGAAAAGCGGAAAACATAGAACATAACATCCTAAAAATTATTCTGGCATCGCGACGCCACTTCAAAATCCTGCCCTATAATTTCCAGTGAGTTGGGGGCCGCGGGGCCACTCTCCGACGCCGCGGCGCTGTGCAGACTCCCAGAAACATCAATTTTTAGGGTTTTACATGCACAATGACTCCAAGACTTTATTATAAATATAGAAGCTCATCCAAAATCCTAGGGATGAGGCTAATTCATAACTCAAGAGTGCTAAACACATATTTTAGAGAGATCCATGGAGGAGGATTGAAGAACGACAAGATGAGACGAAGGCGGTGACGTCCGAAGATGAAATGATTCAATTCGGGTTTAATCATCTAGTTTCTTTCTTTAAACTCTAATGATGTCCATTATGTTCATGACCCTATTGTCATTGTTTTTATCTTTATCATGAACTAACTCCATTATTATAGAGGATGATGTAACTAATGCTTGAACCTATGTACTGATTGTCAAATTAATTATTATGAAGTTTTATTTAGTTTATTTGTATTCTCTTGCGTTTAATGCTTCTTGTTTGTTGACCACAAATTGAGATGATGCATGTTTAGAATCTATCGCTTGGGGAGAGAGAGATTTTGAATAAGATCTAGAGAATATAACCTAGATGTTTTATAGAGTTTGAGAGAATCTATAGTTCCTTTGAAGTCGTTAACACAAAATCACATAACGTAATGAATTGTTGATTACTAGATTTTTATAAGGATATCGAAGTCTATAATTAATAATCTTTCACTATTGCTCGGGAGAGGGAGTGAATACTTTAGGATTATTGACTTATAAATAATACAATTGAGTAAGAATTGATTGGCATGACAAATACATAGGGGATAGCTAGGTGAAATCAGACTCTAGAATCTCTCTCGTATTGGTTTCTTCTACTTAATTATTTTCATATCTTAGTTATTTAGTTTAATCTTAATTAATTATTTTCTAAATAAAGTTAGATTTACTAATTATAGTACTTAGTGTAAATTGAACACAATCCTTGTGGGTTCGACACTCTTCACTCATCTTTACTAAAACTTGACACCGTACACTTGCGGTACGATATAAAATATTGCAACACCGATATTGGCCTTGATTATCAGTGCATCATCATGAGGGTAGATTACTCATTGGGCGTCTTCCTCGGTGAACATTATGGGAATTTTCCTGGCCTTCTGGATCTTTGAAGCCCTCTCCATTATCAGTACCTCTAGGCCCTTGGTCCGGTAGTAGTTCTCTCTTGTTCTGTTTGAATCTCCAGTCAACGTCATCCCTCTTGCTATTGTGAACATTGACCTCTGCTTCCTTCGCTGTCTGACCCTGATGGCCTCATTGTCTATACATTCCTTCAGGTAACCATTCCTCACCAGGTCTTCTACATGTTCATGCAGATCCATGCATCTCTATGTGGCATGCCTCTTCACATTAAGGTGTGCGCAATAAGTCATGTGGTCTCTCTTCCCAATCGGGAACCTCATCGAGTCGGGCTCAGTCATTAAGCCCTTATCCTGAATCTCCCAAACTATTTTGGCAAATGGCATGTTCATAGCGGTATACGTCGTCCCTCTGTAAACATGAGAAACCTTGATCGGGGGTCTCCTCTCGGGCGATGGATTACCATGAGCTATTGGCCTAAAATCCTTCTGCCTCGGGGCTGATCCTCCCTGATTTCTGCCCATATCACGCCGATGCCTTAGCACTTTTGGTGCTCGGGTAGCTTCTGCTCGGGCGATCTTCTCATCTTCTTCCAACAACACAAACATCATTGCCTGCTCCAAGGTTGTGGCATAGTCCGGCACCTCATGGATCCTTAGGTGAGATCATAACTTTCCGACCCTTAGAGCTCCTTTAAAACTCTCCAACGCCTCCGAGGACTCATACGCCCCTACCTCTAACACCAAATTATGGTATCTATCAACAAAATTCTTCAAGGGCTCGTCATCTCTTTACTTCATCATCCTTAATGGCCCCATTGTCTTCCTTGGTACGCACGCTTCTTTGAAATGGCGCACAAATGACTTCCTTAACTGTGAAAAATTGTTGATACTTTACGGGGTCAAGTTTCTGAACCACAAGCTGGTCGACCCTCCCAAAGTTAACGGGAACATCTTGCATATCGCCTCTCCTACCATTCCCTGGATTTCCATCAATAAAATAAACTTTTCAATGTGGGAATTGTGGTCTGTGCTGCCCTTATAAATATCCATTGTGGGCATGGTGAATCCCCTTGGAAACTCCACTGCCAATATTTCCTTCGCAAATGAGGATGTTGTCTCGATATCTTGGTCACCCCGAGCCCTTCCTTTCACACTTTCCTCCCACTTCCCCATCTCCCTCCGAAACAAATCACTCATTTGGCTTTTGGACCAAAGTGCTATCGCCCAAAGGCCTATTCACACCTTGCACTTTGAGCGTGGTATCTTCCATAACTGGGAACTTCACGTCCCCTTTCCGGATATCATTCCAGGTCACATTCCCCAAAACATGAGTTGTTACTAGATGACTCTGGGGTTCGCTTGCCTTCTTCCCACGGCTCCCCTGGCTGCGCGGCGTTAGCAACAACTACGAACCTCATTCTTTGTGCATTTGGCTTCCCATTTCCTCGATCTCTGTCTGCTCCGGTGATCCTCTTCCCCTTGGCTATCTCTTCTCTCCTTTTACTGGGATCTGCTTGTCCTGGCTCTCATGCCACCTTCTCCAACCTCTCAATTTTCTCCATTATGGCTCTCATGAAGGCCTGAGTTGTTTCCCTTTCTTTTTGAGCATCTTCCATTTTATTTCGTTGGGTTTCTTCCATCTTCTTCATCCACTCCGTTGTCGAAGCCTCTGAAGTCTCGTGGTCTTCGTCTCCTATCATCACATTAGTGTGTTTGCTGCTTTTTTGTACTGTTCCCCACAAACGACGTCAACTGTTGACGGTTTTTTTCGTTCCAGGGTTAATTCTGGAAATCCACTCCTCAAACAAACCTCCCACAATATTGAATTTGTTTGGTTAGTTGGCCAAAATAAACTTGGCAAGCAAACAGAAAAAATCACAGAGAAAACAAAAGTTTAACGTGATTCGGCGGAGAGTGGCTCCAACCTATGTCCACGGGAACAAAAAAAAGAAATTTTTATTACGAGCTCAGGTCAAGGCCGACCAGTTTTTTCTCTCTAATACTAAGCTTTTTAGAGCTCTTTTACAAGTTGTGAAATATAAATAAGGCTAACCCCCAAATCTGATCATTTGTCCCCCTTTTATAGACTCTCAAATCTACTATTACACCAACTTGTGACGTCAGCTCATGTCAGCCTGTCATTGTTGCCCATGTTTTTTTCCATAATTGCTATGCAAACAGTAGCTTTGACCTTCTGACTCAACCACCCTCTGTCAGAGAAAAGCTATCATTCCCACATTTATCATTTGTTATACGTTATGCGTACAAGAAAGCCTACAATTCAACCTCTCCCACATTATTCCGTGTGTCAGAAGGGAAGTCTCTTACCAACTCCCGTCATATCATCATTCTGGAGGCTCAAACTCTCATGGCTTACGTCATTCATAAATAAGTACAAGATACTGCAACCCCGGCCTCGGTCCTTGGGTCAGTATGCCAAGTGGAACAGCGTTGAATACTCTTCTTCGCTTCTTTACTAGGTCGGGTCGGACCACATCGGGTCAACCTTCACAGATGCTCAAGTTCAACCGGTTCTGATACCTTCTCACTAGGTGGGGTCGATATCCCAACCTATCCTCCTCAACTGGCTCTTCCCTTAGACATCCTGACCGGCGTAAACACACACGTATAATGCAAGCGCACGTATCGTTCAAGTAGTATAAAAATATCGATCCCACGATGACTTAATATCTAAACTATTAATTATATGAGGTCAAATGATTACTAATATCTAACAGTTTATTGATTGATTTGAAATGGTGACGATTCTAAATTTAAAAGCAAGTAAATAAAATTATCGAAAATAGATTTTAAGAAAATCAATATTAAAAACTATATAGGGTTGTGATGTCTTCCAATATCATTTTAAAGATGAAGTGGTTATCTTAAAGTTAGGTAATATATTGATTTATTAACCTGGAACACTAAATTATGTGTAAGCCTCTGTCGATGGTTAGACACAAATACCCAGTTTAACCCAATTGAACCATATGTCTATGTCAACCAAATTATCTGGATTCATTAAGTTTAAGTTCCAATTATGGCTACCCTCGCCTGACAGGTATATTCCTATCCTGTAAGGAAATCTATTAAAGGGTTATCTATCCTCAAAGAAGATCGTGGGCTATTGAGTCTAAGGCTGAAACCTAAACTCTCTATGTCTAGTTCATTTTAAATTTACCAGATCAATTTTATTAATGGCCAGTTAATGAAAAAGCATTAAGTTTAAGACTCAATAAATAAATCTTTATTACCCAAGCTATAATCTAACCCCTTATAAAACGGTGATATTAAAAGTCATCACAACCCCAGATAACTAATTTAGTTACAACACATAACTAGGGCTAGTAAAAACTTGAAAATAAAAGACATAAAGTAAAAATGCGGTAATTAAATACTGAAAAGTAAGTTACAATAAAATAAAATGCTAAGGTAAAAGGAATTACTTTTACTACTACTAATTTAGATATCTCCCATAATATAATATATAAACTTGTGATAACATTACCAACAAGCCATATAGGCGGTATCCTGATTAAGTCAAATTAAGTCCAACCAGCCATTAAGGCGGTAAAAAGATTTGTCCATGAACCTGCCATATAGGCGGCAAAAAAGTTTAATTACCAACCGACCAATCTGGCGGTATCCTTTTTAAGTCAATATTTTAAATAGTGAATATATTATATTTAAGGGAGATTAATCTAAATAGCAATAGTAAAAGAATTACCTTTCACCCTAGCTGGGGAAGTTACCTCCTCATGGTAAATAGTAAAAACTGTAAAAAGTAAAAAAAAAAAGTAAATTACCATTATTACAAAACGTAATTAAAATTAATTACAAAACTAAAAAACTAAAAATTAAAAGAAAGTAGAGAGAGAAACTCTCTCTTTACATCAAAGAGATGAGAGAGAGTGGTGCAACTAAAACTGAAATTTCGAGCTGAATTTATAGGCCCTGGTAGGCTTCCAGCGCCGCGATGCCAAGGCCTTTGGCGTCGCTACGCCATCTTCTGTCGACGTGGCACGCTCTGGTTCGTCGGTTTGTAGATTCTGGATAAGCTGATATAGTGACACGTGGCGAGGTGGTTGGGCTTCAATTATTGTGACACATGGCGGCTTCTGATTGGTCGATGAGATTCTTATCGCCACGTGTCAGATAAGGATTAGATACTCAATAATTGATGTTGACGTGGCGGTGTGACGTGGCGACACGTGGGAAAGAGACTATCGGCACCGTAGGATTGCGACACGTGGCACTTCCTGATTGGCTTATGATGACGTGGCGGTGTGAGGTGGCAGTTTGACTTGGTCAACCTGGTGATGTGGCTGATGACGCGGAAATGACGTGGAGTGACACGTGGCACACGTGGCGATGATGACTGTCGGCACCGTAGGATGCTGACACGTGGCACGGCGCATGTTAGCATATCGGCTGTGATGGTGACACGTGGCACGGCGCATGTTAGCAAAGTCAAACTTTTCTCAAATTCTGATTTGTGGACCCGGCACACGTTAGCATTGTTCGGCGCACGTTAGGCGTCGCGACGCTGAAGGTCTGGCGTCGCGACGCGGAAATTTACCAAAATGCCTTTTTCGTCCAATTTTCACTGTTTTGGCCCAAATCACTTCCAATGCTTTCCTAACTTTATTTATCTGCAAAATACACAAAAACACATCAAAATATTCACAAAACTCAAGAAACTATACAAAATATTAGGTTAAATGAGTGGGAAATAGTGATAGATTTACCACTCATCACACCCCCAAACCTAACATTTTGCTAGTCCTCGAGCAAAACATAAAATAACATAAAAAATTAACTAAGCCACTTTCGTAGGGATCACGGTTGCATTTAGAATATGCAACAAGCCTTTAAACCCCTAGGTGTCCCTGTGGACGAGTTGTAGTCTCGTGAGGGTTTACAGCAATGATACCCACAAACATTTTACAAAAGTAAAAAGGTAGTAAAACTAATGCACCAAAAGTAAAAAGACAAGCGAAAAAAGAATAAAGATGTTAGTGACTAATCAGGTGAAACTTCTACTCCAAGTTACTAGTTGTTTTGTTTTATTCTAAATTACTGAATAAGTAAATTCTCTGATTTTTATACCATTCTTCATATACATAGCCAACAAAATATTAAACAACTTTTTTGCCCACAACAGTCATAAGTGCAGTTGATAAGAGAGTAATATTTATGTCCTAAAGTTCTATCAGATTTCACACCTTTTTGTAGCAATGGAATAATTTTTCTCATTTTTCTGATTTTTTCTTTGATTTTTCTCTATTTTTTATTTATATACAATATCTTCCGTCTATGTAGCGAGTGTTGGGTCGGTGACTCCCAAACCAGTTGGCTTTAGGGCTCCAGGTTAAGACACCCCTACGGACTTAATTATCAAACTTCAATATATATATTTTTGCAGCATCTTCGATCCATGTAACGAGCTTTGGGCCAGTGACTCCCAAACCAGTTGACTTTAGGGAACTAGGTGTTAAAACACCCTTACAGACTTAATAACTCGAATCTCATACGTTTTTTTTTTTTTACTCCAT
>SKCR01032756.1:0-104787 GCA_019454045.1 Zanthoxylum bungeanum | reverse complement strand
TGAAGTGAGGGGCAAGAAGACATCTTGTGTAATGATAGATGATGGCTCATCTATCAATGTTTGCCCATTAAAGATTTTGGCAAGGTTGGGAATGAAGGCAACGGATCTGGATCCCTCCAATATGACTATCAAATCTTATGATGATAGCAAGCGAGGAGTAGGGTACCTTTGCCGTAGTAGTCAAGGTTGGCCCGATTGAGGATGAGGTTGAGTTCACAGTGCTGGATATCCCGGCCACTTTGGCTTTGTTATTGGGAAGGCCGTGGTTCCACAAGCTTGGGGGCGTGCCCTCCACTCTACATCAGGTTATTAAGTTTCCATACGGGGGAGAGATGTCACCATCCGAGCTGAGGTAGACAGTGATGTGGCCGCTTTGGAAATACAACCTTTCACAAGGTTCCAAGTGTCAGTAACTTTTGAGGAGTGGGTGGATCCTAAGGTGGCTAGGATCATGGAGAAGATGAAGTTCGAGCCGGGTAAAGGTTCAACATTGCCAAACTTTAAGGGGCAGACTACCCGGAGAGGGTTGGGATACATGTCTGATGAGGATAAGCCGAAAGCCAAGAAGAAATGGTTAAAGCTGATGGAATGCTTTGTGAAGGCAACGGGATATCAGGGAGAACCTGAACCGGTAGAAGTCAATGGGATTGTGGTGCCCGGGTTTGAGATCTTTCAGGATGTGATAAGTGAGAAGTCACTGGCATCAAAAATTGCGAAGAAGGAAGATGAGAAATGGGAGAAGAGCTGATGAAGTTGGAGAGCCTGACCCTCGAGGAAAAAGAGGAAGACCCAGCTGTGGGAGATTAAGCATCTGTGGAGGATGAAGATGTTTATCTCTCTGTTTTATTTGAATGTATTCCTGCATCTGCTAGCAATAAAGACAATCATTTTGCTTACTCGTCTGAGTCTCTCCCTTTAAATTTGCACGACTTGAGTATATTTGATATCAGCTCCACAAAACAAATGCATTTAACCTTGGTACACCTGAGAGCCCCAGGGAAATTCTAATTGCAAGTGAGGTTACCTCTGAGGAGCGGGAGAAGTTAGAAGAAATATTAGCCAAATATGCCAAAGTGTTTACTTGGTCCTATGAGGACATGCCTGGAGTAGACAGAAGCATCACCCAGCATACAATACCAACTTATCCGATTATGAAGCCAGTGAAACAGAAACTTCGACGGATGAGACCTGAGTGGGCCGAGAAAGTCAGAGAGGAAGTCAAGAAACAGATAGATGTGGGGTTCCTGGAAGTGGTGAAGTATCCTGAGTGGTTGGCAATATTGTGCCGGTGCCGAAGAAAGACGGGAAGGTCAGAATGTTTGTGGATTACAGAGATCTTAACAAGGCTTGCCCGAAAGATGATTTTCTTCTACCTCATATAGATGTGCTAGTTGACATTGCAGCTTTATCTGCCATGTATTCATTTGCAGATGGGTTTTCAGGATACAATCAGGTTCTCATGGCTGAAGAAGACAAGCATAAGACTGCCTTTGTCACCGAGTGGGGCACATATTGTTACAAGGTAATGCCATTTGGGCTCAAGAATGCAAGAGCTACTTATCAGCGGATGGCCACTACACTATTCCACGACTTGATGCACAAAGAGATTGAAGTATATGTGGATGATATGATGGTGAAATCAGAGACAAGAATTGGACATATAAAAGCACTGGAGAAGTTCCTTAAGAGAGTTGACAAATACAACTTGTGGTTGAATCCCAAGAAATGTGTGTTTGGGGTAACATCAGGAAAGTTGCTGGGACATACAGTGGGAATGGGAGGAATAGAGGTAGACTCTGAGAAGATCAAAGCAATCACAGAGATGCCAGCACCGAAGACTGAGAAAGAAGTTAGGGCATTCCTCGGGAAAATTCAGTATATCAATCGGTTCATCGCCAAGTTGACGTCAGTATGTGAGCCTATCTTCAAACTGCTAAGAAAATACCAATCAGTGAAATAGGATGAGCAATGTCAAGCAGCCTTCGACAAGATCAGAGAATACTTGGTAAAGCCTCATGTATTGAAACCTCCGAGACCGGGCAGACCCTTTATATTGTATTTGGCCATAGAATCAGAAGCACTGGGGGCAATGATGGTACAGGCAGATGAGACAGGGGTAGAGCATGCAGTCTACTATCTCAGTAAAAAGATGCTTTCGTACGAAGCCCGCTATCAAGAAGTAGAGAAGATCTGTTTGGCAGTGGTATGGGCGTCCAGAAAATTACGTCATTACTTCCAATCTTACAAGATCCAGGTGGTAGCAAAGGAGAATCCCCTGAAGTATATACATTCAATACCTTCGCTAGTGGGGAAGTTGGGCAGATGGTTAGTGTTAGCAGTGAATTGCAAATGAGCCGAAATTGGGATCGTGATAGTGACCCCCGAAGGAGAAACCTTACCTATGGCCAAGAGGTTGACGTTCGGAGTAACTAACAACATGGCCGAGTATGAAGCATGTGCCTTTGGGTTGACTGCACTGATAGCCTTGAAGGCTGAGAGCGTGGAGGTCTACGAAGATTGGATGTTGGTAGTTCGACAGATGCAGGGAGAATGGGAATTGAAGGAAGAACGGTTGAAACCTTACCTGACATGATCCAAGGGACAACATTTGACATGAATGCAGTCACCCAAGGAACATTAGAGCCTTTGCAATTCCCAACAAGTCCAATCACACGCCAAAGAGCTAAGAAGATCACAGACGCAATAGTGGGGCCAGTTTTGCATATAATAGATGCATTCATCCTTCTAGTTTTTATTTGCCTTATGAGATTGATTATGATTCTAATTCTTTAACTCCTATGGATTTATTATCTTTGATTGTTATTAAGCTTGGGAGTATGAATGATAAGGGAGAGATGGAGTTGGTGAGAATAATAGGTTTCCAACGCATTGTGTTTGACCCCGGCAAGTGGGTGTGGCTTTATATGCAAGAGGAAAAGATACAAGCATAACAAAGATCCAAGTTGCAACCAAGAGGAGATGGTCCATTTCAAGTCTTGGAACGAATCAATGACAAAGCTTACAAGCTTGATCTTCCTGGTGAGTATGGTGTTCCTGCAATGTTTAATGTTTCTGACTTATCTTATTTTTAATGCAGGTTCAGATTCGAGGTCGAATCCTTTTCAACAAGGAGGGAATGACATGAGTCCAACCACACCAGAGACATTACAGGATGTAGCTAACAACTTAGAGGAACCCATGCAGTTGCCAACAGGTCCAATCATACGCCAAAGAGCAAAGAAGATCAGAGAGGCCTTTGCGGGACTAGCTCAGAGCTATGTGACCAGTTGCAGCAACCAAGTCAAGTGCACACCAGAGACACATATGGGCATAACCAAGAGGTCCCTAAGCTATTTCATTTGACCCAGATCAGCTCAGACTAAAGCATAGCAGAGCAGCTTCAGCACCAGCACCCTTTTGACCCGATTTGACCTATTTTGGGACTATGTTGAATTCAGCCAAATGGGGGCATTTTTGTCATTTTTGCTCGACATGTTGACTTTATTTATGATGTACTTAGCATGGTTGACTATGCCATTAGGCTTAATTATGCTTAGATCTCTACTTAGCCGGAAGCACATCAATTTACTATAGCATGTAAGCACCTCAATTAGCTTAAGTGAGATTAGCTTCTAATCTTTGTTTTAAGTTTATTTAGGTGCAAAAGGACCTTAATGGTCGTGGTTGAGGTGCTTGACTTTGGGCTTTTGGTAATTTTAGCTCTAGGGTCATTTTAGTCTTGTTACTCTCTTGTAACCCTTATTATATGACTCTTCTTTGTATTTTGGAGACAACCAACGTAATATACAACATTTGAAAGAGAGAAAAGCTTTAGCTTTCCATGGCTATGGCCGAAAACCTTGTTGAGGGAGGGATTCCCCTTATCAACTAGCTTGGCAACTTAGTGGCGTGTCCATTGCTAGCAAAATACAATCTGATTTCATGCTTGTGGTTATCATGGACGTGAGTTTCATGGTGGTTAGGGGCTGATCTTGGTTGGGTTTTGTTCCTACAAAATCATTATTCAAAGTTCTTGGGGGTTTTGAGAAAGATGCTTGGGGGTTTGCTTAGTTTCCAACCCAAGTGAGTTCTTGTCATTTGGTATCAGAGCTTAGGGTTCTGAGGTCTGATTTCCTATCCTTTGTGTTGTTTAATCTTGTATTCATCTTTGTTCTTTGTTGATTTAATTTCGGCATCAAGGTTTTACTTCCACCTTGATTCGGCCATTGTTGGATCTTTGTTGTTTCTTGTTGTTTCTTGCAGATTTGTAATCCTTGTTGCATGAATAACAATCTGTCCTTTAGTAGTTTGTGCTAATTTTGAGTATTTCTTTGAGTTAAGCTTTGGCTACTTAGGTCGGGGCTTTTATTTTCTTTGCTTGAATCAAGTGAAGCAAGGTTGAGTGCACCAAATTTGCACTAAATTCGTGTGTATCCAAGCAAGTATCACTTGCCACCTCTTGAAATATTGTTATTATAAGTGAAGAGGTAAGAAATTCATCATTAGCTTGACATGGGAACTTGTGTGTAATCATTTGTTTGTAAGGTGCTTGAAGAGGCAAGTAGCTGCATCACCTAGTTGATTGCAAAAACTATTTACTTAACTTGTAATTTGACTTGGCTGAATTGGAAATTGAGTTAGTTACATTGTAACTAGATCATTTATACTTATTTGCAAGTTGAAAGGTAGACATTACTACATTGCCGAATTGATTATATGAGTTACATTGTCATTTGAGTTGTATTTACATCTATTGCAAGTGCTAAGGATATAACTTGAAAATTACCGAATGCAGTAATCTTGTTATTTGCATTATATTTCATTTGCTTTGTGTACACTTTGAGTGTGAGAGACAAAATAAAAGAGTGAAAAAGAAAAGTTAAAAAAAAAAGGAGAAAAGAAAAAAAAGAAAAAAAAAGAGTGAGACAAAAACAAGCGAGTGATCACAAGATTGGCTAAGTGTCACATTGAGTGCTTGCTTGTTTGTTTGCACATTTAGCTAACTCGTCTTTTTTTTTCTTACTCTATGCATTCTAGCTTAAGTCGCTTTGATTTAGTCTTCGTGATAATTATTCTCATTCGCATTATTCCAGCCGCCCTATATACATTATTGGTTCTTTGTGTTTCATGTTAGCTTGAGGACTACACTTGGTTGTGTATTCTTGGACTAAGTTTGATTTGCATTTGAATTGAGGAAGAACTCAAGAGTGGTAAAAAGGCAGTGAGTGTGAGCAAGTATCAGGTAAAAGCCAATAGAGTGCAAACACGAGTGGAGTTGACAAAACTCACTTGGGTTAAACCAAGCAAACCCCAAACTCTTTCTCAAAACCCCAAGAACTTTGAATACTGATTTTGTAGGAACAAAACCAACCAAGATCAGCCCCTAACCACCATGAAACTCACGTCCATGATAACCACAAGCATGAAATCAGATTGTATTTTGCTAGCAATGGAGACGCCACTAAGTTGCCAAGCTTAGATAAGTCAATTTGAACTTGAAAAGGGGAATCCCTCCCTCAACAAGGTTTTGGCCATAGCCATGGAAAGCTCAAGCTTTTCTCTCTTTCAAAATTCTGTATATTACGTTGGTTGTCCAAAAATACAAAGAAGAGTCATATAATAAGGGTTACAAAAGAGTAAAAAGACTAAAATGACCCTAGAGCTAAAATTACCAAAAGCCCTAAGTCAAGCACCTCAACCACGACCATTAAGGTCCTTTTTCACCTAAATAAACTTAAAACAAAGATTAGAAGCTAATCTCACTTAAGCTAATTGAGGTGCTTACATGCTATAGTAAATTGACGTGCTTCCGGCTAAGTACAGATCTAAGCATAATTAAGCCTAATGGCATAATCAACCATGCTAATTACATCATAAATAAAGTCAAAATGTCGAGCACAAATGACAAAAATGCCCCCATTTGGCCGAATTCAACATAGTCCCAAAATGGGGTGAAATCGGGTCAAAAGGGTGCTGGTGCTGAAGCTGCTCTGCTATGCTTCAGTCTGAGCTGATCTGGGTCAAATGAAATAGCTTAGGGACCTCTCTGGTTATGCCCATATGTGTCTCTGGTGTGCACTTGACTTGGTTGCTGCAACTGGTCACATAGCTCTGAGCTAGTCCCGCAAAGGCCTCTCTGATCTTCTTTGCTATTTGGCGTGTGATTGGCCCTGTTGGCAACTGCATGGGTTCTTCCATGTTGTTATCTGCATCCTGTAATGTCTCTGGTGTGGTTGGACTCATGTCATTCCCTCCTTGTTGAAAAGGATTCGACCTCGAATCTGAACCTGCATCAAAATGAGTTAAGTCAGAAACATTAAAAGTAGCAGAGACGTTGTACTTACCTTGCAAATCCAGCTTATATGCATTGTCATTGATCCTTTCCAAGACTTGAAAAGGTTCATCTCCTCTCGATTGTAGCTTGGATTTTTTCCTCTTGCATATAAAGCCACACCCAATTGCCGGGGTCAAACACAATGCGTTGGAAACCTATTATTCTCACCAACTCTGCCTTTCCCTTATCATTCATACTCCCAAGCTTAATAAGAATCAAAGATAATAAATCCATAGGAGTTAAAGAATTAGAATCATAATCAATCTCATAAGGCAAGTAAAAACTAGAAGGATGAATGCATCTATTATATGCAAACTCTGGCCCCGCTATTGCGTCTGTGATCTTCTTAGCTCTTTGGCGTGTGATTGGGTCTGTTGGCAATTGCAAAGGCTCTAATGTTCCTTGAATCATGTCATTCTCCCTCTCTTGAAATAGATTCGTCCTCGAATCCGAACCCGGATCATAGATAGTTATGACAAAATCAATTGGACGATGATATTGAAATATAAAAGAATCATACTTGACCACTTGTACCTGCGATGAAAAAGCATAAACAATAGAGAAAATGTTATGGAAAAACTTCAATACCACATCTACTTTCTTTTCACCAGCTCTCACAGCTTCATCATCACTCATGGCCACTATCTCAACCATACTTGCAAAGACCTCCTCACACACCTGCTCAGCTTCACTATGTTTTTCAACCTCAAAGCACACTACCTCACAAGTGTTTACTCCCTCAATGCTCACGGTCTCACAAGCATTTTCACTCACCATGTCACTTATAACACAATTCACAACATTCAAGGCCTCACAAGTGTTTTCATTCGCTATGCACTCAACATCACAAGTGCTTCTCACTTCATTACACACAACTTCAATAGCTTTTGGTTGTTGAGTACTCTCTTCATTCACTGCATATTTAGTTACCTTCCAAGTCTTTTTCCATTTCTCATAAGATCTTCTATAATCACTCATAATATCTTGGATATCACTTTTGAAAGTATCCAAAACCTCGATCTTATCATCAATAGTTAAACTTGGACCTGCCATCTCAACACTAAACAAACAGATTAGAAATAATAAAAAGCAAAACAAATATGTAAATCCTCACAATCTCACGTGCATACACTCGAATGATATCACTCCACTCGTGTTTGCACTCTATTGGCTTTTACCCGATATTGTGCTCACAATCACTGCCTTTTTACCACTCTTGAGTTCTTCCTCAATTCAATTACAAATCAACTCAATTCCCAGTATGGTCAACTAAGGTGTAGTCCACAAGCTAACAGAAACACAATGTATATATAGAGCATGTGGAATAAAGCAAATAAGATAAGTAATCACGAAGACTCAATCGAAAGAAACCTATAGCTAGAGTGCTCAGAATAAGAAAGAATGACGAGTTAGCTAAATGCAATAAATAAGCATGCAAGCAATCAACGTGTCACTGAAGTAATCTTGTGGTCACTCGCTATAGTGTTTGAGCTCATCTTTCTTTTCTTCTCACACACACTCACAAGTGGTTACACTCCAATGAAACACAATGAAGCACAAAGGATTTCAATTCGGCTATAACACAAATATAGTCTTTCAAGCTCAAACCAAAACAAACCAAATCAAATATCAATGTAACTCATGTAAAGCAATCCAATCAACTTGCAAATGGTCTAATCAAGCTAAGCACAATGCGACCAATTCTCTTTCTTTTCTTTTCTCTTCTCTTTTTTTTTTTCTCTTTTTTTTTTTCAAAACAAGTAGGTGACTCAGCTGCTTACGTAAGTAGCTTACAAGTAGGTCAAGTAAGCATGTCAATTCGGCAATGGTAAGTTACAAACCAACTAAACACGTTTTCCAACTAACTTGGTGATGCAGCAGCTTGCCTCTTCAAGCACCTCTCAATGCAATGATGGCTACTCAAATTTCCATGTCAAGCTCATGAGTGCTTCCATTTCCAATGTCATGCTAATGATTTCAACACAAATCCAATGTCAAGCTAATGATGGCTCACGCAAATCAGCAAGCACACTTGTTAATTCATGCTTCAACATAAGCACATCAAGCACTCACGCATAAGTAAACTTCAAGAGTCTCACGGCCTCATCAATCCATAAGCATTTCATTTTGTTTCAACACTCATTCACTCAAATGCCTCACCACAACACTTAAAAACACTTGTTTTCCTCACACTTCACAAGATTGCAACAACTTCACAAAGATTGCAAACAAGCTAGTTCAAGCAAATGCTAGGAGTAATGAAGTGCAATCTGATTTTCTCAAAGTAGATATGAACAATACCTATTGAAAACAAGCTAAGTGACATGCATATGGCAAGAACAAAGCAAGGGTGGTGATGGTTCTTCCTTGGCCGAATCTGACCTGATGCATTTCTTTTTTCTTTTTTTTTTTTGATTTTTGAAACTAATAACTTAATAACAATGTTAAACACGTCCTAGTAACTTACAATTAACAACTAAACACTTGATTCAAGCAAAGAACACAAAAGCCCCAATTTTGACCCAAGTAGCCAAAGCTTAACTCAAAGAAATACTCATGATCAATCAAAAAACACTCAAGGCAGAATGTTATTCATGATATTTTGATCACAAATCAACAAGAATCAGCAAGAAACAACAAGATCCAACAATGGCCGAATCAAGGTGGAAGTAAAACCTTGATGCCGAAATTAAATCAACAAAGAACAAAGATGAATACAAGATTAAACAAAAAAAAGGATAGGAAATCAGACCTCAGAACCCTAAGCTCTGATACCAAATGACAAGAACTCACTTGGGTTGGAAACCAAGCAAACCCCAAGCATCTTTCTCAAAACCCCAAGAACTTTGAATACTGATTTTGTAGGAACAAAACCCAACCAAGATCAGCCCCTAACCACCATGAAACTCACGTCCATGATAACCACAAGCATGAAATCAGATTGTATTTTGCTAGCAATGGAGACGCCACTAAGTTGCCAAGCTTAGATAAGTCAATTTGAACTTGAAAAGGGGAATCCCTCCCTCAACAAGGTTTTGGCCATAGCCATGGAAAGCTCAAGCTTTTCCTCTTTTCAAAATTCTGTATATTACGTTGGTTGTCCAAAAATACAAAGAAGAGTCATATAATAAGGGTTACAAAAGAGTAAAAAGACTAAAATGACCCTAGAGCTAAAATTACCAAAAGCCCTAAGTCAAGCACCTCAACCACGACCATTAAGGTCCTTTTTCACCTAAATAAACTTAAAACAAAGATTAGAAGCTAATCTCACTTAAGCTAATTGAGGTGCTTACATGCTATAGTAAATTGACGTGCTTCCGGCTAAGTACAGATCTAAGCATAATTAAGCCTAATGGCATAATCAACCATGCTAATTACATCATAAATAAAGTCAAAATGTCGAGCACAAATGACAAAAATGCCCCCATTTGGCCGAATTCAACATAGTCCCAAAATGGGGTGAAATCGGGTCAAAAGGGTGCTGGTGCTGAAGCTGCTCTGCTATGCTTCAGTCTGAGCTGATCTGGGTCAAATGAAATAGCTTAGGGACCTCTCTGGTTATGCCCATATGTGTCTCTGGTGTGCACTTGACTTGGTTGCTGCAACTGGTCACATAGCTCTGAGCTAGTCCCGCAAAGGCCTCTCTGATCTTCTTTGCTATTTGGCGTGTGATTGGCCCTGTTGGCAACTGCATGGGTTCTTCCATGTTGTTATCTGCATCCTGTAATGTCTCTGGTGTGGTTGGACTCATGTCATTCCCTCCTTGTTGAAAAGGATTCGACCTCGAATCTGAACCTGCATCAAAATGAGTTAAGTCAGAAACATTAAAAGTAGCAGAGACGTTGTACTTACCTTGCAAATCCAGCTTATATGCATTGTCATTGATCCTTTCCAAGACTTGAAAAGGTTCATCTCCTCTCGATTGTAGCTTGGATTTTTTCCTCTTGCATATAAAGCCACACCCAATTGCCGGGGTCAAACACAATGCGTTGGAAACCTATTATTCTCACCAACTCTGCCTTTCCCTTATCATTCATACTCCCAAGCTTAATAAGAATCAAAGATAATAAATCCATAGGAGTTAAAGAATTAGAATCATAATCAATCTCATAAGGCAAGTAAAAACTAGAAGGATGAATGCATCTATTATATGCAAACTCTGGCCCCGCTATTGCGTCTGTGATCTTCTTAGCTCTTTGGCGTGTGATTGGGTCTGTTGGCAATTGCAAAGGCTCTAATGTTCCTTGAATCATGTCAGGAGTGATATCATTCGAGTGTAAACACGTAAGATTGTGAGGATTTACATATTTGTTTGCTTTTTATTATTTCTAATCTGTTTGTTTAGTGTTGAGATGTCAGGTCCAAGTTTAACCATTGATGATAAGATCGAGGTTGTGGATACTTTCAAAAATGATATCCAAGCTATTATGAGTGATTATAGAAGATCTTATGAGAAATGGAAAAAGACTTGGAAGGTAACTAAATATGCAGTGAATGAAGAGAGTACTCAACAACCAAAAGCTATTGAAGTTGTGTGTAATGAAGTGAGAAGCACTTGTGAGGCCTTGAATGTTGTGAATTGTGTTATAAGTGACATGGTGTGAAAATGCTTGTGAGATCGTGAGCATTGAGGGAGTAAACACTTGTGAGATAGTTTGCTTTGAGGTTGAAAAAACATAGTGAAGCTGAGCAGGTGTGTGAGGAGGTCTTTGCAAGTATGGTTGAGATAGTGGCCATGAGTGATGATGAAGCTATGCGAGCTGGTGAAAAGAAAATAGATGTGGTAGTGAAGTTTTTCCATAACATTTTCTCTATTTTTATGCTTTTTCATCACAGGTACAAGTGGTCAAGTATGATTCTTTTATATTTCAATATCATCATCCAATTGATTTTGTCATAACTATCTATGATCCGGGTTCGGATTCGAGGACGAATCCATTTCAAGAGAGGGAGAATGACATGATCCAAGGGACAACATTTTGACATGAATGCAGTCACCCAAGGAACATTAGAGCCTTTGCAAATCCCAACAAGCCCAATCACACGCCAAAGAGCTAAGAAGATCACAGACGCAATAGCGGGGCCAGTTTTGCATATAATAGATGCATTCATCCTTCTAGTTTTTTATTTGCCTTATGAGATTGATTATGATTCTAATTCTTTAACTCCTATGGATTTATTATCTTTGATTGTTATTAAGCTTGGGAGTATGAATGATAAGGGAAAGATGGAGTTGGTGAGAATAATAGGTTTCCAACGCATTGTGTTTGACCCCGGCAAGTGGGTGTGGCTTTATATGGAAGAGGAAAAGATACAAGCATAACAAAGATCCAAGTTGCAACCAAGAGGAGATGGTCAATTTCAAGTCTTGGAACAGATCAATGACAATGCTTACAAGCTTGATCTTCCTGGTGAGTATGGTGTTCCTGCAATGTTTAATGTTTCTGACTTATCTTATTTTTAATGCAGGTTCAGATTCGAGGTCGAATCCTTTTCAACAAGGAGGGAATGACATGAGTCCAACCACACCAGAGACATTACAGGATGCAGCTAACAACTTGGAGGAACCCATGCAGTTGCCAACAGGTCCAATCATACGCCAAAGAGCAAAGAAGATCAGAGAGGCCTTTGCGGGACTAGCTCAGAGCTATGTGACCAGTTGCAGCAACCAAGTCAAGTGCACACCAGAGACACATATGGGCATAACCAGAGAGGTCCCTAAGCTATTTCATTTGACCCAGATCAGCTCAGACTGAAGCATAGCAGAGCAGCTTCAGCACTAGCACCCTTTTGACCCGATTTGACCTATTTTGGGACTATGTTGAATTCAGCCAAATGGGGGCATTTTTGTCAATTTTGTTTGACATGTTGACTTTATTTATGATGTAATTAGCATGGTTGACTATGCCATTAGGCTTAATTATGCTTAGATCTCTACTTAGCCGGAAGCACGTCAATTTACTATAGCATGTAAGCACCTCAATTAGCTTAAGCGAGATTAGATTCTAATCTTTGTTTTAAGTTTATTTAGGTGCAAAAGGACCTTAATGGTCGTGGTTGAGGTGCTTGACTTAGGGCTTTTGGTAATTTTAGCTCTAGGGTCATTTTAGTCTTGTTACTCTATTGTAACCCTTATTATATGACTCTTCTTTGTATTTTGGAGACAACCAACGTAATATACAACATTCGAAAGAGAGAAAAGATTGAGCTTTCCATGGCTATGGCCGAAAACCTTGTTGAGGGAGGGATTCCCCTTTTCAAGTTCAAATTAACTTATCTAAGCTTGGCAACTTAGTGGCGCCTCCATTATTAGCAAAATACAATCTGATTTCATGCTTGTGGTTATCATGGACGTGAGTTTCATGGTGGTTAGGGGCTGATCTTGGTTGGGTTTTGTTCCTACAAAATCAGTATTCAAAGTTCTTGGGGTTTTGAGAAAGATGCTTGGGGGTTTGCTTGGTTTCCAACCCAAGTGAGTTCTTGTCATTACCTTTTTCACCTCAGAAAATTGGCACAGACTATCCCCGATTGTAAGTTTCAGCACTTGCCGCGAGAAGAGAATCAGATGGCAGACGCATTAGCTACACTTGCAGCGACTTGGGAAAATCCAGAGAAGTTAGTTATGAGACCATTGGTACTGACAACAGCAAGCAGACCCGTTTATGAGATAGAAAGAGTTTTGGAAGTGGAGATCGACAACGAAAAACCTTGGTACCATGATATTCAGCGATACCTGGAACACATAGAACTCCCAGAAGGACAAGCAGAAAAGACAGAATAGCCATTCAGAAGTTGGCTTCTCAGTATGTGATTTTGAAGGGAGAGCTATACAAGAGGCAGACAAATGGCATTCAGCTGAAGTGTTTAAGAAAAGAAGAAGCTCTGAAGGCAATTGAAGAAATACATGCCAGGGTATGTGGACCGCACATGAATGGGTTGAACTTGTCTCGCAAGATTGTAAGACAAGGCTTCTACTGGTTGACCATGGAGACAGACTGTGCAATGCTGGTAAAACATTGTCATGATTTTAAGAACACGGTAATTTGAACCATCTGCCTCACACAGAGTTACACGGGCTATCAGAGCCATGACCTTTCTCAGCATAGGGAATTGATATGATCGGGGAGAGTCGACCGAATGCATCGAATGGACATCGTTTCATAGTATTGACAGTGGACTACTTCTCAAAATGGGTGGAAGCCGAGTCATTTCGCAATGTTACAGCAAAATAGATGGCAAAGTTCATAGTTCAGAACATCATATGTCGGTATGGGATGCCGCATCATATAGTGACAGATAACAGAGTTCAGTTTCAAGGGGAAACGAAGGTAATGCTACATAGATATGGGATAGGACATCACAAGTCGTCACCTTACCGGCCGCAGGCAAATAGGGCAGTCGAGGCCGCCAACAAGACAGTAAAGAAGATATTAGCCAAGATGACAGAAAACTGCAAAGATTGGGCTGATAAGTTGCCATACGCCCTGTGGGGGTACATAATATCAGTGAGAACAGCAACGGGAGCCACGCCTTACTCTTTGGTCTACGGAATGGAAGCAGTGCTACCAGTGGAAGTTGAGATACAATCCCTACGGGTATTAGAAGAAACAGAGTTACCTGAACAAGAATGGGCCGCATAGAGATTTGAACAGTTAGCACTACTGGATGAAAAGAGGATGAAGTCCCTGCATCACATGTAGATATATCAGAAGAGACTAGCCCGAGCATTCAACAAGAAGGTGCGTCCTACTAAGATCAGAAAGGGTGATTTGGTACTTAAGCAGTCGAGGCCGTCGACGACAGACCCAAGAGGAAAGTTTAGACCTAACTAGGAAGGACCCTACATAGTGCAGAAAGTAATGGGAAATAGGGCAGTGAGACTGTCAAATTTGGAAGGGAACGAGTTCACCGAGCCGATCAACGTGGACAGATTGAAACAATACTTCGCTTGAGAAAGAGAAGACCTGACAGAAGACCTAACCCAACGGGATAAGGAATTCATGCATGCATACACATAACGTATCTGCATTATTTTTTGTGTTTTGTTTTGTTTTGTATTCACGGGTTTCAAAGAAGAAAAGATGAAATCGGCAAATGCAAGCCAACCAGAAGCGACAACGCATCAGTATCAGTCTGTGGGCCGAAGCCCACATCAGTATCAGTTTTGGGGATGAGTCCCAAGGTCGAGGCCCACATCAGCATCAATTTTGGGGATGAGTCCCAGGGTCGTGACCCATCATCAGTTTTGGGGATGCGTCCCAGGGTCGTGGCCCACATCATCATCAGTTTTGGGGATGAGTCCCGGGGGCGAGGCCCACATCATCAGCAATTTTGGGGATGCGTCCCAGGGTCGTGACCCACATCAGCATCAGTTTTGGGGATGAGTCCCGGGGGAGGCCCACATCAACATCAGTTTTGGGGATGAGTCACAGGGTCGTGACCCACATCATCAGTTTTGGGGATGAGTCCCGGAGGCGTGACCCACATCATCAGCAGTTTTGGGGATGCGTCCCAGGGTCGTGGCCCACGTCATCAGCAGTTTTGGGGATGCGTCTCGAGGGCGTGACCCACATCATCAGCAGTTTTGGGGATGCGTCCTAGGTTCGTGGCCCCCGTTGTCGGTTGCAGTTATCGGGATGCGTCTCAAGATCGTTGGCCCCCTGCATCATCAGTTTTAGAGATGCGTCCCAGGTCGTGACCCACATTGTCAGCGGTATTGGGATGCGTCGTAGGGTCGAGGCCCCCATTGTCAGTTACAGTTATTGGGATGCGTCCCAGGATCGAGGTCTACTACATCATCGACTCAGCTCGAAGCAGCAGGCAAGTCAGGTGGCAGCTGGCGAGCCAGGTAAGTAAAAATGCATTGCACAACTTTGATAGGATTGTCATTGTCACACACTGCACAAGTCCCATCAAAGTGGGGGCGACTGTAGGCACTGCATTTTGCATATATGTCCCGATGATGAGTCTCGTATGGAGGCACTACTCTTTAGGTTGCGGAAGTCGCGGGAAACGAATGTTGGAAGGGGAAATTCAGAATAAGTATGTCATCGGATTCAATTCACATGTTCACTGCTTTCGTTCATGCTGCGTTCGTGAACACGTTCGAACGTCAAACAGATTGCGGGCGTTTGTGTAGCGTTCGAATCGACGTTCGAACGGTGTCGGTACTTCTGGTTTTGTTGCTAGCCTCACGCCCAAGCCCATTCAGCCCACCAAAACCCACCCAAAAATAACAAAACACATATTTAACACATGGTGAAATTAAAACAAATCAAATAAAATCTAAATAAACACATACCTAATTAAAACAAACCAAATAAATCCATTCCTAATTTGAACAAATCACCTCCCTAATTTAATTAGATGCTTTCCTTGTGAGATACTAATTAGAAATATTCCCCCATAATTGCATGATTCCCTTTCCTATTCACACAAGAGAAACCCTAACCTTTGCCTATAAAAGAAACACAAATCCAACCCTTGCTCTATCCGAGCTCTACACGCCAAGACAAGAATAGCAAGCAAAATAATCCTCTTCTCCTCCTCCCTCTAGCAACCGAAAACATCACCCCTAAACACTCCAACTGACAAGAACTCACTTGGGTTGGAAACCAAGCAAACCCCAAGCATCTTTCTCAAAACCCCAAGAACTTTGAATACTGATTTTGTAGGAACAAAACCCAACCAAGATCAGCCCCTAACCACCATGAAACTCATGTCCATGATAACCACAAGCATGAAATCAGATTGTATTTTGCTAGCAATGGAGACGCCACTAAGTTGCCAAGCTTAGATAAGTCAATTTGAACTTGAAAAGGGGAATCCCTCCCTCAACAAGGTTTTGGCCATAGCCATGGAAAGTTCAAGCTTTTCTCTCTTTCAAATTTTGTAAATTACGTTGGTTGTCTCCAAAATACAAAGAAGAGTCATATAATAAGGGTTACAAGAGAGTAAAAAGACTAAAATGACCATAGAGCTAAAATTACCAAAATCCCTAAGTCAAGCACCTCAACCAAGACCATTAAGGTCCTTTTGCACCTATATAAACTTAAAACAAATATTAGAAGCTAATCTCACTTAAGCTAATTGAGGTGCTTACATGCTATAGTAAATTGACGTGCTTCCGGCTAAGTACATATCTAAGTATAATTAAGCCTAATGGCATATTCAACCATGCTAATTACATCATAAATAAATTCAAAATATCGAGCACAAATGACAAAAATGCCCCTATTTGGCCGAATTCAACATAGTCCCAAAATGGGTGAAATCGAGTCAAAAGGGTACTGGTGCTGAAGCTGCTCTGCTATGCTTCAGTCTGAACTAATATGGGTCAAATGAAATAGCTTAGGGACCTCTCTGGTTATGCCCATATGTGTCTCTGGTGTGCACTTGACTTGGTTGCTGTAACTGGTCACATAGCTCTGAGCTAGTCCCGCAAAGGCCTCTCTGATCTTCTTTGCTCTTTGGCGTGTGATTGGACCTGTTAGCAACTGCATGGGCTCCTCCAAGTTGTTAGCTGCATCCTGTAATGTCTCTGGTGTGGTTGGACTCATGTCACCTTCCTTGCACGCATACAGCCCTCTAAAACAGCCTTGTAGTGACAAAAAACAGTCCCTTAATATAGCAAAACAATGACAAAAAAACTGCACTTTAAAACCCATAAATTACCGTAAGAAACAGTAGCAAAACAGAGGAAATGACAGCTCAAAACAGTGAAGCAGCGAACGAGAGCAGTGGACCAGTGAACCGAAGGAGTTGCGGAGCATCAACCCTTCCGACGGCCGTGTAACGCACTTTCGAGAGACGACCTAAGATGTTAGACCTGAGGGCACCCTTCTTATTTATTCTCATATTTTGTTGTTGTTTATTAGAATTCCTTCGCATGAGAGTCGTTTGTTGATATATGTTGTGGTCCTTAAATGAACGGAACATGTGTTCTCTCTTGTGGTATATCGGATGGAAACCCGGACGTAAATTCCGTAGCCAAATCCGAATGGACGGTATTACGATTTGCACTCGGGATACAGTGCCATGTACCACTTGAGAGATTCACACATTTCGTTTCATCCAACCTTGTATTCGAGCATGATTGGGTTGCTAGTATGTTATTTATTTTTTAAGCATGATTTAGTCGTTAGTATGCTATTACTTTCTGCACGTTACTTATTTATGCATGATGATATAGTGCGCATGGGCTAACTAGGGTGGATTAAAGGTCCTCTATTCGAGGGAAATGCCTAAAGGCTACCTTTTCCATGATGTTTTGCCGCGCCAGACGGAGTATGTTTGATTGAATGTGAGATATGTTTAATCGAGCATACGATGTCCTATATTACTGTTGTCTTTATTTTATATGCATTGTAATATAATGCACATGGGCTAACTAGGGTGGATTAAAGGTCCTATATTCGAGGGAAATGCCTGATGGCTACATTTACCACGATGTTTTTCCGCGCCTTTTATTATGTCATTTACCCTTTGCATATCATTGCTTTATTTACGCATGCATTGCATTCTTGTGCGCATGGGCTAACTAGGGTGGATTAAAGGTCCTCTATTCGAGGGAAATGCCTAAAAGGCTACCTTTTCCACGATGTTTTGCCGCGTCGGACGAGGTGCACCCGATTGAATGTGAAATGTGTTCCATCGGGCACACGAGGTCCTACATTGTGTATTTTTTTATCCATATATGTGTTTGTGTCATTTTAGATGCCATTTCGGCAATCTCGTTCGAACACGTTTCCAACGCTACACGAATGTATGCATTCTGTCTCATCTCGTTCGAACGCGTTTACGAATGCTACACGAACATATACATTCTGTCTTATTCTGTTCGAACGCGTTTACGAACGCTACACGAACGCATGTATTCTATCTTATTTCCGTTCAAACGCGTCTCAGAACGCTACTCGAACACTTGCATTTTGTTTACCATTCGAACGCATTTACGAACGCTACTCGAACGCGCTTGTATTTTATTGTATCATACATCAGGTCTCATCCCGTTCGAACGCGTTATCAAACACTATACGAACGCGGACATTATGTTTATCGTTCGAACGCGTTATCAAACGCTACTCGAACGCTTGCATTATGTTTACCGTTCGAACGCGCTTGTATTTTATTGTATCATACATCAGGTCTCATCCCGTTCGAACGCATTATCAAACACTATACGAACGCGGACATTCTGTTTATCGTTCGAACGCGTTATCAAACGCTACTCGAACGCTTGCATTATGTTTACCGTTCGAACGCGTTTACGAACGCTACACGAATGCGCAGACACTGGACAGATTCCTTTATCATGTTTCATGCATGTTTGTTCCCTTAGTCATTCCTTTCCCCATCATATGTTTAGTTAGCTCTCTTCAATATTTATGCAATTAATTGCCTCTCTTTAATATGCATGCTTGTATAATAATTGTTTATTTGCGTCTCTGTGTTTATCAGTATAATGTGTTTATGAAATTATATGCTTGCCGTTATTCCAATTTATTTTTTTATGCATGAACTTAGAAGTAGATTATCCTTGGAAATATATGTTGCTTAGGCTTGATTAGATTATTTGCACAAATCATATCATTACAAGTGGCATAAGTAAGGGACCATTCCGAACCCAACGGTTTGAGGTATTCCCTTGCGAGGGGTGAGTGCAGCTTTAAATCATTTTCCCGGTTCACACCGGGTGGCGACTCCATGTTATTTCTCCGGTTTAGTCCCCTGCGGGCTATTCCGTACTCCCAACTGGGCCGTGAGCCCGGGACAGCGTCGCCGATTTCTGTGTCCTATAAGTATGCACCCTAAGCTATATGACATGTTATTCAAACATTTCGAGTTAAAACATACATATAACAAAAAAAAAAAGTTTGCATTGACCGCTCTTATTTTTCCCTATACTAATCTAATTAGTACAAAAATTCCCAAGGCATCCATTGGTCTTCAAAACACGATCCAAGGTGGTGTTGACTTCTTTTGCGACTCTGATGCCCCAAATTACAATTTTACATTGGAAAATAAAAAATACAACAATTGTAAACAATAGCCTTATGACCTTACATCCCAAAATCAAAACCAACATAAAAATAAGAGCCGGAAAAATTTACGACTAATGCAAAATCCATTCATCACATGAATATTATTCATGTCTATAAGGATAATGCATCTAAAGCATGTTATGGCATGTAAAATGCAAGAGTAGGCACCCTAAGCTATATGACATATTATTCAAACATTTCAAATTAAAACATACATATAACATAAAAAAAATTGCATTGATCGAACTCTTATTTTTCCCTATACTAATCTAATTAGTACAAAAATTCCCAAGGCATCCATTGGTCTTCAAAACACGCTCCAAGGTGATGTTGGCTCCTTTTACGACTCTGATGCTCCAAATTACAATAATTGAAAATTTACATTGGAAAATAAAAATACAACAATTGTAAACAATAGCTTTATGGCCTTACATCCCAAAATCAAAACCAACATAAAAATAAGAGCCGGAAAAATTAACGACCAATGCAAAATCCATTCATCACATGAAAAACAATAACCATTCATCACATGAATATTATTTGTGCCTAGTCATCTAAACATGCATCTCAATATTTATAACTCATATAAATATATAAAAAAAAACAGAAACTTTAAATGAAAAAGAGAAGCGTTAAGAATACTTTTTAACCTTGCTCTCGATGCCAATTGTAGGAAACGCTTTCCTTGCGCAGCGGAAACGCCTTAGGCACACGGATCGGACTTGAAATTTTTTTCTACCCTTCCCTTAGAGTGGCCGAATGAAACCAGTACCACCACTGAAATTTAGCTTCTGTTTTAGACAAAATTCCAACTTCGGAACAGTCCCAAAAAGCCGCACAAAAATTGGATTGTTTTGGACCTGATTCGCGCCTAGTGCACTGCCGAAACAACCCATGAAATGCATGGACAATGGCTATGTTTCATTTCTAATTTTTCACTTGAAAACAGCCCCAACACAGCTCCAAAATATCCCTATATGTTCCCCAAAAATTTGGATTAAAACGAAACCAAACCGAGTTCCGTTTTACCAAGTAAGGAGCGGCAGTGAGCAAAATTAAGCCTCACAGCCGAGTACCAAACAAGAAAAAAGAAGAAGATGATTATTTGTTTGACTCTACAAAGTCTTCCGAGCTATATCTCATTACCAATGGAAACTAGTGTGGGCTAAACTCACAATATTAAATCCCAAAATGTTTTAGAGATGGAATCACACTTGTAATTTTATTTTGTTTACTTCTTGTTCTTTCTTTTTGTTTATCTCAACTTTTGAGAGAATTGGAGAAGAAGAAGATGGAGGCTAGGGTTTCAAATGAAATACCCAGTAAAAAGAAAAACAATTTTTTTCTTTTATACTTAGGTTTATTTTTTCCAAAACAAAAGAAACCTTTCCTTTTTCCATCAAGCCAAATTCGGCCAAGGCATGTGTAAATTAGAATTTTTATAACATAAACATTAACTTTCCATAATAGAAAGGATGTTACAAAAACAAAAGATTAATTCCTATTAAAAGAGTTGTAATTTCCAAATAAAGTCTAAGGGTTTCCAAAACCCAAAATTTGAAATTTACACAATTAACCTTTACTTAATTATATCATAAATACCAAGTGTTTAATTATCATATAATTAAAAAAAAAACTATATATTAAACTTTTAACATATAGTTTCAAGTGTGACAAAATATATTATTAATCATATTAATAATATTTATACATTTGTGAGTATATAATTGGACTATCCAAGTATACTAAATCTGCTATAGTATATAGAACTAGCACGGGGACCAAATGGACCTACGGTTTTGAGCTCCAATAATTTCGAAATATTAATTAAGCTCTTAATTAAATATTCTAAATTATTAACTCTGAGTTATTCCACTAAAAATCCGAAGGTGCACTCTCATTGCCGCATATAGTATATTAAGCCGAACCAAGTCGGTGTCCATCGATATGATCACTACAATAGATTAACCCTTTACGAGTATCTCATAGTTAGAGCCGGGTCATAATGTCTGTTATACCCCTATAATTATTTTTACCTTAAATACCATTAATTCTCTAATGAACGATTTTTTCATAACCATTATGAATTTTAATCTTTATATTCGTAATAGAAAGACTTGAGCACTCTAACCGTTCAAGTACCGAATCAACCCTTAAGAAAGATACTCCTCTACTTCTCGCAAGAATGAGTGAATTCCATGTCTATATAAAACGTTCTCAGATATTACATCAACCTCATCTTTATAAATCAAAGGACATAGCCTGCCATGCAGGAGTTCGTGGTACACTCAGGATTAAGATCAATCCATATATGACCATCTAGTAGATCGAAATGAATTTCTTCATTTAACGGATTTTATAAGAATGTCATTTCTATCTGGGTCCAATCATATATGATCACATCATATAAGGTTCCTCCATTCTCATGTCTCCACATGGACGATCCCGGATCAAGGTCGCCATACAATTATAGAGTGGACCGCAGCTATAGATAAACCACAAACAAAGTACCCGTTTTGTTCGCTCTCTATGGACTATTTTAGATTACCAACTTCATTATTAAATCCTCTTGTGTGTGACACTCATACACTAAGTCTGAAGGTACATGTGTAATCCAGGGTAATGAAGATAATTTACAATATGTGAAAATTAAACAAATACTTTGATAAATGAATAATCCATCATTTTATTTCATAACATATAAAACCGTTTACATGACATGAAGCTCTAGGGCATATATCCCAACATGGCTTGGCCTATGCACCAAATGGGGTAAGCTTGTTCTCTCCTATGCTATAGGGGTAAACTTTGGCTACCTTGGTTTCTCTCCATCATTAAAAGATAAAGGACATCCATTTATAAAAATGACTAAATATATTTTTTACTTCCCAATATATCTGGAATTGAGTGGTAGGAGACGGCATAACCATCTCATGGGCCACCTAACATGCAATTCAAAACCAATAATGACATGCATAATAAACTAGGGCACTCATATATAGTCCCGGTATCATGCATACATATCATAAATCACTCATACATTTTCATACCATTTACACACATATATAATGTTTAATACACCAAGTGATAAGAACCCTGCTAGTATTAATTAGTTAATATTAATTGTAAATGCCTAATTTATGTAATGGGCTTTATTTTAATATAATTACATTTCATTTTTTGAAATTATTCTAATTGAGCTTAGTTTAGATAGTTTTAAATAGCCTTAACGCTTTTATTAAATTAGAATAAGACTTAGGTATTTCAATTGTATTAGGATACTTTATTTTCTTCTACTTAAAGGAAATGTTAGCATCATTTTGTAATAGAAAGAATGATAGATTATTGAAATCAATAAAATTATTTGCCTCAACACATTTCTTTAAGAGATGAGTAGTATTTTATTAAGTGTTCTTAGGAACAAGACCTATGAAAGAGGTGGATCTCTTTGTGGCGTCCAACTAGCTGGCGAGGTCTTTTCGGGATACACTTGTGGTTTCAAGGAATGGGTTTTCTTAGGGTTGCTTGCTAATCTTTGAAGGGGTTTTGTCTATACAAAACTAAAGATCAAAGTTCTTGGGGAATGTGCAATGGTTTCAGGTTTCCTAGACCTAGCGGGGTTCGTATCATTTGGGATCACTAGCTCTCGGTTTCGAGATCATATTTTTCTATCATTTTTTTCATTTTTTTCTTGAGTCAAAGAATAATCATATCTTTCTACCATAATGCACTAGTGTTCTAAGGTTGAAAATCTTGTTAGTCTTGTTTAAGTTTCTGTTATGTACGTTCTTTAAGAAAACAAAATTAAGAAAAAAAATTGTTCATGATTCATTATTGAATTCATTTATGCCTTTTGCTTGATTTTTGTTTTTGTTTTATATTCCTTGTTTTCCTTATTGCTATCATGTTTCATGTCTTCACCATAGTCACAAAAAAAGGAAAAAAGAGATCGTTTGCTTATTTAATGCATTTTTTCCTATTTTCTTTGATTCACATATCTACAAAAGAGGCAATCACGTTAATATCTTTCCAAATATAGTCAAACCTGCTTTCCATAACTGTGACCGATCCATCTTTCCATAATCGAACCAGATTTTATTTCTTTCCTTAATCTCGCCAGACTTTATTCATTTCCTAAATAAAATCAGATTCACTCTTTTACTTTCTAAGTTAGGGTGGATGAAATTTAGGGGAAGATAAATAGCAGCTGCTTATAGGACATGTTATTAAAAAATATCTACATATAAGACTATGATTTTAGAACGTAGAATTAGACTCTGAAATCAGACTCGGCATCACACTCTAAATTCAAAACCTCAGTACCAGACTCTGAAATGCAGCATTAGATCAGACTGTAAATTCAAAACGTAGGATCAGACTCGACATAAAACTCTGAATTCAGAACCTCAATACCAGACTCTGAAACTCATCATCAGATTAGACTCGGAATACAAACGTAGAATCAGACTCTGATCTCAGCCTCAGATCAGACTCTGAATTCAAAAGTTCAGTATCAAACTCTGACCGCGGTATCAGATCAGACTTTGAATTCAGAACCTCACTATCAGACTCTGGCCGTAACATCAGATTAGACTATGAATTCATAACCTCAGAATCAGACCCTAGATTTAAAGAATCAACGTCAAACTCTGAATTTCACTTCAGGATATACTATGAATTCAAGACATCAACATCATATCAGACTCTGAACTCAGCATCGGATTAGACTTTGAATTCAGAACTTCAACATTAGACTCTAAACTCGGCTTCAGATTAGACTCCCAACATCAGCAAACCATTTCGACCTTCAAACCCATTTGCAATGGTCATGATTCGAAGATGAATCATCTTGAAGAGATGGAGAATAATATGATCCATATTGGGCTTCTTCGACATCTTTAAATTGGCACAATTTAAGGCTTTGTTGGGCTTATTTCGTATGGCATATGGTATGATCTAATTGGGCTTTATATTAATTAGTTAATATTCATTTGTAAAAAACCGATTCTGTATAATGGGCTTCATTTTAATGTAATTACATGCCCTTTTTCGAAATCCTCCTAATTGGGCTTAGTTTAGGTAGTTTAAATAGGCTTAAGGATTTTATTAAGATAGAATAAGACTTGAGTTTTTCAAAAATATTAGGATACTTTATTTTCTTCTATTGAACAACGATATTAGCGTCATTTTATAATAGAGAGAATTATAGATTATTGAAATGAATAAAATTATTTGGCTTAGGCCATTTCTTAAATAGATGAGTAATATTCTCTTAAAAATTCTTAGCAACAAGACTGATCAAATGGATGGCTCTCTTTGCAGCGTCCAACTAGTCGGCGGGGTCTCTTTGGGATACACTTGTTGTTTCAAGGAACGAGTTTTCTTGGGGTTGTTTGCTGATCTTGGAAGGGGTTTCGTCCTTACAAAACCAAAGATCAAAGTTCTCGAGGCATGTGCAATAGCTACGGGTTTTTAAGGGTTCGACCTATTGATGAGATATTATTTAGCCGACTCACTTGGGTTTTTTTATTTAATTATTTTAATTGTGTAATGGGTTGGACAATTCATTATTTAAGCCTTTATATTGCATAGTTAGGAGTTCACATGCATGTGCCATGCATAACGGATCGCGTGAACCATGGGTTAGAATTAGGTTTCAAGTGCCTGTGGGAATGTGGTAGTTTAGGCGTGTGTGAGTGTGTGTAAGGCTTTAGTCGCGTGATTAAGGATTTTTTCCTTTATGACTTTTGGGTTAAGTCTCCCAATAAAAGGCTATGACTTTTTTATTGAATGAGGGGTAAATAATTTTCCCAATTCGCAGCTACGGTCGAACCATGCGGGAAAACGCACGGAGGATCATATCTGATTTCTATGGATTTTAAAATTTTTCCTTTTAACAATTAAAACTAACATACATATATGTAAATAAGGAAGTGTAATGCATGTATACCTTCCATGAGCGTAATCTAGAAGCGAATCGTCTCCAGTTGCCTCTAGGTGTATCCACACACTAAATCGGTCGATGAAATTTCCAGTTATAAATTTTGGGAGATGATTCAAAGTGTTGTAAAAATAATTTTCACAATATCCAATTTGAAACCATTTCAAATTAAATTAAAAACGAAAACCATTTTCATTTTATTTTATTTTCTTCCATATCCGAGCAATGCATGCTCAAAAACCATGACCAAAATGAAAATAATCTCATTTTGGTGAGATGAGCAATGCTTGCCTTTTCTTTTACCATCAAAAAAATGAAAATTCATTTCATTCACAAGTCTTATTTTCTCACCGAGAGAAAGAGATTAAAAAAATCAATTGATTTTTTCTTCTTTTTATTTGACTTTAAATACTTGGATAATAATAAGCCAAACTAGCCAAAAATTACTTGGACAAAAATGTGCCACATCAATGTTTATCCAATAAGTATTAAAATGATAATAAAATCATATTATATTATTAATAAAATAATAATAATTAAAATTAATTAATATTTAATTAATAACAATTGTTTTTACATGTGACAAAAATTAAAAATTATTTTATTAGTCTCCCAACTGTCCGTAAATCATATTTCCGGTATTTATAAAATCATCGAAATATTTCCCGAATAAACAGGTGCTAGCGCGTTAACACCAGGAAATATTTTATACTTGACTAGTAAAGTAATTAAATTGGCTTCTGATCTAATATCGAAACAATTTAATTAATCCGTCAATCATTCGGCTAATGTGTGTGACATGATCCAGGCCGACAATAAAGCAAAAGACCCATTACAAGTACCAGAAGGGCCAATTACGAGGCAGAGGACCAAAAGACTCAGAGAAGCAATGGCGGGATTAGTTCAAAGTTTTATGGCCGATTGCAACAAACAAATAGAGACGCATTTGGGCTTCAATAGAGAGGGCCCAAAGCCACTTCACTTGGCCCAAATCAGTTTTGAATGAATCTTCACAGGCCTTTGAAGACTTGAAGACTTTGGTATTTTTGTAATTTATCCTTTAGGGGCATTGTTATCTTTATGCCTTTAGGGTTTCTCTTTGTAACACTATTTAACCTTTCTTTCTTTTTCATTTTGAAAACAATCAACGAATTTGAGAGAATATTACAGCTTTATGCTTTTGGCTATGGCCAAATTCTTGTAAGGGAAGGATTTCCCTTTTCAAGTTAAAATCGACTTATCTAAGTTTGGCAAACTTAGTGGCGTCTTCATTGCTAGCAAAAAACTACAAGAAATCATCTTAAAGGTTCTCAAGGGCAAGTTCTTTGTGGGTCTTCTTTGTGACCTTGGAAGGGTTTTGTTCCTACAAAATCAATTTCGCGGTTCTTGGGGTTCTGTCCGTTGATTGGGGTTTGCTTGGATTTCGAATCCAAGTGGGTTTCTTGTCATAGGGTTCCAAGGTCTGATTTTCCTATCTTTACTTTTTGTTTGATTTTGTTTTTATTTTCGTTCTTTGTTATTTTCGTTTCAGTTCTTGTTGGATCTTGTTTCTGTTTTCATTTTGTTTATTTCTGGATCTAGTTTTGTTGCGTTCTGCATATCAATTCATCTTTTATCATGTTCCAGTTCTGGGTTTTTATCGTTGTTCTTCATATCAGTATGTAATCTTTGTTTATTTCTGGATCTGGGTTTTGTTGTGTTCTTCATATAGTTCGTCATATACATTATGTTCTTTAGCATATGTTGAAGAAATAAGCATGTTCTTTGGTGGCTGTGTGATTTGTTTCTAAAACCCTAGTGAAGTGTGAAAAAAAAAAAAAAGAAAATAAACCATCAGATTCAAACTCTGAAATCAGACCCTGAAACTTAACCTCTGAAATCAGACCCTGAAATCAGACTCTGAAATCAGACCCTGAAACTTAGCCACTGAAATCATACCCTGAAACTTAGCCTCTGAAATTCAGACCCTGAAATTAGACCCTGATCAGACTCTGAAATCAGACCCTGACCAGTATCCTCTGAAATCAGACCTTGACTAGTAGCCTCTGAAATTAGACCATGACTAGTAGCCTCTAAAATCAGACCATGAAAACCAGCCTCTGAAATCAAAACCTAAATCAGCCTCTGAAATCAGAACCACAGTATCAGCATCTGACGTTATCAAAACAAAATGTGAAATTTTTTTTGTTGAATTTAGTTTGTTCCATATTATCATTTAGGTGTCCGTTGAGGGTATTCCATCAAAATTTCTATAGAGGTGCCAAATTTTCTCCCGAAATTACATACGACCGTGAATTTGCATGCTTTTTTTTTTTCCCATTGTGCTAATTGTTTACTTCTTTATTCTAATTACTCTAGCTTAAGTATTATTGATTGAGTCTTCGTCATTGCTATTCCTGTTCGCATTTTGTTTCCGCATGCCCTATATATATATTATTGGGTCCATTGTGTTTCATGCTAGCTTGAGGACTACACTTGGTTTTGTATTCTTGAATTGAGTGTGATTCACATTTGAATGGAGGAAGAACTAAATAGTGGTAAAAGGCAGTGATTGTGAGCACAGTATCGGGTAAAAGCCAATAGAGTGTAAACACGAGTGAAGTGATATCATTTGAGTGTAAACACGTGAGATTGTGAGGATTTACATATTTGCTTTACTTTTTTGTTATTTCTAATCTGTTTGTTTAGTGTTAAGATGGCAGGTCTAACCACTGATGAAAAGCTTGAGGCTTTGGATAGCTTACAGATATGATGGAGAACATGAATACTACTTTGGAGAGATTGTCCAAGAGTGTAGAGAGTATTCAAACTGGTAGCGGTCCCAGAGCACCACCACCCCAGCATATACCACCACCTCAGAATGTACCACCACCTCATAATGAGCCACCTCATCGTGTACCACCACAGTATGTACCGCCAGATGAAGAGGAAGCTGAAAATAGTTTGATGATTCTGATGGTCTTGATGATGTTGAGGAGAGATTTCAGCCTGGGCATGATAGGAGGTCTAATAGGAGGTTTGATAGGAGGAATGATAGGAGGGATATGCGATTTGATGATAGAGGTGCATTTGATACCAGAAGAGGGGATTATGATAGGAGGGGATATGGTAGACGAGGAGATGTAGATGGTGATCTAGGTAGCATCAAGATCAAGATACCAACATTCCACGGCAAGAATGATCCTGAAGCTTATTTAGAATGGGAAAAGAAAATAGAATTGATTTTCAACTGTCATCACTACTCAGACGAGAAGAAGATCAATCTGGCAGCAATTGAGTTTACCGATTATGCTATGATTTGGTGGGATCAGCTTGTCTCTACTCGGAGGAGAAATTATGAGAGATCGGTTCAGACATGGGCAGAACTTAGAGGTCTCATGAGAAAGAGATTTATACCCGGCCATTACTATAGGGAATTGTATCAGAAACTACAACATCTGTATCAGGGGACCAAGAGTGTTGATGACTATTACACCGAGATGGAAGTTGCCATGATCAGGGCAAATGTAGTTGAGGATGCAGAAGCTACTATGGCACGGTTTCTAGGGGGCTTGAATAGAGAGATTGCAAACATGGTGGAGTTGCATCACTATGTTGATTTGGAGGATATGCTTCACATATATCAAGGTAGAAAGGCAACTCAAGAAAATGTCAACATCCAGATTTGGTACTCATGCTACTTCTTCATGGAAGGGAAAATGGGTTCCGAATGAGAAGCGAGATGGAGGCTTTGACAAGCCTAGAGGCGAGTTCAGTGGAGGCTTTAATAAGCCTAGGGCCGAACCTAGTACCACGGGTAAAGAGGCTGCAGAACCGAGCAAAACTAGACCAAAACCTGAGGGTGCAGCTACTAGAACTAAGGATGTAAAGTATTTCAAATGTTTATGCATGGGACACTATGCTTCACAATGTCCCAATAGGCGTACCTTAGTGATTGATAAAAAGAGTGGAGAGGTGTACTCTACCGATAGTGAGGTTGAGGATGAGATGCCAGAGTTGGAGGATGATAGTGACCATGAGGGAGCTGCATACCTGCTAAATAACTTATCCTTAGTTGTCAAGCGTGCTTTGAGTGCACATGTTGTAGGATGAGAGTGTGCAGCAGAGGGAGAACATATTACATACTAGGTGCCGTGTGAATGGCAAGGGGTGTAGTATGATCATAGATGGGGGCAGTTGTACTAATGTTGCTAGCACAGCTTTGATTGAGCGATTGGGGTTGAGTTGCTTGAGACACCCGAAGCCTTACAAGTTATAGTGGTTAAATGATTATGGGGAAATAAGTGTGACAAAGCAGGTTTTGTTGAGAGTTACCATTGGGCCATACACAGATGATGTCCTATGTGATGTGATACCGATGCATGCATGACATATTCTTTTGGGCAGACCATGGCAGTTTGATAAGAAGGTTATTCATGATGGGTTCAAGAACAAGTATTATTTTCAACATAAGGGAAAACCCATTACATTATACCCACTTACACCTGCACAAGTCCATGAAGATCAGGTTAAGTTACAACTTGAGCGTGACAAAGAGAGAGCGAAGGGAAACACCACCTTGGGTGAGACTAGTGAGAGTGATGTATCTGGTGAGAAAAATACGGCCAAGGCCGTGGGAGTTCCCAAGGGGGAATGTGAGTGCACGTGAGGGGGAAACAAAAGGGAGAGTTAAAAAGAGTTTCTACATAGGTGAGGGTGAAGCGAGGAAAGCGTTCAAGGCTAGCAAGCTCATGTTATTGTTAGTCTATAAGGAGTTTCATATTTATTTTACTAACACTGACCCTTTGCTTCATGTGTCTATTTTATCTCTTTTACATGATTATAGTGACGTACTGACAGAGGACATACCTAGTGGGCTTCCACCCATTATAGGTATTGAGCACCAGATAGACTTCATACCTGGGGCAGTCATTCCTAATAGACTAGCTTATATGAGCAATCCCGAGGAGACAAATAAGCTACAAAGGCAAGTACGAGAGTTGATGGACAAGGGTATGTAAGGGAAATCATGAGTCATTGTGCTGTACCAGTGCTTCTAGTTCCTAAGAAAGATGGGACATGGCGTATGTGCGTTGATTGTCGAGCTATCAACAATATTATGGTAAAGTATCGTCACCCCATTCCTAGACTAGATGACATGTTGGATGAATTGCATGGTTCCAAAATTTTTAGTAAGATTGATTTAAAGAGTGGATACCATCAAATTCGGATGAGAGAGAGAGATGAGTGGAAAACTGCATTTAAGACTAAGTATGGCTTGTATGAATGGTTAGTTATGCCATTTGGTCTTTCAAAAGCACCTAGCACATTTATGAGATTGATGAATCATGTTATTCGTGCATTTTTAGGTAAGTTTGTTGTGGTTTATTTTGATGACATCTTAGTTTACAGTAAAATAGTAGATGAGCATGTTATGCATTTGAAGCATGATGTTAATGTGTTAAGGCAGGAAAAATTGTATGCTAACTTTGATAAGTGCACTTTTTGTATGGATATAATTGTTTTCCTTGGATTTGTTGTGAGTGGATATGGCATCGAGGTAGATTTGGAAAAGGTGAAGGCAATTCAGGATTGGCCAACACCAACAACAGTGACAGAAGTTAGAAGCTTCCATGGATTAGCAAGCTTCTACCGTAGATTTGTTAAGGACTTCAGTAGTATTGCAGCACCACTGACTAAAGTAGTTAAGAAAACTGTTGGCTTCAAATGGGAAGAAGTGCAGACACGTGCATTTCAGGATCTTAAAATGAAGTTGTGCAATGCACCAGTTTTGGCGTTACCCAACTTTGAGAAGACATTTGAGATTGAGTGTGACGTATCCGGGATAGGAATTGGAGCGGTTCTTATGCAAGAAAAGCGACCAATTGCCTACTTTAGTGAGAAGCTTAATGGAGCAGTTTTGAGATACCCCACATATGACAAGGAGTTGTATGCACTAGTGAGAGCCCTTGAGACTTGGCAGCAATATTTGTGGCCTCGAGAGTTTGTGATCCACACAGATAATGAATCATTGAAGCATCGGAAGGGCCAAGGTAAGCTGAACAAACGACACGCAAAATGGTTAGAGTTTGTTGAGACATTTCCATATGTAATCCGCTACAAACAAGGTAAGGAAAAAATTATCACCGATGCACTATCGCGAAGGTATGCTTTACTTACTTCATTGAGTGCAAGAATGCTTGGGTTTGAATTTATTAAAGAACTTTTTGCTAGTGATATTGACTTTAGTACTATCTATGCTGCATGTAAAAAGTCTGCTTTTAGTAAATTCTACCAACATGATGGGTTTCTATTTAGGGAGAATAGATTATGCATTCCTGTTTTTAGTATGTGTGAGTTGTTAGTGAGGGAAACACATGTGGGAGGTTTAATGGGGCACTTTGGCATTGCCAAAATGACATGATCCAAGGGACAATATTTGACATGAATGCAGTCACCCAAGGAACATTGGAGCCTTTGCAATTGCCAACAGGCCCAATCACATGCCAAAGAGATAAGAAGATCACAGACTCAATAGCGGGGCCAGAGTTTGCATATAATAGATGCATTCATCCTTCTAGTTTTTACTTGCCTTATGAGATTGATTATGATTCTAATTCTTTAACTCCTATGGATTTGTTATCTTTGATTGTTATTAAGCTTGGGAGTATAAATGATAAGGGAAAGGCAGAGTTGGTGAGAATAATAGGTTTCCAACGCATTGTGTTTGACCCCGGCAATTGGGTGTGGCTTTATATACAAGAGGAAAAGATACAAGCATAACGAAGATCCAAGTTGCAACCAAGAGGGGATGGTCTATTTCAAGTCTTGGAAGGGATTAACGATAATGCATATAAGCTGGATTTGACAGGTAAGTACAACGTATCTGCTACTTTTAATGTTTCTGACTTAACTCATTTTGATGCAGGTTCAGATTCAAGGTCGAATCATTTTCAACAAGGAGGGAATGACATGAGTCCAACCACACCAGAGACATTACAGGATGCAGCTAACAACTTGGAGGAACCCATGCAACTGTTGCCAACAGGTCCAATCACACGCCAAAGAGCAAAGAAGATCAGAGAGGCATTTGCGGGACTAGCTCGAGCTATGTGACCAGTTGCAGCAACCAAGTCAAGTGCACACCAGAGACACATATGGGCATAACCAGATAGGTCCCCAAGCTATTTCATTTGACCCAGATCAGCTCAGACTGAAGCATAGCAGAGCAGCTTCAGCACCAGCACCCTTTTGACCCGATTTCACCCATTTTGGGACTATGTTGAATTCGGCCAAATGGGGGCATTTTTGTCATTTTTGCTCGACATTTTGACTTTATTTATGATGTAATTAGCATGGTTGACTATGCCATTAGGCTTAATTATGCTTAGATTTGTACTTAGCCGGAAGCACGTCAATTTACTATAGCATGTAAGCACCTTAATTAGCTTAAGTGAGATTAGCTTCTAATCTTTGTTTTAAGTTATTAGGTGCAAAAGGACCTTAATGGTCGTGGTTGAGGTGCTTGACTTAGGGCTTTTGGTAATTTTAGCTCTAGGGTCATTTTAGCCTTTTTACTCTTTTGTAACCCTTATTATATGACTCTTCTTTGTATTTTGGAGACAACCAACGTAATATACAGAATTTTGAAAGAAAAAAAAGCTTGAGCTTTCCATGGCTATGGCCAAAACCTTGTTGAGGGAGGGATTCCCCTTTTCAAGTTCAAATTGACTTATCTAAGCTTGGCAACTTAGTGGCGTCTCCATTGCTAGCAAAATACAATCTGATTTCATGCTTGTGGTTATCATGGACGTGAGTTTCATGGTGGTTAGGGGCTGATCTTGGTTGGTGTTTTGTTCCTACAAAATCAGTATTCAAAGTTCTTGGGGTTTTGAGAAAGATGCTTGGGGGTTTGCTTGGTTTCCAACCCAAGTGAGTTCTTGTCATTTGGTATCATGAGCTTAGGGTTCTGAGGTCTGATTTCCTATCCTTTGTGTTGTTTAATCTTGTATTCATCTTTGTTCTTTGTTGATTTAATTTCGGCATCAAGGTTTTACTTCCACCTTGATTCGGCCATTGTAGGATCTTGTTGTTTCTTGCTGATTCTTGTTGATTTGTGATCAAAATAGCATGAATAACATTCTGCCCTTGAGTGTTTTTGATTGATCATGAGTATTTCTTTGAGTTAATCTTTGGCTACTTAGGTCAAAATTGGGGCTTTTGTTTCTTTGCGTGAATCAAGTGTTTAGTTGTTAATTGTATGTTACTAGGACGTGTTTAACATTGTTATTAAGTTATTAGTTTCAAAAATCCAAAAAAAAAAAAAAAAAAAGATCAGATCAGATCGACCTAGTGAGATTTATTGACATATCTTGTCTTGCTATTATTGTACATGCAATTAGAGTTGTTTCCATAGGTATTATTCATATCACTTTGCAAAAATCAGAATTGACATCATTCATCTTGGTATTTACGTGAGCTTACTTGTTTGCATTCTTGTGAAGTTAGCACAATCTTGTGAGTTTGAGTGAAAAGAAAGAAAGATTGAGTGCATTATTGATGAATGTGAATGTGTAATTGATGAAACAAATCTGAATGCACCAAAGTTGGTGATTGGAGTGAGTTGTATCATTGTTATCTTGCTGATTTGTGTTGTTAATGTTGAAGAATCAAGTGAAGCAAGGTTGAGTGCAACAAATTTGCACTAAATTCGTGTGTATCCAAGCAAGTATCACTTGCCACCTCTTGAAATATTGTTATTATAAGTGAAGAGGCAATAAATTCATCATTAGCTTGACATGGGAACTTGTGTGTAATCATTTGTTTTTAAGGTGCTTGAAGAGGCAAGTAGCTGCATCACCTAGTTGCTTACAAAAACTATTTACTTAGCTTGTAATTTGACTTGGCTGAATTGAAAATTGAGTTAGTTACATTGTAACTAGATCATTTATACTCATTTTCAAGTTGAAAGGTAGACATTACCACACTGCTGAATTGATTATATGAGTTACATTGTCATTTGAGTTGTATTTACATGTATTGCAAGTGCTAAGGATATAACTTGAAAATTACCGAATGTGTTAATCTTGTTATTTGCATTGTATTTCATTGGCTTTGTATACACTTTGAGTGTGAGAGACAAAAAAAAGAGTGAAAAAAAAAAGAGAAAAAAAAAAGAAAAGAAAAGAGTGAGACAAAAACAATAGCGAGTGATCACAAGATTGGCTAAGTGTCACATTGAGTGCTTGCTTGTTTTTGTTTGCGCATTTAGCTAACTCGTCTTTTTTCTTATTCCGTGCACTCTAGCTTAAGTCTCTTTGATTGAGTCTTCGTGATTACTATTCTTATTCACATTATTCCACCTGCACTATATACATTATTGGTTCTTTGTGTTTCTGCTAGCTTGTGGACTACACCTTAGTTGACCATTCTGGGAATTGAGTTGATTTGTAATTGAATTGAGGAAGAACTCAAGAGTGGTAAAAGGCAGTGATTGTGAGCACAGTATCGGGTAAAATCCAATGGAGTGCAAACACGGGTGGAGTGATAATTCGAGTGTAAACACGTGAGATTGTGAGGATTTATATATTTGTTTTGCTTTTTATTATCTAATCTGTTTGTTTAGTGTTGAGATGGCAGGTCCAAGTTTAACCATTGATGATAAGATCAAGGTTTTGGATACTTTCAAAAGTGATATCCAAGATATTATGAGTGATTATAGAAGATCTTATGAGAAATGGAAAAAGACTTGGAAGGTAACTAAATATGTAGTGAATGAAGAGAGTACTCAACAACCAAAAGCTATTGAAGTTGTGTGTAATGAAGTGAGAAACACTTGTGATGTTGAGTGCATAGCGAATGAAAACACTTGTGAGGCCTTGAATGTTGTGAATTGTGTTATAAGTGACATGGTGAGTGAAAATGCTTGTGAGATCATGAGCATTGAGGGAGTAAACACATGTGAGGTAGTGTGCTTTGAGGTTGAAAAACATAGTGAAACTGAGCTGGTGTGTGAGGAGGTCTTTGCAAGTATGGTTGAGATAGTGGCCATGAGTGATGATGAAGCTGTGAGAGCTGGTGAAAAAAAGTAGATGTGGTAGTGAAATTTTTCCATAACATTTTCTCTATTGTTTATGCTTTTTCATCGCAGGTACAAGTGGTCAAGTATGATTCTTTTATATTTCAATATCATCGTCCAATTGATTTGTCATAACTATCTATGATCCGGGTTTGGATTCGAGGACGAATCCATTTCAAGAGAGGGAGAATGACATGATCCAAGGGACAATATTTGACACGAATGCAGTCACCCAAGGAACATTGGAGCCTTTGCAATTGCCAACAGGCCCAATCACATGCCAAAGAGATAAGAAGATCACATACTCAATAGCGGGGCCAGAGTTTGCATATAATAGATGCATTCATCCTTCTAGTTTTTACTTGCCTTATGAGATTGATTATGATTCTAATTCTTTAACTCCTATGGATTTGTTATCTTTGATTGTTATTAAGCTTGGGAGTATGAATGATAAGGGAAGGCAGAGTTGGTGAGAATAATAGGTTTCCAACGCATTGTGTTTGACCCCGGCAATTGGGTGGCTTTATATACAGAGGAAAAGATACAAGCATAACGAAGATCCAAGTTGCAACCAAGAGGGGATGGTCTATTTCAAGTCTTGGAACGGATTAACGATAATGCATATAAGCTGGATTTGACAGGTAAGTACAACGTATCTGCTACTTTTAATGTTTCTTTCTGACTTAACTCATTTTGATGCAGGTTCAGATTCAAGGTCGAATCATTTTCACACAAGGAGGGAATGACATGAGTCCAACCACACCAGAGACATTACAGGCAGCAGCTAACAACTTGGAGGAACCCATGCAACTGTTGCCAACGAGGTCCAATCACGCCAAAGAGCAAATAAGATCAGAGGAGGCATTTGCGGGACTAGCTCGGAGCTATGTGACCAGTTGCAGCAACCAAGTCAAGTGCACCCAGAGACACATATGGGCATAACCAGATAGGTCCCCAAGCTATTTCATTTGACCCAGATCAGCTCAGACTGAAGCATAGCAGAGCAGCTTCAGCACCAGCACCCTTTTGACCCGATTTCACCCATTTTGGGACTATGTTGAATTCGGCCAAATGGGGGCATTTTTTTCATTTTTGCTCGACATTTTGACTTTATTTATGATGTAATTAGCATGGTTGACTATGCCATTAGGCTTAATTATGCTTAGATTTGTACTTAGCCGGAAGCACGTCAATTTACTATAGCATGTAAGCACCTTAATTAGATTAAGTGAGATTAGCTTATAATCTTTGTTTTAAGTTTATTTAGGTGCAAAAGGACCTTAATGGTCGTGGTTGAGGTGCTTGACTTAGGGCTTTTGGTAATTTTAGCTTTAGGGTCATTTTAGCCTTTTTACTCTTTTGTAACCCTTATTATATGACTCTTCTTTGTATTTTGGAGACAACCAACGTAATATACAGAATTTTGAAAGAAATAAAAGCTTTAGCTTTCCATGGCTATGGCCAAAACCTTGTTGAGGGAGGGATTCCCCTTTTCAAGTTCAAATTGACTTATCTAAGCTTGGCAACTTAGTGGCGTCTCCATTGCTAGCAAAATACAATCTGATTTCATGCTTGTGGTTATCATGGACGTGAGTTTCATGGTGGTTAGGGGCTGATCTTGGTTGGGTTTTGTTCCTACAAAATCAGTATTCAAAGTTCTTGGGGTTTTGAGAAAGATGCTTGGGGGTTTGCTTGGTTTCCAACCCAAGTGAGTTCTTGTCACAAAACCTTAGGGGTATTGAGTGAACATTTTTATTGGCCTAAAATGTGGAGAGATATTGAGCGTTTGTGTGATAAATGCTTAACTTGTAAACGGGCTAAATCTAAGGTTATGCCTCATGGGTTGTATACACCATTGCCTATACCTAGTGAGCCATGGGTAGATGTATCGATGGACTTTATCTTGGGATTACCTAGGACTAAGAAGGGTAGAGATTCCATCTTTGTAGTGGTTGATAGGTTCAGTAAGATGGCACACTTTATAGCATGTCATAAAACTGATGATGCCACTAACATTGCTAACTTGTTCTTTAGAGAATTAGTACGACTCCATGGGATTCCATGGAGTATAGTTTCAGATCGTGATGTAAAATTCCTTAGTCACTTTTGGAAAGTTTTATAGGGTAAGTTGGGAACTAAACTTTTGTATTCTACTACTTGCCACCCCCAAACTGATGGCCATATCGAGGTTGTTAATAGGACTTTGACTCAGTTATTGCGTACTATTATCAATAAGAACTTAAAAACCTGGGAGGATTTTTTGCCTTTTGTTGAATTTGCATATAATCGTAGTATTCATTCCTCTACATCTTACTCACCATTTGAAATTGTTTATGGTTTTCAGCCACTAACTCCATTAGATTTGTTACCTTTGCCTGTTGATGAGCATGCTGGGCTAGATGGAAAAAGGAAAGCCGATTTAGTGAAGCATATACATGAGAAAGCAAGAGAGTAAATACAACGAAAGAATGAGCAATATGCTTCTCATGCTAATAAGGGAAGAAAGCGTGTGGTATTTCAGCCTGGAGATTGGGTTTGGTTACACATGCGCAATGAGAGATTTCCTGAACAACGTAAATCTAAGCTACAACCGAGAGGGGATGGTCCATTTCAAGTCTTGGAACGGATTAATGACAATGCATACAAGCTGGATTTACAAGGTAAGTATAATGTGTCTGCTACATTTAATGTTTCTGACTTAACTCCTTTTAATGCAGGTACAGATTCGAGATCGAATCCTTTTCAAGAGTGAGGGGATGACATGATCCAGGCCGACAACAAAGCAAAAGACCCATTACAAGTACCAGAAGGGCTAATTACGAGGCAGAGGACCAAAAGACTCAGAGAAGCAATGGCGGGATTAGTTCAGAGTTTTATGGCTGATTGCAACAAACAAATAGAGACGCATGTGGGCTTCAATAGAGAGGGCCCAAAGCCACTTCACTTGGCCCAAATCAGTTTTGAATGAATCTTCACAGGCCTTTGAAGACTTGAAGACTTTGGTATTTTTGTAATTTAGCCTTTAGGGGCATTGTGGGACACAGAAACTGGGCGACGCATGCTGTTCTAGGCTCGCGGCCTAGTTGGGAGTACGGAGTAGCCCGCGGGGGACTAAACCGAAGAATAATGGAGTCGCCACCCGGTGTGAACCGGGACAAAGATTTAAGGCCGCACTCACCCCTCGCAAGGGAAAACCTCAAATCATTGGGTTCGGAATGGTCCCTTACTTATGCCACTTGTAATGATATGATTTGTGCAATAATTTAACCAAGCCTAAGCAACATTTATTTCCAAGGATAATTTACTCCTAAGTTCGCATGCATAAGTACAAGGCTCATATCTAAGTTTGCATATAACCTATGTCCGAATTTGCATACAACCTATTTGCATATAATCTATGTCCCAATTTGCATGCATAAAGATGAATTGAACTACGACAAGCATATAATATCATAAGCACATTACATTTGATCATAGGCATGCCAGTAGATAATAATTGTACAATCACGCATGAAAGCAAATCGGAATAACGGCAAACATATAAGTTCATGAACATGTTGAATGGATGAATGCGGAAGCATAAGTTGATAACTATCGTGTAAACATGCATCATGGAAACGAATATGTGATCTTGTGGACACAATAAATGACTAACTGCGAGAACATGAACAATCAAAAAGGTAAATGACAAGATGAGTAACCATGCATGAGATGTGACGGAAGAGGGCATGTTTACCGTGGGCGTTCGTTCGGCATTCGTATCCGCGTTCGAACGGTAAACAGAAGGTTCGCGTTCGAGTAGCATTAGTAAATGCGTTCGAACGGAAATGAAACAGAATGCTCACGTTCGTATGGCGTTCGGAAATGTGTTCGAACGGAATGAGACATGATGCATGATAAGGCAAAAACATGGGCGTTCGAGTTGCGTTCGTAAACGCGTTCGAACGAACTGAGACAGGAAACATGCGTTCGTGCGGCGTTCTAAAACGCGTTCGAATGGAGTTACAGCAGTGACCTCCAAAATGCAATAAACAACATGACACATACGTGAACGGATGAATAGATGACACATAATAAATAATAACGGGCTAAAATGGGCGGCAAAGCATCGTGGTAAAGGATTTTAACCCCTCGACATAGAAGACCTTTAATCCAACTTACTAAGCGCATGCGCTAATAACATAATGCATATAAAAATAATGACAACAATATCGGACTTCGTATACCCAATTGAACACATCTTACATTCAACCGAATATACGTCATCCGGTGCGACGAAGCATAATGGTAAAGGATTTTAACCCCTCGAAATGGAGGACCTTTAATCCAATTTACTAAGCCCATGCGCTAATAACATAATGCATATAAAAATAAAGACAACAATATCGGACTTCGTATACCCGATTGAACACATCTTACATTCAATCGAATATACATCATCCGGCGCGGCAAAGCATCATGGTAAAGGATTTTAACCCCTCGACATGGAGGACCTTTAATCCAACTTACTAAGCCCATGCGCTAATAACATAATACATATAAAAAAAAATAAAGACAACAATATCGGACTTCGTATACCCGATTGAACACATCTTACATTCAGCCGAATATACATCATCCGGCGCGGCAAACATCGTTGTAAATGATTTTAACCTCTCGAAATGGAGGACCTTTAATCCGACTTACTAAGCCCATGCGCATCACATTATTACATAAACAAATAACATGCAGAAATTAAATAACGATAATAAACAAATCAATATAACATGAAATAAAATATTTGCCGTATACTCAAGTGGTACGTGGAGTTGTATCCCGAGTACAGATCATACTACCGTCCATTCAGAATCGGCCATGAAATTTATGTCTGGGTTTCCATCCTATATACCACAAGAGGCGACACATTTTCCATTTTATTCAAGGGCCAAAACATACTCCATTTCACAGTACATGCATTTTCTATCTATTCAAGGGCCACAACATGCATCACTCCACAATAATCATGTAAATAAGATTCAATAAACAGTAAAAATACGAATAAAAATGGATGTGAAAAGTGCCCTCAGGTCTAACATTTTTCATCGACTCTCGGATTCGCGTTTCACGGTGATCGGAAGGGTTAAAGCTCTGCAACTTTTCTGGTTCACTGGTTTGCGTCTTTCCTCGCTGTTTCGCTGCTCAAGCTATTGTTTTGACTCCATTTCGCTGCTGTTATACTGCTGTATTTTGGTCACTGTTTTTTGTGTTTTAGGCTACTGTTTTTGCGATTAAAGGGCTACTATTTTTACGGTTAAATGGCTGCTGTTTGTTGGCGTTTTTGGCTGTTGTTTAGGGGTGAGTTTTGGTAGTTTAGGGGGGGTGTTCCAGGGGCAGTTTTTCTGTCAAACAATGAATGTTTTAGGTAGTGATTTTCATTAATACAGTGGATATTTTAGGGGCTGTGATTTTTCGGTGATCTAAGGTATTTATGGGGCTGTAATTTTCGGCAATCTAAGGTGTTTAGGGGCTGTGATTTTTCGGTTATAGAGGGAAGAGGAGGAGAGAAAATTCTTTGTTGCTTATTGAGTGTATTAGGCGTGAATGGAGAGGCTTTTTTCTTTGCTGTATGCGTGAGAGTCAGGAGGGTTCAAGGGTTGGAATAACTTTGTTTTTATAGGCAAAGGGGATGGGTGAATCCTTGCTTGACAAGGAATGGATTTGTGCATTAAAGGAGGATTTTATTTAGTGTTAAACAAGGAAAACCAAAGATTGATTGGAGACAAGATTATGCTTAATTAGGAACTTCATATATTTAATTTGTTTTATTTAGGCATGATATTTGTTTAGTTATGAATATAATAATCTTGATTGATTTTAATTAGGCATGACTTTATTTGATATTTATTTTAATTTGGTATATGATTTTTAATTTTATTTAATTCCTCATGTGTTAAATATGCATTTTATTAATTTGGATACGTTTTATGGGCTTTGGTGGGCTAATTGGGCTTGGGTGTGAGGCTAGCAGCAAAACCAGAAATACCGACACTGTTCGAACGCTACATGAACGCCCGCAATCTGCTTGACGTTCGAACGTGGTCACGAACGCAGCACGAACGAAAACGATGAACTTATGAAATGAATCTGATGACATACCCGTTCTGAATTTCCCCTTCCGATATTCGTTTCCCGTGACTTCTGTGACTTAAAAGGTAGTGTCTCCAAATGAGACTCATCATAGGGAATTACATGCAAAATGCTGTGCCTACAGTCGCCCCCACTTTGATGGGACTTGTGTAATGTGTAACAGTGACAATCCTATCAAAATTATGCAATGCATTTTCACTTACCTGGCTTGCTAGCTGCCACCTGACCTGCATGCTGTCTCGAACTGAGTTGATGTTGCAGTGGACCTCGATCCTGGGACGCATCCCAATAGCTGCAACCGACAACAAGGGACTCGACCCTGGGACGCATCCCAATACCGCTAACAAAAGGTGGGCCTCAACCCTGGGACGCATCTCGAAACTGATGATGTAGTGGACCTCGATCCTAGGACGCATCCCAATAGCTGCAATCGACAACGGGGGCCTCAACCCTGAGACGCATCCCAATACCGCTGACAAAAGGTGGGCCTCGACCCTGGGAGGCATCCCGAAATTGATGATGCAGTGGACCTCGATCCTGGGACGCATCCCAATAGCTGCAACCGACAACGGGGGCCTCGACCCTAGGACGCATCCCAATACCGCTGAGAAAAGGTGGGCCTCGACCCTGGGACGCATCCCGAAACTGATGATGCAGTGGACCTCGATCCTAGGACACATCCCAATAACAACGACTGGTATGTGTGTTGACGTGGGCCTCAACCCCGGGACGCATCCCCAAGACTGCTACTAGTATTGATGTGGGCCTCGCCTCCTGGGACGCATCCCAAAACTGCTACTGGTATGTTGATGCTTCTGATCGGCTTGTCTTTGCCGCCTTCTATTTTCCTCTTCAAAACCTGTGAATACAAAACAAACACAAAACGAATGCCAAAATATGTTACGTGTATGCGTGCATGCATGAGTTTCCTTATCCCATCGGGTTAGGTCTTCTGCCAAGTCTTCTCTTTCTCAGGCAAAATATTGCTTCAATCTATCCACGTTGATCGGCTCAGTGAACTCGTTACCTTCCAAGTCTGACAGTCTCACTGCCCCATTTCCCATTTCTTTCTGCACTATGTAAGGTCCTTCCCAGTTAGGTCTGAACTTTCCTCTCGGATTTGTCATCGACGGCCTTGACTGCTTAAGTACCAAATCACCCTTTTTAATCTTAGTAGGGCGCACCTTCTTGTTGAATGCTCGAGCCAACCTATTCTGATATATCTGCATGTGATACAAGGACTTCATTCTCTTTTGATCTAGCAGTGCTAACTGTTCAAACCTCTGTGAGGCCCATTCTTGTTCAGGTAACTCTGTTTCTGCTAATACCCTCATTGACTGTATCTCAACTTCCACTGGCAGTACTGCTTCCATTCCATAAACCAAAGAGTAAGGCGTGGCTCATATTGCTGTTCTCACAGACGTTCTGTACCCCCACAAAGTGTACGGCAATTTATCGACCCAGTCTCTATAGTTATCTGTCATCTTGGCTAACATTTTCTTTATTGTCTTGTTGGCTGCCTCGACTGCTCCATTTGCTTGCGGTCTGTAAGGCGATGACTTGTGATGGCCTATCCCGTACTTCTGCAGCATTGCCTTTGTTTCTCCTTCAAACTGAACTCCGTTATCTGTAACCACATGGTGCGGCATACCATACCGAAAAATTAGATTCTGAGCTATAAACTTTGCCATCTGCTTCGCTGTAACATTGCAGAATGATTCGGCTTCCACCCACTTTGAGAAGTAGTCCACTGCCACTACAATAAAGCGGTGTCCATTTGATGCATTCGGTCGAATCTCTCCGATCATATCAATCCCATATGCTGAGAAAGGCCATGGCTCTGATAGCCCGTGCAACTCTGTGTGCGGCAAATGATTCAAATTACCGTGTACCTGACAATCATGACAGTGCTTTACCATCTTCGCGCAGTCTGCCTCCATGGTCGACCAGTAAAAACCTTGTCTCACTATCTTGCCGGACAGATTCAACCCGTTCATGTGCGGACCACATACACCGGCATGTACCTCTTCCATTACCTGCTGAGCCTCTTCTTTTCTCAAACACTTCAACTGGATACCGTTTGTTTGCCTCTTGTACAGTTCCCCTTTCAAAATCACATATTGGGAAGCTAACTTCTGAATGGCTATTCTGTCTTTTCTGCCTGCTCCCTCAGGGAGTTCCTCGTGTTCCAGATACCTTTGAATGTCATGATACCAAGGTTTACCATCGTCGATCTCCACTTCCAGAACTCTTTCTATCTCATATATGGGCCTGCTTGCTGTTGTCAGTACCAATGGTCTCATCACTAGCTTCTCTGGATTTTCCCAAGTCGCTGCAAGTGTAGCTAATGCGTCTGCCATCTGATTCTCTTCTCATGGCAAGTGCTGAAACTTACAATCGGGGATAGCCTGTGCCAGTTTTCTGAGGTAAAAAAGGTAAGGTTTCAATCATTCTTCCTTCAATTCCCATTCTCCCTGCATCTGTCGGATTACCAGCATCGAATCTCCGTAGACCTCCACGCTCTCAGCCTTCAAGGCTATCAGTGCAGTCAACCCAAAAGCACATGCTTCATACTCGGCCATGTTGTTAGTTACTCCGAACGTCAACCTCTTGGCCAAAGGCAAGGTTTCTCCTTCGGGGGTCACTATCACAATCCCAATTCCGGCTCCTTTGTAATTCAATGCTCCGTCGAAATACATCCTCCACCCTTGAACTGCTATTGCTTGGATCTCTTCATCTGGGAATTCAAACTTATATTGATACCCTTCAATAGGTTGCAATGCCAGGAACTCTGCCACTGTCCGCCCTTTGATTACCTTGGAAGTGAGGTACTCAATGTCAAACTCTGTCAGCAACACTAACCATCTGCCCAACTTCCCTACTAGCGAAGGCACTGAATGCAGATACTTCAAGGGATTTTCATTTGCCACTACTTGGATCTTGTAAGACTGGAAGTAATGCCGCAATTTTCTGGAAGCCCATACCACTGCTAGACAGATCTTCTCTACCTCTTGATAGCAAGCCTCATACGGGAGTATTTTATTACTGAGATAGTAGACTGCATGCTCTGCCCCTGTCTCATCTGCCTGATCCATCATTGCCCCCAGTGCCTCTGATTCTATGGCCAAATACAATAGCAAGGGTCTGCCTAGTCTCGGAGGTTTCAATACATGAGGTTTTACCAAGTATTCTCTGATCTTATCGAAGGCTGCCTGACACTGCTCATTCTACTTCACTGGCTGATCTTTTCTTAACAACTTGAAGATAGACTCACACACTGACGTCAACTTGGCAATGAACCGACTGATGTACTGGATTTTCCCAAGGAATGCTCTGACTTCTTTTTCTGTCTTCGGTGCAGGCATCTCGGTGATTGCCTTGATTTTCTCAGAATCTACTTCTATTCCTCTCATTCCCACTGTATGTCCCAGCAATTTTCTTGATGTTACCCCAAACACACATTTCTTGGGATTTAGCCGCAAGTTGTATTTGTCGACCCTCTGAAGGAACTTCTCCAGTGCTTCTATGTGCCCGATTCTTGTCTGTGATTTTACCATCATGTCATCCACATACACTTCAATCTCTTTCTGCATCAAATCGTGGAATAATGTAGTGGCCATCCACTGATAAGTAGCTCCTGCATTTTTGAGCCCAAACGGCATTACTTTGTAACAATAAGTACCCCACTCGGTGACAAAGGCAGTCTTGTACTTGTCCTCCTCAGCCATGAGAACCTGATTGTATCCTGAAAACCCGTCTGCAAATGAATACATAGCGGATATAGCCGCACTATCAACCAGAACATCTATATGCGGTAGAGGAAAATCATCTTTCGGGCAAGCCTTGTTGAGATCTCTGTAATCCACACGCATTCTGACCTTCCCGTCTTTCTTCGGCACCGGCACAATATTTGCCAACCACTCAGGATACTTCACTACTGGAGAAGTCTTCCCAGAAATTATGCCCCCGTTCTGTCTCATCTTCATTGTTATTGTCCCAGATACCCAGGCAAAAGGCTTGATGGTCAAAGGACTTGAGGATAAGGCTTTTGGGTAGGCCAGAGTTTATCATATAGGTCGTGGGGGGACAGAGTGGTATTTTGGTAAGGGATTTTGGTGTGTGTTGGGGCGTTCTGTTTCAGGGTCGGGTATCTTTTTGGAGTCTATAAGGTCTTGGATTTCATGGCGGAGGCGGGCACAATTATCAGTGTCGTGGCCTTTCTGTTGGTGGAAGTGACAGTATTGGCTCAGATTGAGATGTGGTGGTGGAGGGTTGGGAAGTGGTTTGGTCTCCAGGGGTTTCAGAAGTCCTTGTCTTTTTAATTTCTCCAGCACCTTAGACAAGGGCCTCCCTAAGTTGGAGAATCTCCGATTTCGGATGGCAGCAATCTCCGCAGAAACAGGTTTGGTTCCTGATGTTCCCCCAATAGGCCTCCTACTTAGGCCATAAAACTTCTTGTTCTCTGCCTCTTCTTCTTCAATATCCATGACAGTTTCTCTCAACTGTCGAAAATCAGTAATCATGGAGGTCATCCTCCTCAGCTTGCCATAAATCGAGGGCTTGGTGCCCTTGATGATCATTTTAATCTGGTCCTTCTCAAAGGGCCGAGTCTGCATTTTCAGAAGCTGGCTTCTCCAACGGTCTACATACTCCTTGAAGCTTTCATCCGGCTTATGCTTAGTGTTCTTCAAATCACGGAGTGACAAATCAAATTCCAAATCTGTAACATATTGCTTCAGAAAAGCATCAGCCAGTTCCCTCCAATCTTCCATAATCTTCTTCTCAAGGCTGTGATTTTTTGCACTTGACGCTTGGATAAACCCACTGAACTCATAAATGAAACATACTGACGGAGATGGACCCTCGGATCCCCATTCCCGTTGAACTTAGCCATATCCGGCATCTTGAACTGAGCTGGAAACTGTTCTTCGAAGGTCATTGCCTTATAATCTAACAACTCTTCATGTTTACCCCTCATTTTGCGGGTAACTGTTTCAACCTGATCCCGAAGCTTCTGAAATTCTGCCTGAGACCCAATTACTCTGCCTGTTGCATACTCTGCCATGTCGTCATCAAAAGCGGGGATATCATCCCCCAACCCATTCGAAGGCTCCTCGCGCCTCACATTCTCAGAACTTCCCCCAGCACGGGGTACATCCATACCAGCCACAGCATTAGTCAAGGCTTGCAACTGTTCAGTAATTTTGGCGAGACCGTTTTCCAACTGATCTATCCGGGATACCTCGTTATCAGATGTACTCATATCTGTTCTTTTGGCGAGTCTTCCCTCTTCCCTAACCCAACGGGAATCTATGATGTCTTTTATAGACATAGAGGGTGTTAACAAGATATATGTATGCATGAGATGAATGAGATGCATGCGATGCAAGGAATATATCAACTCATTAAAATTTTCACACAAATCGGCCCATCATCATTTTAGAAGCTTTTGGGTTAACTGTCATAGGAGTGAACTCGTCCCAGTTTAAATGGCCCAACATTTCACATCTCATGGCAAGAAGTCCAACCGTATCCAAATGATAATGTTCCTAAACACAAACATATAATGGCCCATTGGCGTTTTAGAAGCTTTTGGCCCAATCATCATAAGATATGTTCTTGTCCCAGTTTAAATGGCCCAACAAGCCCATACCTCATCACAAAAGGTTCGAATGGATTCAAACGACAATGTTCCCAAACACAAGCATATAAAAATAATTTCTACAGAGTGGCCCATCAACATTTCAGAAGCTTTTGGCCCAATTGTCATAGGATACGAACTCGTCCCAGTTTAAATAGCCCAACAAGTTCGCATTTCTGAAAAGAAATCCAACTGCATCCAAATGAGGATGGTCCACAAGCACAAGGAGATAGTTACTATAGGCCATACAACTCCGGTCTACGTGTGGGTTTGCGGGAGTGTAGACAAAAACTCTCGCTGGCGAAGGATTGCCCACAACTAGGTCTCCCCACTCAAGGGTTCGAGCGACCAAGTGAGCGCACCTTTTTTATACCTTACAGTACGTGCCAACGAGTTATGGTGTGTGACTGACTGTCAAATGGATTTCCCATTGTAGATTCCCCAGAGGGAGGACGGAGCGAACTCTCTTAAAAACCCTAGCCTCTTAGTCTCTTTTCGCTTGGTGACAGGAATAAACAACGAGTCCTCCAAATTAGTCCATCACAATAGGCTACAAGTAAATGATTATCTAGGTGCCTTCACAGCTTTTCCTTATAGAAAGGTAGTGAATGAAGGAAGACACCAAACCATTACCTAGATCAAAAAGTACCTTTGATTAAACCCCTTTCAACCCACGGTAAACACGGTTAACTAAAGCACAAATCATAATATTACAAGATATTATTTCGGGGCCGATTCTCAATCCCCAGTGGAGTCGCCAGACTGTGGGACACATGAACTGGGCAACGCATGCTGTTTTGGGCTCGCGGCCTAGTTGGGAGTACGGAGTAGCCCGCGGGGGACTAAACCGGAGAATAATTGTGTGAACCGGGACAAAGATTTAAGGCCACACTCACCCCTCGCAAGGGAATACCTCAAACCGTTGGGTTCGGAATGGTCCCTTACTTATGCCACTTGTAATGAAATGATTTGTGCAATAATTTAACCAAACCTAAGCAAAATTTATTCCAAGGATAATTTACTCCTAAGTTCGCATGCATAAGTACAAGGCTCATATCTAAGTTTGCATATAACCTATGTCCGAATTTGCATACAACCTATTTGCATATAATCTATGTCCCAATTTGCATGCATAAAGATGAAATGAACTACGGCAAGCATACAATGTCATAAGCACATTACATTTGATCATAGGCATGCCAATAGATAATAATTGTACAATCACACATGAAAGCAAATCGGAATAACGACAAGCATATAACTTCATGAACATGTTGAATGGATGAATGCAGAAGCATAAGTAGATAACTATAGTGTAAACATGCATCATGGAAACGAACATGTGATCTTGTGGACACAATAAATGACTAACTGTGAGAACATGAACAATCAAAAAGGTAAATGACAAGATGAGTAACCATGCATGAGATGTGATGGAAGAGGGCCTGTTTACCGTGGGCGTTCGTTCGGCGTTCGTATCCGCGTTCGAACGGTAATGAAACAGAATGCTCATGTTCGTATGGCGTTCGGAAACGCGTTCGAACGGAATGAGACCTGATGCATGATAAGGGAAAATGCATGCGCGTTCGAGTTGTGTTCGTAAACGCGTTTGAACGAACTGAGACAGGAAACATGCGTTCGTGCGGCGTTCTGAAACGCGTTCGAACGGGTTTACAGCAGTGACCTCCAAAATGCAGTAAACAACATGACACATACGTGAACGGATGAATAGATCACACCTAATAAATAATAACGGGCTAAAAGGCGCGGCAAAGCATCGTGGTAAAGGATTTTAACCCCTCGACATAGAGGACCTTTAATCCAACTTACTAAGCCCATGCGCTAATAACATAATGCATATAAAAATAAAGACAACAATATCGTACTTCGTATACCCGATTGAACACGTCTTACATTCAACCGAATATACGTCATCCGGCGCGGCGAAGCATCGTGGTAAAGGATTTTAACCCCTCAAAATGGAGGACCTTTAATCCAACTTACTAAGCCCATGCGCTAATAACATAATGCATATAAAAATAAAGACAAAATTATCGGACTTCGTATATCCGATTGAACACATCTTACATTCAACCGAATATACATCATCTGGTGCGGCAAAGCATCGTGGTAAAGGATTTTAACCCCTCGACATGGAGGACCTTTAATCCAACTTACTAAGCCCATGCGCTAATAACATAATGCATATAAAAAAATAAAGACAACAATATCGGACTTCGTATACCCGATTGAACACATCTTACATTCAACCGAATATACATCATCTGGCGAAGCAAATCATCGTGGTAAAGGATTTTAACCTCTCGAAATGGAGGACCATTAATCCGACTTACTAAGCCCATGCGCATCACATTATTACATAAACAAATAACATGCAGAAATTAAATAACCATAATAAACAAATCAAGATAACATGAAATAAAATATGTGCCGTATACTCAAGTGGTACGTGGAGTTGTATCCCGAGTACAGATCATACTACCGTCCATTCGGAATCGGCTATGAAATTTATGTCCGGGTTTCCATCATATATACCACAAGAGGCGACACATTTTCCGTTTTATTCAAGGGCCACAACACACACCATTTCACAATACATGCATTTGCTATCTATTCAAGGGCCACAACATGCATCACTCCACAATAATCATGTAAATAAGATTCAATAAACAGTAAAAATACGAATAAAAATGGATGTGAAAAGTGCCCTCAGGTCTAACCTTTTTCGTCGACTCTCGGATTCGTGTTTCACGGTGATCGGAAGGGTTAAAACTCCGCATCTTTTCCGGTTCACTGGTTTGCGTCTTTCCTCGCTGTTTCGCTGCTCGAGCTACTGTTTTGATTCTGTTTCACTGCTGTTTTGCTGCTGTATTTTGGTCATTATTTTTGGTGTTTTAGGCTACTGTTTTTACGGTTAAAGGGCTGTTGTTTTTACGGTTAAAGGGCTGCTGTTTGTTGGCATTTTTTGCTGCTGTTTAGGGGTGAGTTTCGGTAGTTTAGGGGGTGTTCCAGGGCCAGTTTTTCGGTCAAACAGTGAATGTTTTAGGTAGTGATTTCTGGTAATACAATGGATGTTTTAGGGGCTGTGATTTTTCGGTGATCTAAGCTGTTTATGGGGCTGTAATTTTCAGCAATCTAAGGTGTTTAGGGGCTGTGATTTTTCGGTTATAGAGGGAAGATGAGGAGAGAAAATTCTTTGTTGCTTCTTGAGTGTATTAGGCATGAATGGAGAGGCTTTTTTCTTTGCTGTATGCGTGAGAGTCAGGAGGGTTCAAGGGTTGGAATAGCTTTGTTTTTATAGGCAAAGGGGATGGGTGAATCCTTGCTTGACAAGGAATGGATTTGTGCATTAAAGGAGGATTTGATTTATTGTTAAACAAGGAAAACCAAAGATTGATTGGAGACAAGATTATGCTTAATTAGGAAGTTCATATATTTAATTTGTTTTGTTTAGGCATGATATTTGTTTAGTTAGGAATATAATAATCTTGATTGATTTTAATTAGGCATGACTTTATTTGATATTTATTTTAATTTGGTATATGATTTTTAGATTTTATTTAATTCCCCATGTGTTAAATATGCATTTTATTAATTTGGATACGTTTTATTGGCTTTGGTGGGCTAATTGGGCTTGGGTGTGAGGCTAGCAGCAAAACCAGAAATACCGACACCGTTCGAACGCCGTTTCGAACGCGACACGAACGCCCGCAATCTGCTTGATGTTCGAACGTGGTCACGAACGCAGCACGAACGAAAACAGTGAACTTATGAAATGAATCTGATGACATACCCGTTCTGAATTTCCCCTTCCGACATTCATTTCCCTCGACTTCCGTGACTTAAAAGGTACTGTCTCCAAATGAGACTCATCATAGGGACTTACATGCAAAATGCAGTGCCTACAGGCATTGTTGTCTTTATGCCTTTAGGGTTTCTCTTTGTAATACTATTTAAGCTTTCTTTCTTTTTCATTTTGAAAACAATTAACGAATTTGAGAGAATATTACAGCTTTATGCTTTTTGGCTATGGCCAAATTCTTGTAAGGGAGGGATTCCCCTTTTCAAGTTAAAATCGACTTATCTAAGTTTGGCAAACTTAGTGGTGTCTCCATTGCTAGCAAAACACTACAAGGAATCATCTTAAAGGTTCTCAAGGGCAAGTTCTTTGTGGGTCTTCTTTGTCGCCTTGGAAGGACTTTGTTCCTACAAAATCAAATTCGCGGATCTTGGGGTTCTGTCCGTTGCTTGGGGTTTGCTTGGATTTCGAATCCAAGTGGGTTTCTTGTCAGTGTGTCACCCTTTGGGTTCTCCGTGAGCTAAACAAATATCAAATACGAACATATTTGTACCACTTAAGCACAACTAATTGTAACCAAAGTTCTCAATGATCATGAGTAACTCCTAGTGAGATATCACGACCCCTAAACACGAAGAATAAAATATTAAATAAACCCATATAGTCTTGCTTACGTGTAGTAAAATCCCTTTACTGTCGACTCCCGATCGAGTGTGAGCCATGAAGTCGTCAAACCCTCTAACTCGATCATAGGATTATGAAATCAATCATATATAAGATTTACGTATCTGTAAAATATATTTTCAGATGAAGTGTGCTCCGATTAATCCCCGTGTATAAAATTCCCGCCTACGATCTCAAGCTCTAGTATCTAAACCAGCAGATTCCTTCTTGATCATCATTTTTCATCATACATTAAGTACATATCCCAAGAAATCTTCTTTCAATAGGCGTGATTAACTCAATGAAATAGACACAAGTGAACGATGCATCTCAATACAGACGACATCCGTGATATCTCAGGTCAAAGGACTAGTGGTACACTAGTACGGCTGTGCGATGAATTATTGACTGCGGATACTAGCTCGTGTGATGCAAAATATCATAGAGTTGCCATTATATTAATCACAAACTATTTTACGACTAATTAGGAAATTATATTTACATAAGAATAGTACTCCTGAACTATACGACATGATTGGTTCTAAGGTATATCCTCAATGGTTTTTCATGAAAACAACCAATAATAAACATGTTTCGTGAGGCATCCTCTTGTCTTCTTGAAAGAACTATAACTCATCAAAGTCTTGCAAACTTTGAGATGTTTTCTTGCAACCTAGGTTCTTGAATCTGATATTCAACGAGACTATGGATTCTAATCTGACCATATTGTCTTTTCTGGGTTCTTAATTCATCTTGTTCATGGGTTCAAAGGTTTTTACCCTCCAGGTTCACATCACCAAGGGAACTTCTCTTGACACTAATACATGGCCACATGGCCTAAAATATGCTACAAGTATATGTGGACCCTTAATATATGTATCTCTATGACTGCAGCTGGTGTCCATCTTTTCCTAACTGCCCATCGATAAAAGGAGACCTCACTGTGAGACTAAAGAGAATGACTCGTATCAAGAGATACATATTATAACAATAACTGACAAGAAACCCACTTGGATTCGAAATCCAAGCAAACCCCAAGCAACGGACAGAACCCCAAGAACCGTGAATTTGATTTTGTAGAAACAAAACCCTTCCAAGGCCACAAAGAAGACCCACAAAGAACTTGCCCTTGAGAACCTTTAAGATGAATCCTTGTAGTGTTTTGCTAGCAATGGAGACGCCACTATGTTTGCCAAAACTTAGATAAGTCGATTCAAACTTGAAAAGGGGAATCCCCCCTACAAGAATTCGGCCATAGCCAAAGCTTTAAGCTTTTGAGTTTTATAAATTTTGTTGATTGTTTTCCAAATGAAAAAGAAAGAAAGCTTAAATAGTGATACAAAAGAAACCCTAAAGGCATAAAGACAACAATGCCCTTAAATACGAAATTACAAAAATACCAAGTCTTTAAGTCTTCAAATGCCTAGGAAGCTTTATTCTAAACTGATTTGGGCCAAGTGAAATGGCTTTGGGCCCTTTCCATCGAAGCCCACATGCGTCTCTATTTGTTTATTGCAGTCGGCCATAAAACTCTGAACTAATCTCGCCATTGCTTTTCTGAGTCTTTTGGTCATGTGCCTCGTAATAGGCCATTCTGGTACTTGTAATGGGTCTTTTGCTTTGTTTTCGGACTGGATAATGTCAATAACCACTAAAATACCAGATTCATACGATATACATTCATCCCAAAACAAATATTTATTGTGCTCTTACTACGACATGAAGCATGCTCAAAATAAAAGCATAAAAAAGGCAATAACATACTTACTGGTTTTGTCGAAAAAGAGTTGTTGAAAAGAGAGAGTTTGGAGTTGATGCTTGAACAACGAGAAGAAGAGCTTGAAGGCTTTGATTTAGAAAGTTTCTTGCAATAGCACATATGGTAAAAATGTTGAAAATGAAAGAATGGGCTATTTACAATCAACTCGGGTCGATCATGGCCATTTATTTAAATTCAAAGGCACGGATGCATGCCACCTGCACAGGTCAATCTTAACCATTGAATTCAAATCAAGGGCTTAGATGAGTGCCACATGCTCGGTCAATCTCAGCCACTGACTTTGGGTGGGCAAGTCACATATGGTTGACACCTGGCACACTTGAGAAGAGGAAACAAAGATGATTTGATGGATGTGATGGGCGCTTTTAAGGAAGATCATTATAGCTTCGCATAATCCTAGGGACGTTTCAGAACCCTAGGATCGCCTTTCCGGATAATGATGAAAGAAAGACAATCGACAGAAATAAGTATTTTTAGTAGTAACCAAGGTGACATGCCACGAGGTGGTGAATCTTTGAGACACCCAATGTAGTGAAAAGGGGGAAGACAGATGCTATATGAGGAGGATGTTTGGGGAAGGTTTCTCGATAGAATAATGACGGTAGATTAATGCATAATTAATGTGAAGCCTAACCGTCCCGACCATTCTTTCCCTGTCTGCACAACCATCTTTTATAAAGTTCCCGACATCAACTCACAAACTCTTTGATACCGACAACTAGAGGACATATGTTGATGGTGGTTTTTTACAAGCCCTTATCCTAAGAAAGGTTGAAGGGTATTGTAGTACTACCCAACCAAATAATAGAAAGCCGCGGTTTATAGTGATCGTAGGCCCTGCCAGCTACCATAGGCCCATCCAGTGGCAGAACAGTGGCTTTTATAGGTCGGTGCAGTGGTAGGGAAACAAGTTTATTTGAATGGCTAAGAATATGGTGGAAGCAATGAATAAGGGTTGTAATGATGATTCAGTGACATAAGTTGATGTTCGGGTCTGTTGCCCTAGTTGTTTTGATGACCTATATTAAGGGGTAAAAGTCAAATTAGAAAAAGTTAGCAATTTTTACAATTCACAACGCTTATAAATTGAGAGCAAATCTAGTAAAGCAAACTAGTGATAGAGAGGGAAAGTGAGTCGTATACCCGACCACATTGTATACCATATGGGTTATTTGTTGTGTACTAAGTGTAGTGTCTTTGTTAGGTGCTCCTGTCGGAATTTACCCGAGGCTAATAAAATCATTTCCCCTTTCTCCCGTGGACGTAGGTTGGAGCCACTCTCTACCGAATCACGTAAATATTTATCTTAGTAATTGTCTTTATTTTAGAAGTTTATGCAATTCCCATTAACCGAATAAATTCACAGTTGGGGGAGGTTTGTTCGAGGGGTAAATTCCTTATATTGTCCTTGGAATAAAAAACAATTGTCATGTAATACCCCGGTAATCCCGAAGACTACTAAGTTATGGATGGCATAATATATGATATAAATCATGTTCTAGCATGTATGTGTTTGTGGAATTACATTTCAGACCTTCGATAAATCTTTTATAGTTCCAATATGAAATTTATTTTATGTTCCACTTCGTATAGCTTGTAATATTTGGGACATAACGTTTTCATAAGATCTCTAATTTTATGAATTTTAAATCACCGAAAAGCTAAAACTGAGATCTACAACTTTCACGTTGGACATTTGTCAAAACTCGAATCAGAAGCAAGTCAAAAAAATGAGATTTTCGTGGCTGCTATAGCAATTTCGAGAATGGACTAGAATGGGTAATGTGGCAAAAATCCGGCCACTCATTTAATTACACTAAAATCAGTCTTTCCTTATAAATAGGGGACTAATCATTCATCTCCCTCTAAGGCTAAAAACGTGAGTAATCTATGGAGGATTCTCCAAATTTTCTTCTTTTTCCTCAAGCAAATTTAGATGCAACAAGTGATGATTCCAAGCACATCTCATGCAAAGTAAGTTCTTTATCCTCTTTCCCTCTTCTAATTTCAGTTTTAAGCTTGAAATGTGGAAGCCCCAAATTCGCACCCGATATACCCTAGAGTTTGGATTTGTTCATTTGGCATTAAGAATGTTGTTAGCATGTATTTTGGGAGAATGTTATAATAGTATTAGCATAGAATGAACCATTTATGTGTAAGAATGTGATGGGGAATTAATATTTTGTGAGTTTTTTTTTTGGATAAAGTAAGTGTATAACCAAAAGAGCGTCACAACGCGTATGGGCTAGAGTCGCGACGCCGAGCATATGAATGCCCTCTACCTCAGGTCAGTGCGCATGGGAGACTCGGGTCGGTGCGTGTGCGAATCACACTAAACATACCATTTACCTCGGGTCGGTTATGTGTGTACCTAAGGTTGGTCGTGAGAGCAACGCGGATCATGAGAATGCTCTTTTCCTCGGGTCAGGTCGTTTGAGTGATGTAGATCATAAAAATGCTCTCCACCTCGGGTCAGGTCGTGTGAGTGATGTGGATTATAAAAGTGCTCTCTGCCTCGGGTCAGGTCGTGCAAGCGACATGGGTCATGAGGATGTCTCTGCCTTGGGTCTGATTATGTGAGCGTCGCGACGCTCAACACCCAACGTCGCGTTGCGTTTCTAGCAGAAGCTCTCTATTTCAGTCTGATCGTATGAGCGTCGCGACGCGCAAGACCTGGAGTCACGACGCGCAGCAAGAGCAGTTTCATCCCATTTCAGTTTCATCCTAGGATGTTAAAGTCAGTTAACACGTTAGCTATTCCGACACATATACATGCATTATGTCATGTTACAAGCATAATTCATGACTTGTCTACTAATTAAGTTTATCAATTATGGATCATCGTAGGAACCGTAACTTCATTCGGCAAAACATAGTAATGCCTGCCTGATTTTAAATCAGTGAGTGTACCATTTTCTCAAATTGATTTTACTTATATGTTTTTGAATTGAAACTTACATTCCACACATAGGGCGCTAGCCAAGTTTATTTACAGTTATTTGATAAATAAGAATGTTTTGAGAAATGTTTTAGAAAGTGATAATTTTTAAAGCATGATTTTGATGATTTTTAGAGGCATGGGGGAAAACCCACCTCAGTTGTAACTTGGTATAGATACTACAATTGTCGGATTCAGAACATGTTCACACGTAGTTCAGAACTAGGGATGAAAAATGCCCCTAGATCCTAGATTCAGGGCTAGGGGGACTACGAGACGTAACACCCCTAGACCCTAGATTCAGAGTCAAGATGATAGCATTGATCCGTACATCTAGCTCTAGTTCAATGGCTTGGGAGACGAAGAACATAACACCCCAAGACCACTAGTTTAGTCGTATAGGGAGACAATTAGACGTAACGCCCTCATACGTTAGGTTTTTCAGAGAAAGATTTTCAGAGATGAGATTTTCCGAGATATGGTTTTCAGAAACGATAAGTTTTATGAAAGAGTTTTCTTGAGGATTCGGTTTTATAGAAAGTAATTTCAGAATTTTTCAGAAAGATCAGATTTCTTTTAGATGATTTTAATTTCAGCAAAATGAATGTTTCATAAAGCATTTCAGTTTAAGTTTAAAATTGTCAACTCACTAGGTCGTTCAAACGATCTAATCCCCCCACTCACAGTTTCTCTATTTTACAGGTATACCCGAAGGACGAGCTCGAGAGGATGGATATTGATGACAGTCACTAGGGTATTAGGTCTAACAGATCGAGTTATAGTACAGTCAGACTCAATTAAATTCATGTATCACGCATTATGCATAGTAGAGATTGTATGTGTAATAAGTTAAAGTGTCATTAATAAAATTTTTGAAAGAAGTACTATGGAGTACGCATTTATGAATATTAACTTTTATTTCATGTTTTTGAGTTGGGTAATGGTCCCATGTATGAATTTGTATTTGAGATGAGATCAGTAACGTTGCTCAGAGTCAGAAAGTCAGTTGCTCAGGGGATAGGTTAGCCTATTCCCCACCAGTAGCATCTCCGGAGGGGGATGTTGCAAAGATGGTATCAGAGCATGGTCTAGGGAGTCAGTGACTGTAGTGGGTAGAGTGTTGGGTAATGTATATGTAGTATGCCCGGGATACTAGTATGCGATGCACTACTTCTCCAGTATCAGATTCTCGAGTGTGTCCTGAGTCCTATAGACAGGTTAGTAAGAATTTCCAAGCTATTAAGGTTATGAGAATATTCACTCTAGGGAGTGGGAAGAGAAAGCTATAAGAAAAGTAAGGAATGATGCATAGATGTTCATGCAACTAGAGGTAGTAAGAGGTAGAGGTACAAAATTAGATAATAAAGAAGTGACAGAACTTATGGTAGTAAAAAGGAATATTACAAGCCTGAGCAAGACAAATGTCAATTAGACCCAAGTAAAATTTCTTCCTTCCTCATAAAATTCTTTCAAGCAGATCCAATCGCCCTTGAATACCTTGTATAGATAGCGAGTTTCTTGAATAATGAAAGATAGTCATAAAGATAAAAGAAGCAAGAAATCAAGATTTTTCATGGAAGTCTCCAATAGACATGAGAGTATATGTGTCCATATATGATTTATAATATGCAATACTTATCCCCCGAGGTAATGGTAGTTGAGATTTCCGGTCATTACAACCACCACTAGCCTTGACAGCACGGCTTAGAGCCAAGAGATAGGATATGGAAAAAAGTAAAGCAGGATGCGGAAAGTAACAAGGAAGTCTAGTATGTATGGTAGCGTAGATAAAGTAGCTTGAAGGTAGTAATGTAGACGAGGGTAAAATAATGATAAAAGTTTATTGACCTTAAGACATGGAGTAGTCGTTGCAGATCCCAACAGAATGAATAGTAAGTCTTCCTTCCAGTAGCCCCGACTCTAGTAAGTATACAGACATATAATCAAATGTGGAAAACATGTGTTCACCCCCAACTTAGAGCCCAGTAAGGATTGAACATGTATAGAAGAATATCTAATGGGACAGACAAATCATGAAACAACAAGATAGCCGAACCAGGAAGTTCAACAGAACCAAGATGAGAGTCATAAGATGGTAATATCTTATATGAGATAGAGTGATTGGGATTCAAGGTATGTTTAGCCAAATTTAGAAGGAATGACCTGCCCTATCTTAGAATTGGAAGCCTTCAAGGAAGTAATGACTTAAGAGGCCTTTATACTCAGGATCGGTTAATGGCTTTTGGCATTTCAGGTTTTTCTATGTGTGTGCTTTGTGGTCATTCGGGGGAGGATAGAGATCATCTCTTCTTCAAGTGTTCATTTGCTTCTTAGATATGGTCATGTATTTTGGCTAAATATGGTATAGATTGGTGCTCTTGTGACTGGATGCAGACTATTAAGTGGATGGAGCATTATAGTAGTGGATCTTTGTGTCATTTACTTGTTCGATTATCTTTTACCGCTGCAGTTTACTTCATATGGAAGGAGAGGAATGCTCGACTACATGACGAGTCTCCTAGTCCATATAGAGTTCTCTTGACCAATATTATGTTTACTGTACGGACTCGTGCTAGTTTGTCAAGAAAGGTGAAGCTTTCATATTATAATAGATGGCTTCAACAATCTTGGCAACTATCCGACGATATTTTTTTATTTGATTTTGCTTGTCTTTAGCCTAATTGGCTTTATTCTGTAGCTAAGAAGGCCTGTCTTCCTTAGCTCTCTGGGGTATGCCCCTGTGCTTTTGTTATTTATTTGGTTAATATACTTACTTTATCAAAAAAAAAAGGCTAAGAAACTGAGTTAAGGAGAAAATCTAAGTAACAGAGCAAAACATCGTAAGGAGGAACAATAAAGAGAGTATGGTAGGATTTTGAGAGAGTGTGAGCTTTAAAGAGATTTTCAGTAAAGGACAATATGACCAATAGTAAAAAACAACCGGGAGTAAAGTTGAAAGAGGTAATTCAAATAGTTCCTAGTCATAGTACCTTAGTGTGGGAGCGCAATATCAGATATGTGGATAAGGTAATCATAAGATTATAAATGAGCAGCATGTGCACCTACAGCACACATAGTTAGAGAGATAACCACAATTGGAAAAAGACTTCAGAACCAATCCCCACCCTCCCAACCCTCGTTAGACGATGACAATAAAGATGGACCTCGATGTTCTTCCGATGACATTCCCATAAGCAAATGAATCTGTGGTGTAGTATAGTAGCCTATAAGGCAGGGTAAGATTTAAAGGGTAATACCCCTCGGATAAGAAGACAAAGACATAGATCACATAAGTTTCAGGTATATAATAAAACGGAAAAGAAGACGAAAATGACTTTAAGAAAAAGGTTTGGAGGTGGAACTGTAAAGGTAAGATAACAATACGAAAGAATACAAGATAAGCAATGACATAAGTACGTACCAGCAAGGTTTCTCAGTATTGGAATAAGACTGGAACTATATTGTTAGAAATTGAAGCAGAAAAGTATCAACAAAATATATTGTGGAAGGAAGTTAACCAGATCTGTATTAGCAATGAATTTAAAAGTACGAAAAGAGTATGAACAATAACCATAATCGAATCGCCAGCGTCCACATTACTGGTAAGGAATACAGTTTAAGTACAAGTGTACATACAATTAAGTCTAATATAAGTACTTCGTTCCTTAATCTTAAGCCAATTGAGGAGGACCATCGAAAAAGCTACCCAGAATTAACATTATAAGTATAAGGGGCATTGGCAAACAACAATAGTAAGTTAGAATTACATGGAGAATTTGACCATGAACCATAAGCAGTAGGAGCTTAGCAAGGAGAAAACAGAAAGTTAAATAGTTAAACTATGAGAATGAATGCTAAGATCAGATCAAACATATGGAGCTAAGGAAATATAAGTACGATCATTTTTAATAGCAACATGAATTACTATTGTATATATTTATCCCAGAGTTAAGGCAGAACATAAGAAAACCTAACTATAGGAGACACAAGTATCTTTAGAGATGTGAGGACACTAGCTGAGAAAAATTCAGATATATATTCATTCAGGTAACATGACACCAGCATGACTTAGGCACAAATATAATTCTTGGTGACTAGATTGGTATAAATCCCCCATAAAGACTAAGTATTACTATTGTAGATTAACGATTCAACTTGAGTAGTGATGGTACGGCCACGTTAGCACTCATGCATTAAGAAATTCAGTTAGGACCTTACAAGTCAAGCATGCTTGGGTGAGAGCAATAGTAAGATGAGGGACCGTCTGGAAAGTCTTAAGAAATAGAGAATCTTTAAAGAATAGAACGAAGTAAAGTAAGAAACGGTCTTAGGGTATCAGATAGAAAATATAATTCACTTGAGCACCAGTTCGAGGGAAACCTAAGTTCAAATTTTAGAGATTGAATATTTATGACACATTTTCGAGATGTCGCGGAGTATAGAATAAGAGATAGATAAATTTTATGGATGATAAGTTCTATGAAGGATTTACACCTTTGTATAGACAAGATATATTATACGGACTTAGTTTTCACACGAGAAAAATAGTTGCTAAAGGGACCCCCAATGAATAGAGTGTACCAGAATAAGAGATTCCCAGAATTCATAGTACTAAGTTCTTAAGTAGAAAAACAGAAAGAAAGTTAAGGAAGATAAAAGTAGCAGAGACACAGATGTTCTCAACCCAAGACAGACCTGAGAATTCGACTTCAAAAAGGATTCGAGGATGAATCCTATTTAAGGGGGGAGAAAATATAACACCTCGATAATCCCGACGACTACTAAGTTATGGATGGCATGATAAATGATATTAATCATGATCTAGCATGTATTTATTGGTGGAATTATATTTCAGACCTTCGATAAATATTTTATAGTTCCAATATGAAATTTATTTTATGTTCCACTCTGTACAACCTGTAGTATTTGGAACATAACCTTTTCATAAGATCTCTAATTTTTATGAATTTTAAATCACCGAAAAGCGAAAACTGAGATCTACAACTTTCACGTTGGACATTTGTCCGAACTCGAATCAGAAGCAAGTCAAAAAATTAGATTTTCATGGCTGCTGCAGTAATTTCAAGAATGGACTAGAATGGGCAATGTGGCAAAAATCCAGCCACTCATTTAATTACAAAAAAATCAGCCTTTCCCTATAAATAAGGGACTATTAATTCATCTCCCTCTAAGGCAAACAACATGTAACAAGAGATGATTCCAAGCACATCTCATGCAAAGTAAGTTCTTTATCCTCTTTCCCTCTTCTAATTTCAGTTTTAAGCTTGAAATGTGGAAGCCCCAAATTCACACCCTATATACCATAGAGTTTAGATTTGTTCATTTGGCATTAATAATGGTTTTAGAATGCATTTTTGGAGAGTGTTATGATAGTATTAGCATAGAATGAACCATTTATGTGTATGAATGTGTTGAGGAAATAATATTTTGTGAATTGATGATACTAGATAAGAAGTTGTATTTAATTGATGATATTATTTGATTGATGATATGGAATGAGGTTATGTTAAGTTGAGTTTGAGTTTTGATGATAATGGTGGTATTGAGTTTTGCCTGGGCATTGTCATTTGAGAACTGGAATTAGCCCTGAAATCAGACCAGCGTCGTGACGCATATAGGCTAGAGTCGCTATGTCGAGCATGTGAATGCCCTCTACCTCGGTTCGGTGCGTGTGGGAGTCTCGGGTCAGTGCGTGTGGGAGTCACACTAAACATACCCTCTACCTCGGGTCGGTTATATGTTTGCCTAAGGTCGGTCTTGAGGAAGCTTTATGTCAGGTCGTGTGAACAACGCGGATCATGATAATGCTCTCCGCCTTGGGTCAGCTAGTGTGAGTGACATGGATCATGAGAGTGCTCTCCGCCTCGGGTCAGGTTGTGTGAGTGACATGGATTATAAGAGTGCTCTCTGCCTTGGGTTAGGTTGTACGAGCGACACGGGTCATGAGTATGTCTATGCCTCGGGTCTGATTATGTGAGCGTCGTGACATGTTTCAAGCAAAAGCTCTCTGTTTTAGTCTAATCGTATGAGCGTCGCGACGAGCAAGACCTGGAGTCGCTACGTGCACACAGACCAGTTTCATCCTATTTCAGTTTCATCCTAGGATGTTAAAGTCAGTTAACACGTTAGCTATCCCGAAATATATACAAGCATTATGCCATGTTACAAGCATAATTCATGACTTGTATACTAATTAAGTTTATCAATTAGATATCATCGCAGGAACCGTAACTTTCTTCGGCGAAACAAAGTAATGCCCGCCAGATTCCAAATCAGTGAGTGAACTATTTTCTCAAATTGATTTTACTTATATGTTTTTGAATTGAAACTTAATTTCCGCACATAGGGCGTTAGCCAAGTTTATTTCCATATGTTTGATGAATAAGATTGTTTTTTGTTTTGAGAAATGTTTTAGAAAGTGATAATTTTTAAAGCATGATTTTGATGATTTTTGGAGGCAATGGGGAAAACCACCTCAGTTGTAACTTGGTACAGATACTAGAATTGACGGATACATAACGTGTGCACACGTAGTTCAGGGCTAGAGATGATAGATACAACTAGATCCTAGATTCAGGGCTAGGGGGACGGTGAGATGTAACGCCCCTAGACCCCTAGATTCAGAGTCGTGATGATAGAATTGATATTCACATTTGACTCTAATTCAGATGGAGAATATGAATACATGCTTTGGAGAGATTGTCCAAGAGTGTAGAGAGTATTCAAACTGGTAGCGGTCCCAGAGTACCACCACCTCAGAATGTGCCACCACCTCACAATGCGCCACCTCGCCGTGTACCACCACAGTATGTACCAACCAGATGAAGAGGAAGCTGAAAATGAGTTTGATGATTCTGATGGTTTTGATGATGTGGAGGAGAGATTTCAGCCTGGGCATGATAGGAGGCCTAATAGGAGGTTTGATAGGAGGAATGATAGGAGGGATAGACGGTTTGATGATAGAGGTGCATTTGATGCCAGAAGAGGGGATTATGATCGGAGAGGATATGGTAGGCGAGGAGATATAGATGGTGATCTAGGTAGCATCAAGATCAAGATACCAACATTCCAAGGCAGGAATGATCCTGAAGCTTATTTAGAATGGGAAAAGAAAATAGAATTGATTTTCAACTGTCATCACTACTCAGACGAGAAGAAGATCAGTCTAGCAGTAATTGAGTTTACCGATTATGCTATGATTTGGTGGGATCAGCTTGTCTCTACTTGGAGGAGAAACTATGAGAGACCGGTTCAGACATGGGCAGAACTTAGGGGTCTCATGAGAAAGAGATTTATACCCAGCCATTACTATAGGGAGTTGTATCAGAAACTACACATCTGTATCAGGGGACCAAAAGTGTTGAGGACTATTACACAGAGATGGACGTTGCCATGATCAGGGCAAATGTAGTTGAGGATGCAGAAGCTACTATGGCACGGTTTCTAGGGGGCTTGAATAGAGAGATTGCAAACATGGTGGAGTTGCATCATTATGTTGATTTGGAGGATATGCTTCACATGGCTATCAAGATAGAAAGGCAACTCAAGAAAAAGTCAACATCCAGATTTGGTACTCAGGCTACTTCTGCATGGAAAGGGAAATGGGTTCCGAATGAGAAGTGAGATGGAGGCTTTGACAAGCCTAGAGGCGAATTCAGTGGAGGCTTTAATAAGCCTAGGGCCGAACCTAGTGCCAAGGGTAAAGAGACTGCGGAACCGAGCAAAACTAGACCAAAACCTGAGGGCGCAGCTGCTAGAACTAAAGATGTCAAGTGTTTTAAGTGTTTGGGCATGGGACACTATGCTTCACAATGTCCCAATAGGCGTACCTTAGTGATTGATAAAAGAGTGGAGAGGTGTACTCTACCGATAGTGAGGTTGAGGAGGAGATGCCAGAGTTGGAGGATGCTAGTGACCATGAGGGAGCTGCATACCCGCTGGATAACTTATCATTGGTTGTCAAGCGGCTTTGAGTGCACTTGTTGTAGAGGATGAGAGTGTGCAGCAGAGGGAGAACATATTCCATACTAGGTGTCGTGTGAATGGCAAGGGGTAGTATGATCATAGATGGGGGCAGTTGTACTAATGTTGCTAGCACAGCTTTGATTGAGCGATTGGGGTTGAGTTGCTTGAGACACCCGAAGCCTTACAAGTTGCAGTGGTTAAATGATTGTGGGGAGATAAGTGTGACAAAGCAGGTACTGTTGAGCTTTACCATTGGGCCATACACAGATGATGTCCTATGTGATGTGATACCGATGCATGCAGGACATATTCTTTTGGGCAGGCCGTGGCAGTTTGATAAGAAGGTTATTCATGATGGGTTCAAGAACAAGTACTCTTTCCAGCATAAGGGAAAACCCATTACATTGTACCCACTTACACCTGCATAAGTCCATGAAGATCAGGTTAAGTTGCAACTTGAGCGTGACAAAGAGAGAGCGAAGGGAAACACCACCTTGGGTGGGACTAGTGAGAGTGGTGTATCTGGTGAGAAAAATAAGGCCAAGGCCGTGGGAGTTCCAAGGGAGTGTGAGTGAACGTAAGGGGGAAACAAAAGAGAGAGTTAAAAAGAGTTTCTACATGGGTGAGGGTGAAGCAAGGAAAGCGTTCAAGGCTAGCAAGCTCATGTTATTGTTAGTCTATAAGGAGCCTCATATTTATTTTACTAACTCTGACCATTTGCTTCCTGTGTATTTCATCTCTTTTGCAGGATTACAGTGACGTACTGACAGAGGACATACCTAGTGGCTTCCACCCATTAGAGGTATTGAACACCAGATTGACTTCATACCTGGAGCAGTCATTCCTAACAGACCGGCTTATAGGAGCAATCCCGAGGAGACAAAGGAGCTACAAAGGCAAGTACGGGAGTGATGGACAAGGGGTATGTAAGGGAAAGCATGAGTCCTTGTGCAGTACCAGTGCTTCTAGTTCCTAAGAAAGATGGGACGTGGCGTATGTGCGTTGACTGCCGAGCTATCAACAATATTACGGTAAAGTATCGTCACCCCATTCCTAGGCTAGATGACATGTTGGATGAATTGCATGGTTCCAAAATTTTTAGTAAGATTGATTTAAAGAGTGGATACCATCAAATTCGCATGAGAGAGGGAGATGAATGGAAAACTGCATTTAAGACTAAGTATGGCTTGTATGAATGGTTAGTTATGCCATTTGGTCTCTCAAACGCACCTAGCACATTTATGAGATTGATGAATCATGTTATGCGTGCATTTTTAGGTAAGTTTGTTGTGGTTTACTTTGATGACATCTTAGTTTATAGTAAAACAGTAGATGAGCATGTAATGCATTTGGAGCATGTACTTGATGTTTTACGAAAAGAACAATTGTATGCTAACTTTGACAAATGCACATTTTGCATGGATAGAATTGTTTTTCTTGGCTTTGTTGTGAGTGCAGATGGCATCGAGGTAGATGTGGAGAAGGTAAAGGCAATTCAGGAATGGCCTACACCAACTACAGTGACAGAAGTCCGAAGCTTTCAGGGGTTAGCGAGCTTCTATAGGAGATTTGTCAAGGACTTCAGTAGCATTGCCGCGCCATTGACTGAGGTAGTAAAGAAGACTGTTGGTTTTCAATGGGGCGAGGCGCAAGAGCGAGCATTCCAGGACCTTAAAGCGAAGTTATGCAGTGCACCCATTTTAGCACTACCCAACTTCGAGAAGACATTTGAGATTGAGTGCGACGCATCAGGGTTAGGTATTGGAGCAGTTCTCATGCAAGAAAAGCGGCCAATAGCCTATTTTAGTGAGAAGCTGAATGGAGCAGCTTTGAGATACCCCACGTATGACAAAGAGTTATATGCGCTTGTGAGAGCACTTGAGACATGGCAGCACTACTTGTGGCCTAAAGAGTTCGTGATCCACACCGACCATGAATCATTAAAACACCTGAAGGGTCAAGGTAAGCTGAATAAGCGACACGCAAAGTGGATGGAATTCGTTGAGTCATTTCCATATGTTATACGCTACAAGCAAGGTAAAGAAAACATAGTGGCCGATGCATTAACTCGCAGGTATGTTTTACTTACTTCAATGCATGCACAGATGTTGGGATTTGATTTGATTAAGGAATTATATGAGTGTGATTCTGATTTTGGTGAGATTTTTGCTACTTGTGCAAAGTCATCTTTTGGAAAGTTTTACATTCATGACGGATTCTTATTTAAAGCGAACAGGTTGTGTGTTCCTGCTTGTAGTATGCGTGAGTTGCTTGTGAAGGAAGCGCATGGGGGAGGTTTGATGGGGCATTTTGGGATTACTAAGACTTTAGCTATTTTACATGAGCACTTTTATTGGCCTAAAATGAAACGTGATGTTGAGCGTATTTGTGATAAGTGTCTAACATGTAAGCATGCTAAATCTAAATTAATGCCACATGGGTTGTATACTCCTTTGCCTGTACCTAGTGAACCCTGGGTTGATATATCGATGGATTTTGTGATAGGTTTGCCTAGGACAAAGAGGGGTAGAGATTCAATCTTTGTTGTAGTTGATAGGTTTAGTAAAATGGCTCATTTCATTGCATGTCATAAAACCGATGATGCTACAAACATTGCAGATTTATTTTTCAGAGACATAGTGCGACTCCATGGTATACCTAGGAGTATTGTATCAGATAGAGATGTTAAGTTCCTTAGCCATTTTTGGAAGGTGTTGTGGGCTAAACTAGGCACCAAACTATTGTATTCTACCACATGTCATCCACAGACTGATGGACAAACAGAGGTAGTTAATAGGACTTTATCTCAATTATTACGCACTATAGTTGGAAAGAATTTGAAGAGTTGGGAAGATTGTTTGCCTTTTATTGAGTTTGCATATAATCGTAGCATTCATTCTTCTACATCTTTTTCACCTTTTGAAATTGTTTATGGTTTTCAGCCACTAACTCCATTGGATTTGTTACCTTTGCCTGTTGATGAGCATGTGGGTTTAGATGGAAAAAGGAAAGCCGATTTGGTGAAGCACATACATGAGAAAGCAAGAGAGCAAATACAACGAAAGAATGAGCAATATGCTTCTCATGCTAATAAGGGAAGAAAGCGTGTGGTATTTCAGCCTGGAGATTGGGTTTGGGTACACATGCGCAAGGAGAGATTTCCTGAACAACGTAAATCTAAGCTACAACCGAGAGGGGATGGTCCATTTCAAGTTTTGGAATGGATTAATGACAATGCATACAAGCTGGATTTACAAGGTAAGTACAATGTGTCTGCTACATTTAATGTTTCTGACTTAACTCATTTTGATGCAGGTACAGATTCGAGGTCGAATCCTTTTCAAGAGGGAGGGGATGACATGATCCAGGCCGACAACAAACCAAAGGACGCATTACAAGTACCAGAAGGGCAATTACGAGGCAGAGGACCAAAAGACTCAGAGAAGCAATGGCGGGATTAGTTCAGAGTTTTATGGCCGACTGCAACAAACAAATAGAGATGCATGTGGGCTTCGATGGAAAGGGCCCAAAACCATTTCACTTGGCCCAAATCAGTTTAGAATAAAGCTTTCTAGGCTTTTAAAGACTTAAAGACTTGATATTTGTGTAATTTCGTTTTTATGGGCATTATTGTCTTTTTGCCTTTAGGGTTTCTTTTTGTAACACTATTTAAGCTTACTTTCTTCTTCATTTGAGGAACCAACGAATTTTGTAAACTCAAAAGCTTAAAGCTTTGGCTATGGCCGAATTAATGTAAGGGAGGGATTCCCCTTTTCAAGTTTGAATCGACTTATCTAAGTTTGGCACACAAAGTGGCGTCTCCATTGCTAGCAAAACACTACAAGGATTCATCTTAAAGGTTCTCAAGGGCAAGTTCTTTGTGGGTCTTCTTTGTGGCCTTGGAAGGGTTTTGTTTCTACAAAATCATTTCGCGGTTCTTGGGGTTCCGTCCGTTGCTTGGGGTTTGCTTGGATTTCGAATCCAAGTGGGTTCCTTGTCATTAGGGGTATGAGGGGACGGCGAGACGTACCGCCCTCATACTTTAGGTTTTTTAGAGACAAATTTTCGGAGATTAGATTTTCGGAGATATGATTTTCAGAAACGATAAGTTTTATGAAAGAGTTTTAGGGAGGATTCAGTTTTATAGAAAGTAATTTCATAATTTTTCAAAGAGAAAGGTTCTCAGAAAGGTTTTCCTGAGAGGGAATTGTTTTCAGATAAGAAAGAATTTTCAGAAAGATCAGATTTCTTTGAGATGATTTTGATTTCAGTAAAATGAAAATTTCATAAAGCATTTCAGTTTCGATTTTAAACTATCCACTCACTAGGTCATTCAAACGATCTACCCCCTCCCAGTTTCTCTGTTTTGCAGGTATACCTGGAGGACGAGCTCGAAAGGATGGATACTGATGGCATTCACTAAGGTATTGGGTCCAACAGATCGAGTTACAGTTCAGTCGAAGTCAAGTAAAGTCAAGTATCATGCATTATGTATAGTAGAGATTGTATGTGTGACATGAATCCAACAACTCAAGGAACATTAGACCATTTGCAATTGCCAATAGGTCCAATCACACGCCAAAGAGCTAAGAAGATCAGAGACGCAATGGCGGGGCTAGCGCATAATGCCATGGTCGAGTGTGACAGACAACTCCGGGGCATATTGGCGTCACATGAGGGCTTCAATGGAGTGGGTCCAAAGCTATTTCACTTGACCCAAGTCATACCAGAGTAACGCACCAACAATCTTGAAGCCGAGTATATTTTTAACGGATCAAGCCGATTCAAGCCCGACACTAAATATTAGGCCAAGACAAGACTTATTGGACTTTATGACACATCATTATTCCTTTATACATGGAAGCCACGAATTTGGAGGACTTTTGGTGCAAGGAAACAACTTTAGACAAATTTGGAAAAGTTTTCCACGTTTGTTGACTTTTATGATTTTTTGTTTTTACTTTAGACTTTTTTGGCAAAGTTATTTATTAAGTCTTTGTTTGTTATTGATTAAGTCTTTGTTTCTTTTGACTTTGTGTTTGTTATTAAATGTCTATTAAGGGCATGGCCATTTAATAGCCATTAGTTAGCAACTTAGGGTGTTTTGGTCATTTTGCACCCACTAGGGTTTCTTTCATTGTACTATTTAAACTCATTTCATCTTAATGAGAAGCAAATCATCAAATTTCGAAATTCATCTCCATTTGAAGTCTTGGCTATTGCCTAAATTGCTTAAGGGAGGGATTCCCATTATTTCATGCAATCGACTTATCTAAGGCGTGGCAACCTTAGTGGTGTCTCCGTGCTAGCAGAACACCTCAAGGAATCATCTTAAGGGTTCTCAAAGACAAGTTCTTTGTGGGTCTTCTTTGTGGCCTTGGAAGGGTTTTGTTCCTACAAAATCAAATTCGCGGTTCTTGGGGTTCTGTCCGTTGCCAGGGGTTTGCTTGGCCTAATCCTCCAAGCGAGTTCCGCGTCATCTGGTATCAGAGCTTAGGGTTCCAAGGTCTGATTTTTCTATCCTTACTTTCTGTTTTTTTTTATTTAGTCTTTATTGTGTTTGTTGGTCATCAAGATACTTGTTCATCTTGATTCTAAGTTTTTGTTGGATCTTGTTGTTTCTTGTTTATTTGTGATCAAAATAGCATGAATAACATTCTGCCTTTGAGTGTTTTTGATTGATCATGAGTATTTCTTCATGTTCTAGTTTCGATCTTTGAGTCGAAATTAGAGCTTTATTTTATTTACTTAAATCAAGTGTTTATTTGTTAATTGTATGTTACTAGGACATGTTCAACATTGTTATTAAGTTATTTGTGTTAAAAAAAAAAGGAATCAGGTCAGATTTGATAAAAAAAAAAAAGAATCAGGTCAGAGTTGACTATGTGAGATTTATTGACATATCTTGTCTTACTATTGTTGAATACGTGCAATTAATGTTGTTTCCCTAAGTATTATTCATATCAACTTTGCAAAAATCAGAATTGACATCATTCATCTTGGCATTTGCGTGAACTTGCTTATTCGCATTCCTGTGATCTTGTGAGTTTGAGTGAAAAGAAAGAGTGTTTGAGTGCATTGGTGATGAAAGTGAGTGAATGAATGATGAAACAAATTGAAATGCATGAAGTTGATAATTGTCGTGAGTTATACATAGTGTACCTTTGCTGATTTGTGTTGTTAATGTTGAAGAATCAAGTGAAGTGAGGTTGAGTGCACCAAATTTGCACTAATTTCGTGTATATCCAAGCAAGTTTTACTTGCTACCTCTTGAAATATTGATATTTGCATTGTATTTCATTTGCTTTGTATACACTTGTGAGTGTGAGAGGCAAAAGAAATGAGTGAAAAGAGAAAAGAGTAAAAAAAAAAGACTAAGTGAGACAAAACAGTAGAGAGTGATTACAAGATTGGCTAAGGGTCACATTGAGTGCTTGCTTGTTTGTTTGCACATTTTGCTAACTCATTTTTTTTTCTTATTCCGTGCTCTTTAGCTTAAGTTTCTTTGATTGAGTCTTCGTGATTACTATTCTTATTCGCATTATTCCACCTACCCTATATATATTATTGGTTCTTGTTGTTTATGCTAGCTTGAAGATTACACATTGTTGTGAACTTTGGGTAAGTCGTATTCACATCATATTGAGTGTAAACATGAGTGGAGTGATACATATTGAGTGTAAACACGAGTGAAGTGATACATATTTGAGTGTAAACACGTGAGCTTGTGAGATTGTGAGGTTGTGAGGATATCTAATTATTTTCACATATTGTTACTTCTAATCTGTTTGTTAAAGCTTTGAGATGGCAGGTACTAGTTTGACAGTGGATGAGAAACTTGAGGCTTTAGATTGGAAATTCATGGATATGATGGAAAACATGAATGTTGCTTTTGATAAGTTGTCCAGGGAAGTAGAGAGTAATCGAACAGGCAGTGTTCCGATACCACCACCTCGACATATACCACCACCTCAGAATGTGGCACCACGACGGGTACCACCAGATGAAGAAGAAGCTGAAAATGAGTTTGATGATTCTGATGATCTTAATGATGTGGAGGAGAGATTTCAGCCTGGGCCTGATAGGAGGCCTAATAGGAGGTTTGATATGAGGAATGATAGGAGGGATAAGCGGTTTGATGGTAGAGGTGCATTTGATGACAGGCGTGAGGATTATGACAGGAGGGGTTACGGTAGACATGATGATGTTGATGGTGATTTGAGCAGCATCAAGATCAAAATACCAAACTTCCGAGGCAAGAATGATCCAGAAGCATATTTAGAGTGGGAGAAGAAAATAGAATTGATTTTCAATTGTCATCATTACTCAGATGAGAAGAAGATCAATCTAGCAGTCGTGGAATTCACAGATTATGCTATGATTTGGTGGGATCAGATTGTCACCAACCGAATGAGGAATTATGAGAGGCCAATTCAGACATGGGAAGAACTTCGAGGTCTCATGAGGAAACGATTTATACCCAGCCATTACTACCGAGAGTTGTATCAGAAACTACAACATTTGTATCATGGGACCAAGAGTCTAGAGGATTATTATACTGAGATGGAGGTTGCCATGATCAGGGCGAATGTAGTGGAGGACCAAGAGTGTAGAGGATTATTATTCTGATTTGGTGGGATCAGAATGTACCGGTTCTTCTTGTTCCTAAGAAAGATGGGTCGTGGCGTATGTGCGTTGATTGTCGAGCGATCAACAATATAATGGTAAAGTATCGTCACCCTATTCCTAGACTAGATGACATGTTGGATGAATTGCATGGTTCCAAAGTTTTTAGTAAGATTGATTTAAAGAGTGGATACCATCAAATTCACATGAGAGAGAGAGATGAGTGGAAAACTGCATTTAAGACTAAGTATGGATTGTATGAATGGTTAGTTATGCCATTTGGTCTTACAAACGCACCTAGCACATTTATGAGATTGATGAATCATGTTATGCGTGTTTTTATAGGTAAGTTTGTTGTAGTTTATTTTGATGACATCTTAGTTTACAGTAAAACATTAGATGAGCATGTTACACATTTGAAGCATGTTCTTGAAGTGTTGAGACAGGAAAAACTGTATGCTAACTTTGGTAAGTGCACTTTTTGTATGGATAGGATTTTTTTCCTTGGTTTTGTTGTAAGTGTAGATGGCATCGAAGTTGATGTAGAGAAGGTGAAGGTGATTTAGGATTGGCCTACACCAACGATAGTGACAGAAGTTAGAAGCTTCCATGGATTAGCAAGCTTCTACCGCAGATTTGTTAAAGACTTCAGTAGTATTGCTGCACCACTGACTGAAGTAGTGAAGAAAACTGTTGGTTTCAAATGGGGAGAAGAGCAGGAGCGTGCATTCTAGGATCTTAAAATGAAGTTATGTAGTGCACCAGTTTTGGCGCTACCCAATTTTGAAAAGACATTTGAGATAGAGTGTGATGCATCTGGAATATGCATTGGAGCTATTCTTATGCAAGAAAAGCGACCAATAGCTTACTTTAGTGAGAAGCTGAATGGAGCAGTTTTGAGGTACCCCACATATGACAAGGAGTTGTATGCGCTAGTGAGAGCCCTTGAGACTTGGCAGCATTATCTGTGGCCTCAAGAATTTGTGATCCATACTGATCATGAATCATTGAAGCACTTGAAGGGCCAAGGTAAGTTGAACAAACGACACGCAAAGTGGTTGGAGTTCATTGAGACATTTCCATACGTAATTCGCTACAAACAAGGTAAGGAAAACATTGTCGCTGATGCACTATCGCGAAGGTATGCTTTACTTACTTCATTGAGTGCAAGAATGCTTGGGTTTGAATTTATTAAAGAACTTTATGAAAATGATACTGACTTTAGTACCATCTATGCTGCATGTGAAAAGTCTACCTTTAATAAATTCTATCAACATGACGGGTTTCTGTTTAGGGAGAATAGATTATGCATTCCTGTTTGTAGTATGCGTGAGTTGTTAGTTAGAGAAGCGCATGGGGGAGGTTTAATGGGGCACTTTGGCACTTCTAAGACCTTATGGGTATTGAGTGAACATTTTTATTGGCCTAAAATGCGGAGAGATATTGAGCGTTTGTGTGATAAATGCTTGATTTATAAAAAAGCTAAATCTAAGGTTATGCCTCATGGGTTGTATACACCGTTGCCTGTACCTAGTGAGCCGTGGGTAGATGTATCAATGGACTTTATATTGGGTTTAACTAGGATTAGGCATGGTAGAGATTCCATCTTTGTAGTGGTTGATAGGTTCAGTAAGATGGCACACTTTATAGCATGTCATAAAACTGATGATGCCACTAACATTGCTGACTTATTCTTTAGAGAAGTGGTACGACTCCATGGAATTCCACGGAGTATAGTTTCAGATCATGATGTTAAATTCCTTAGTCACTTTTGGAAAGTTTTATGGGGTAAGTTAGGAACAAAACTTTTGTATTCTACTACTTGTCATCCCCAAACTGATGGACAGACTGAAGTGGTTAATATGACTTTGACTCATTTATTGCGTACTACTGTCTCTAAGAACTTGAAAACTTGGGAGGATTGTTTGCCTTTTGTTGAATTTGCATATAATCGTAGCATTCATTCTTCCACATCTTATTCACCATTTGAAATTTTTTATGGTTTTCAACCACTAACTCCATTAGATTTGTTACCATTGCCTGTTGATGAGCATGCAGGGTTAGATGGAAAAAAGAAAGCTGATTTGGTGAAACACATACATGAGAAAGCAAAGGAGCACATACAACGAAAAAATGAACAATATGCTTCTCATGCCAATAAGGGAAGAAAACGTGTGGTATTTCAACCTGGAGATTGGGTTTGGGTACACATGCTTCCAAATTTCAACCGAGAGGGGATGGTCCATTTCTAGTCTTGGAACGGATTAATGACAATGCATACAAACTGGATTTACAAGGTGAGCATAATATGTCTGCGACATTTAATGTTTATGACTTAACTCTTTTTGATACAGGTACAGATTTGAGGTCGAATCCTTTTCAAGAGGGAGGGAATGACATGAATCCAATAACTCAAGGAACATTAGACCCTTTGCAATTGCCAACAGGTCCAATCACACGCCAAAGAGCTAAGAAGATCAGAGACGCAATGGCGAGGCTAGCGCAGAATGCCATGGTCGAGTGTGACAGACAACTCCGGGGCATATTGGCGTCACATGAGGGCTTCAATGGAGTGGGTCCAAAGCTATTTCACTTGACCCAAGTCATACCAGAGTAACGCACCAGCAATCTAGAAGCCGAGTATATTTTTAACGGATCAAGCCGATTCAAGCCCGACACTAAATATCCGGCCAAGACAAGACTTATTGGACTTTATGACACATCATTATGCCTTTATACATGGAAGCCACAAATTTGGAGGACTTTTGGTGCAAGGAAACAACTTTAGACAAATTTGGAAAAGTCTTCCACATTTGTTGACTTTTATGATTTTTTGTTTTTACTTTAGACTTTTTTGGCAAAGTTATTTATTAAGTCTTTGTTTGTTATTGATTAAGTCTTTGTTTCTTTCGACTTTGTGTTTGTTTTTAAATGTCTATTAAGGGCAAGGCCATTTAATAGCCATTAGTTAGCAACTTAGGGTGTTTTGGTCATTTTGCACCCATTAGGGTTTCTTTCATTGTACTATTTAAACACATTTCATCTTAATGAGAAGCAAATCATCAAATTTCGAAATTCATCTCCATTTGAAGTCTTGGCTATTGCCTAAATTGCTTAAGGGAGGGATTCCCCTTATTTCATGCAGTCGACTTATCTAAGGCGTGGCAACCTAAGTGGTGTCTCCGTGGTAGCAGAAAACCTCAAGGAATCATCTTAAGGGTTCTCAAAGACAAGTTCTTTGCTGGTCTTCTTTGTGGCCTTGGAAGGGTTTTGTTCCTACAAAATCAAATTCGCGGTTCTTGGGGTTCTGTCCGTTGCCAGGGGTTTGCTTGGCCTAATCCTCCAAGTGAGTTCCGCGTCATTTGGTATCAGCGCTTAGGGTTCCAAGGTCTGATTTTTCTATCTTTACTTTCTGTTTTTTTTTATTTAGTCTTTATTGTGTTTGTTGGTCATCAAGATACTTGTTCATCTTGATTCAAAGTTTTTGATGGATCTTGTTGTTTCTTGTTTATTTGTGATCAAAATAGCATGAATAACATTCTGCCTTTGAGTGTTTTTGATTGATCATGAGTATTTCTTCATGTTCTAGTTTCGATATTTGAGTCAAAATTAGAGCTTTATTTTCTTTACTTAAATCAAGTGTTTAATTGTTAATTGTATGTTACTAGGACATGTTCAACACTTTATCCAAAAAAAAGGACATGTTCAACATTGTTATTAAGTTATTTGTGTTAAAAAAAAAAGGAATCAGGTCAGATTTGATAAAAAAAAAAAGAATCAGGTCAGAGTTGACTATGTGAGATTTATTGACATATCTTGTCTTTCTATTGTTGAATATGTGCAATTAGTGTTGTTTCCCTAAGTATTATTCTTATCAACTTTGCAAAAATCAGAATTGACATCATTCATCTTGGCATTTGCGTGAACTTGCTTATTTGCATTCCTGTGATCTTGTGAGTTTGAGTGAAAAGAAAGAGTGTTTGAGTGCATTGGTGATGAAAGTGAGTGAATGAATGATGAAACAAATTGAAATGCATGAAGTTGATAATTGTCGTGAGTTATACATAGTGTACCTTTGCTGATTTGTGTTGTTAATGTTGAAGAATCAAGTGAAGTGAGGTTGAGTGCACCAAATTTGCACTAATTTCGTGTGTATCCAAGCAAGTTTTACTTGCTACCTCTTGAAATATTGATATTTGCATTGTATTTCATTTGCTTTGTATACACTTGTGAGTGTGAGAGGCAAAAGAAAGGAGTGAAAAGAGAAAAGAGTAAAAAAAAAAAAAAAGACTAAGTGAGACAAAACAGTAGAGAGTGATTACAAGATTGGCTAAGGGTCACATTGAGTGCTTGCTTGTTTGTTTGCGCATTTCACTAACTCATTTTTTTTTCTTATTCCGTGCTTTTTAGCTTAAGTTTCTTTGATTGAGTCTTCGTGATTACTATTCTTATTCACATTATTCCACCTACCCTATATATATTATTGGTTCTTGTTGTTTATGCTATCTTGAAGATTACACATTGTTGTGAACTTTAGGTAAGTTATGTTCACATCATATTGATTGTAAACACGAGTGGAGTGATACATATTGAGTGTAAACACGAGTGAAGTGATACATATTTGAGTGTAAACACGTGAGCTTGTGAGATTGTGAGGTTGTGAGGATATCTAATTATTTTCACATATTGTTACTTCTAATCTGTTTGTTGAAGCTTTGAGATGGCAGGTACTAGTTTGACAGTGGATGAGAAACTTGAGGCTTTAGATTGGAAATTCATGGATATGATGGAAAACATGAATGCTGCTTTTGATAAGTTGTCCAGGGAAGTAGAGAGTAATCGAGCAGGCAGTGTTCCCAGACCACCACCTCGACATATACCACCACTTTAGAATGTGGCACCACGACGGGTACCACCAGATGAAGAAGAAGCTGGAAATGAGTTTGATGATTCTGATGATCTTAATGATGTGGAGGAGATATTTCATCCAGGGCCTGATAGGAGGCCTAATAGGAGGTTTGATAAGAGGAATGATAGGAGGGATATGCGGTTTGATGGTAGAGGTGGATTTTATGACAGACGTGAGGATTATGACAGGAGGGGTTACGGTAGACATGGTGATGTTGATGGTGATTTGAGCTGCATCAAGATCAAAATACCAAACTTCCGAGGCAAGAATGATCCAGAAGCATATTTAGAGTGGGTGAAGAAAATAGAATTGATTTTCAATTGTCATCATTACTCATATGAGAAGAAGATCAATCTAGCAGTCATGGAATTCACAGATTATGCTATGATTTGGTGGGATTAGATTGTCACCAACCGAATGAGGAATTATGAGAGGCCAATTCAGACATGGGAAGAACTTCGAGGTCTCATGAGGAAACGATTTATACCCAGCCATTACTACCGAGAGTTGTATTAGAAACTACAACATTTGTATCAGGGGACCAAGAGTGTAGAGGATTATTATACTGAGATGGAGGTTGCCATGATCAGGGCGAATGTAGTGGAGGATGCAGAGGCTACTATGGCACGGTTTTTAGGGGGCTTGAACACAGAGATTGCCAACATGGTGGAGTTGCATCATTATGCCGATTCAAGCCCGACACTAAATATTCGGCCAAGACAAGACTTATTGGACTTTATGACGCATCATTATGCCTTTATACATGGAAGCCACGAATTTGGAGGACTTTTGATGCAAGGAAACAACTTTAGACAAATTTGGAAAAGTTTTCCACATTTGTTGATTTTTATGATTTTTTGTTTTTACTTTAGACTTTTTTGGCAAAGTTATTTATTAAGTCTTTGTTTGTTATTGATTAAGTCTTTGTTTCTTTTGACTTTGTGTTTGTTATTAAATGTCTATTACGGGCATGGCCATTTAATAGCCATTAGTTAGCAACTTAGGGTGTTTTGGTCATTTTGCACCCATTAGGGTTTCTTTCATTGTACTATTTAAACTCATTTCATCTTAATGAGAAGCAAATCATCAAATTTCGAAATTCATCTCCATTTGAAGTCTTGGCTATTGCCTAAATTGCTTAAGGGAGGGATTCCCCTTATTTCATGGAATCGACTTATCTAAGGCGTGGCAACCTTAGTGGCGTCTCCGTGCTAGCAGAACACCTCAAGGAATCATCTTAAGGGTTCTCAAAGACAAGTTCTTTGTGGCCTTGGAAGGGTTTTGTTCCTACAAAATCAAATTCGCGGTTCTTGGGGTTCTGTCCGTTGTGAGGGGTTTGCTTGGCCTAATCCTCCAGTGAGTTCCGCGTCAATGTGTAATAAGTTAAAGTGTCATTAATAAGATTTGTAAAAAGAAGTATTATGGAGTACGCAGTTATGAATATAAAGTTGCATTTCATGTTTTTGAGTTGGGCAATGGTCTCATGTATGAATTTATATTTGTGATGAGATTAGTAACATTGCTCAGAGTCAAAAAGTCAGAGGCTGAGAGGGATAGGTTAGCCTATTCCCCGCCGGTAGCATCTCCCGGAGGGGATGTTACACGTCAACAAATGTATTGTTGTTTCTTAAAAGATGCAAATAACATTGCAATTTTGTTGATTTCAAAAGACTTCCAAATAGAAATTAAGAGATAATGATATTTCATTGTTCTATAACCAGATAAACATGATTTGTACAAGTATGTTTTGTTATTTGTTACCTTGTTATTTAAAATTTATTTCATATTATACAAATATGTTGATTTGAATTAATCTTTGGTACAAAAGACGATATATCATATTGTTAGAAAATAAGTGTTGTAATATTGGTTTTTGTAAACTTAAATCAGATAGAATCATTAAAACCAAAAATTGAAAGTTAGAATCTGGTTTTTCTGATGACACTATGGATGCATGTTTTGATCAAGACGAGAATTGGAATCCCTGGCCTTGAGATGATTTAAACCTCACTACGGTGCTAATAGTTCTTAGTGTCGTCCCTCAAGATACAACGATCACTTCTTGCAATAGTACGAGCACTCCAAACAAGAAGAATAGTAAACTAATTCTGGTTTGAAACTCTCTCTTATGTGACTTTTGGAAAGAAGCACATTATTTCATACATGCATTTTCATGAAACATCGTATCTTTACACATAAATACATTAAAATTATGTATCATTTTATGTTTAAGGTTATAATCTTTCAAAAGATTATATATTTCAATGCATCCTTATAGTTTTTCTAATTTTGGCCATGAACTATTTCTCGGATTCTTAAATGCTCTAAGAGAATTTTACCTTTAAAATTATCATGAAAGTGGTATTAGTTCACACTTAAATAGGTGATCTTCTATTAATAGTATCTTGCCATACTCCACTTAGATCTTTCCCAATATATAGTGATCATTAAAATTATATCTTATCCTAAATCATGACAGACAGTAATCACGTCATTATAAAAATGGGTAGGAGTAATCAAGTAGTAGTCAAGTAAGTTCGATTCCATTATAATAATTCGCTATATGTAGGTTTTGGGACTATTCCCCTCGATGACTTAAACACTTACTCTTTGTGAAATCTTTGATAAATGGATCCGCTAGAACCTCAAGAGGTTGCCTCAGTGGTAAAGGCTTTGGGCTTGAGTGGTTTCTCCTCTCAGGTTCAAGGTTCGAATCCCACTAGATGCATTTCCTTGGGGTCATGCCCCCTGGTGTGAAAAGCCAACGACTTACCTTGATCTGTATTGGGAAACTTCTGAGGGCACGGGGCACAGGTCCCGGGGATTAGTCAAGGTGCGCGTAAGCTGGCCCGGACACCCCGGTTATCCAAAAAAAAATGGATCCGCTAGATTTTCCTTTGGCTTATCATAATATCTTAAGATTATCTCATTTGAGAGTATTGTTTTCGATGTATTTATCGAGACATATCCTTGTAAATTACATTATACCCTTTCGATTTCTGATTGCCTAGTACAATGAAATTATATAATTGATACAATTTTAGTTATAATTTATCTCAGAGAGACAAACCCACATTTTCAAAAGATTATAGCAAAATAAATGACTTTTCTATTATTCTTATTATGCCTTCTTTAACTTCTTATTAATATTATGGATATGTGATATAGTTTGTCAAATGTCTTCTATCATTATCCTATAGTTAGCTTATCTTTCAAATACTTGTAATTCAAAAACTATACTAGATAGCCATGTGTACAAACATAAGTGTACATGTATTTATACACATGAGTAGTGAATAACAAGTAAGAAAACCAATTCTAATCAAAACCAATCTCTTGAACTATTCCCCATTTATTTCATACATGATAATAGACGAGAACGATCCACCTATGACCTCTGCCATGCCATCAACTACTTCTGCAACTTCTGCCTCTACCACTCCTCCTTCAATGCAGTATTCCCTTTTGAATTCTTTAGACACCACAAACTCCTTAATCATCATCAACGCCACTGCTCAATCTCTAATTAAGCTTAATCAAACATAAAAGGTTTGTTGAGAATATTCATTATAGAGAGCATAGTCTCCCCCATAATGGTTATTATAAGAACCTAAAAATAAGATAAATGGAGTCTTTTTATAGACTTACAATACCCTAATCATGTTCACACATTCTTATTTTAGGTATGGTAATACAAATTCCGTTTTGGACACACTAGCTCACTTTATGGGTATTTTTAACCTTATAAATGTCCAAATTTGATATTCATTAGAGATAAAATTATAGATCATCGAATTTTCTTTATGGAACACCTTCAATTGCCTAAATTGAACATCAAATGAGAAAATTATAGCTAAAATACAAAAACTGTTCAAATTTATAACTGCACAAACACAAGTGTGTTCGAACGGACTTCCACTCATTTTTGCACGCACACTTTATACTCAGCAACGGAAATATCATTCATTTTTTGGATAAAGTAAGTATATTAACCAAAAGAAAACTATACAAGAGCAAAGGGCATACCTCAGGCAACTAGAGAGGACAGACCCTCCTAGGAGAAAACCGAAAGGCTGCAAACAAAATAAGATCAAAAGAAGATGTCATCGGGCAGGTTCCAGGAGAGGTGAAGCCATTTATTATCATAAGATGGTTTCACCTTCCGTAATAAGCTAGCACGATTCTGAACATCAAAAGCAATATCACTAAGAAAAACAGAAACAGGGCGAAGAGGCCCATCATGAGTGCGGGCATTCCTCTCCCTCCAGATATGGTAAACTGACGCAGTAAACGACAGCCGAACAAGAAGATGATGCAAAGAGCCGTCAGTAAACTGATACATCCACTCAACAGTCTGTTACCAATCACAGTAACTCCAATCTAACCCACACATAGCCAGCACAGTCGACCAGACCCTCGAAGAGAAGTAGCACTGGAAGAAAAGATGATCAATATCCTCACCTGAAGAACCACAGAGAATAACACGCGAGCATGCAGAGATACCGAACCTCATCAAACTGTCCTGGGTACACAGGCCTCCCTGAATAGTCATCCAAAGCAAAAAGGAATGGTGGGGGATGGCCTTCCGAAACCAAACAACTCGAGACAAATGCATCAAGGGACCCCTTGTCCGCATAGCATTCCAGGAACTATCCACAGAAAATCTCCATCTACTATCATCCTCCCAAACCAGCTCATCCTCCCTCATACTAGAAGGATCCGGAAGAGGGGACCGAGCCAAATCAACAAGGGCAGCGGATCTAGATGGGGGCCAACGCCAAGAAGAATCAGAAACAATGGAAGCAACTGTAGCCATCCTATCCAAGCTAGAGTCATAAATCACTCTCTCACCCAACGTATCCACAATCAGTCCAAGAGGGTGCCAATAATCAAACCACAAAAAAGTCTCACCATTCCCAATCCTAACTCTCATCCTCCGACGTGACCAAGAAAGAATCTCCAAGATCTTACGCCAACTCCAAGAGCAATCTGTAGGACAAGGCACCTCCCAAAAACTTCTCCCCCTCAACAAGTAAGAATGGACCCATTTCGACCAAGAGGAAACCTGGCCAGAATAAATAAACCAAATGTGTTTAACTAGTGCCGCTCTATTCCAAGTATCCAATCTCTTAATCCCCAGCCCCTCCTTAAGAGGTAAACAAACTCTACTCCAAGCCACTCTAGCCCTTGAAGAGGTGAGCTCACTACCCTTCTAAAGGAAAGATTGGAGAGTCGTCTCCACTTTCCTAACAACAGACTTAGGAAGAATAAATAAAGAAGACCAATAAACTTGAATGGAGAACAAAACAGACTTAATGAGCTGAAGTCGCCCCGCATATAAGAGAAACTTACTACTCCAACTCTTAGCACGCATAATAATACGATCAACAAGAGAAGCACAATCTGAGGCCCGGAGTTTAGTAGAAATCAAAGGAACTCCCAGATACCGCACTGGAAGAATCCCCTCTTGAAAACCCAGAACATGAAGCAGCTGGCCCTGAAGGGTATGATAGATACCAAAGGAGAAGAAATGACTCTTAGTTGGATTCAGGACTAAACCAGATAAACCACTGAACTGCCAAAGACAATCCTTGGTCAAAGAGACCGAGGAGGCATCCGCATTACAAAAAATCATAAGGTCATCCGCGAAACAAAGATGTGTGAGACGGTCCTTAGAACAACGCCAATGGAACTTGAAACCCCGATCAAAAGCCATATTATGAAGTAAGCCCGATAGAACTTCCATAGCCAAAACAAAGAGATACGGAGACATAGGATCACCCTGTCGCAACCCGCGAACCCCAAAGAAAAAACCATGCAACTCCCCATTAATAGACACAGAGAATCTAGTAGAAGTCATACATTCCTGAATCCAACCTACCATCCTCTCTGGAAAACCAACAGTCCGCAAAACCTCAACCAAAAAGTCCCAACGAACAGTGTCATAAGCTTTCATCAGGTCAATCTTAAGAGCACATCTCGGGGAACCACCAGTCCGATGATAATTTCGAACCAACTCCTGGCACAGAAGAATGTTGTCGCTGATACGCCGACCCACAACAAAAGCAGATTGATTATGACTAATCACTGAGGGAAGGACAATCTTGATCCTATTCGCAATAAGCTTAGCAATACACTCGTAAATAGTGGAGCCCCTTGGCATATGGCTAATAGACCGTTGGTTCTCAAACTTTGGCAACCTGGCTTATCTTTGACCAAGGAGGACCTATTTAAGGTTCTGGTTTGGGTTAGACTCTTTCACCTGCCTTTTGACTTATGGACGGCTAAATGGATTAGTTGTGTGGCAAGTGCAGTTGGGAGACCTCTCAATGCTGACCATATTACCCTTTCTAGGAAACGGCTCAGTTTCGCTCGAGTTTGTGTTGAGATTGATGCTCGGAACCCCCTCGTCGATGAGATTGTTTTCCAGTATCCTGATGGTACTAGGGCACCTATTAGGGTTGAGTTTGAATGGGTTCCAGTGAAATGTTCTACTTGTGAATTTTTGGCCATTCGGTGAATTCTTGCCCTAAAAAGGCTCCTAGTAAGGAGGTTAGTAAACCCTCTCAGTCCTGGATTCCCAAGCCATTTATTCCTTCTACGGATAAACTTGTTACGACTGACAAGGTAAATGAGGGTGTCTGGATTTCGGTCTCTAAAAAGAAGAAAGGCAAGGGAGCGACTGTGACCACTCCTGTTAGCTTGAGCGGTGATGTGATTCAGGATGTTCCCACTGACAGGGTTCTTGTTTTGGGTGAGTGCTATTCCAATAGGTTGGAATCGGCTCTGGTAACTCCTCCTATGTCTGTAGTTTCGTCTGAGGCAGTTATTACGGAGGCAGAGGGTAAGGAGGAAGGTGAATGTTCCCTTGCTTCTTCACTTCTTTTGAGGATCTTCCCAAGTCTGTTTTAGCTGAGTCTCCGCCTTCTGGAACTTATGATTCGCTCACTCCCAATGACAACAGTTTGGCTAATAAGGTCATTGATTCTCAGGAGATCAGGAAATTGGTTTATGGTAACAAATCTAGAAAGGGTTCTGGTGGTAAAAGGAGTCAGAAATGGCAGTCCCCGAGAGGGGGTCGACGGCACTGATTTGTTTGGGTTTGGCTCCACTATTCTATGTTTTAATGATTTTTGGTTGTTGGAACATTCGGGGTCTCAATGACCCAATAAAACAAGCTGAAGTTATGAGGTTTCTTCGTGATGCGAAGCTTTCTTTGTGTGGTTTAGTTGAAACCAAGGTAAAAGAGGTTAATTTTGTGAATGTATCTCGTGCGATTAATCCTTCATGGAAGTTTTTTTGCCACTATGATATTCTTCCGTTTGGCCGTATTTGGGTGTGTTGGAACCCTAGTACATTGATGTTAGTATTATTCGCTCTTCATCTCAAGTTATTCATTGTAGTGTGTCTCATATTTATGTGTTGTGTACTTGTGTGGTTTCGGTGGTTTATGATGAGTGTGACTACGAGAAGCGTCGGGAGCTTTGGGCCGACTTGATTTCTAGTGGTAGTGCTTTTGATGATTCTCTGTGGCTTGTTTTGGGAGACTTCAATGCTATTCGCTCTCCGATTGAGCATTGTGGTGGATCTGTGGCATGGCCGGCGTGGAAAGATGATTTGGGCTGCTGTTTGGGTCAGGCTGGTTTGGATGATCTTCAGTTCTCTGGTTGTCAGTTTACTTAGTTTAATAAGCAGATTCAGTCTCCTATTTGGCGTAAGTTGGACCGTGTTCTCGCTAATTCATCTTGGGAGTGTCTCTTCCCGGGCTCTGCTGCCCGCTTTCTTCCCCTTCGGATTTCAGATCATTCTCCTATGGTGGTTAAACTTGCAGAGCTCCCAAAGAGGAAAATTCCCTTCAAATTCTTTGATTTTTGGGCTGATCATCCCGATTTTCTCTCAGTTGTGGCTAGGGCTTGGGATATTGATGTTCATGGCACTCCGATGTTCCGTTTATGTTGTAAGCTGAAGAGTGTTAAGGTGGCCTTGAAGAAGTTTAATGTTGAGCATTTCTCTAAGATTCCGAGTAAGGTTTTGGAGATTAGGAGGAAGTTGGATAGAGTGCATTGTGCTTTAGATGAGTGCCCCAGTGACTCTGCTCTGTTAGCTGAAGAAGCTAGTCTTTCGTTACGGTATGGTGACATGAGTCGGGCTGAGGAAGGCTTCAATAGACAGAAATCTCATGTTCAATGGCTAAACCTTGGGGATCAGAATACTAAATTCTTCTTTACCGCTATGAAGAGCCTTCACGGCCCTAGCAAGATTACTTCTATCACTAAGGAGGATGTTGTTTTGGTTAGAGATGAGATTGTTTATTTTTTTTTAGACCCTTTTAGGCCCCTATCATTGTCAGCAAGATATTGATAGGGTGGCCCTTAGATCTGCAATTACTAGGCATGTGACAACTGAGCAGAGTGAGTCTCTTACCCGGGAGGTTTCAGATGAGGAGATTAAGGTTGTCTTGTTCGCGCTGAAGGACAATAAAGCTCCAGGACCAGATGGATTTAATTTGGGTTTCTTTAAGAAGTCCTGGAATGTTGTGGGGGATGATGTCTTTTGTGCTATTCACTCTTTCTTTTCCTCTGGGCGTCTCTTGAGGCAGGTTAATGCTACTTCTATTATTCTGATTCCTAAGATTTCCAACCCTTCCCAAGTTAAGGATTATCGGCCTATTTCTTGTTGCAAAACTATTTACAAGTGTATTGCTAAGCTTATTGCGAATAGGATCAAGATTATCCTTCCTTCAGTGATAAGTCATAATCAATCTGCTTTTGTTGCGGGTAGGCGTATCAGCGACAACATTCTTTTGTGTCAGAAATTGGTTCGGAATTATCATCGGATTGGTGGTTCCCCGAGATGTGCTCTTAAGATTGACTTGATGAAAGCTTATGACACTGTTCGTTGGGACTTTTTGGTTGAGGTTTTGCGGACTGTTGGGTTTCCAGAGAGGATGGTGGGTTGGATTTAGGAGTGTATGACTTCTACTAGGTTTTCTGTGTCTATTAATGGGGAGTTGCATGGTTTTTTCTCTGGGGGTCGCGGGTTGCGACAAGGTGATCCTATGTCTCATTATCTCTTTGTTTTGGCTATGGAAGTTCTGTCAGGCTTACTTCATAAAATGGCTCTTAATCAGGGTTTCCAATTCCATGGGCTGTGTTCTAAGGACCGTCTCACTCATCTTTGCTTTGCGGATGACCTTATGATTTTTTGTAAAGCGGATGCATCCTCAGTTTCCTTGATCAAGGATTGTCTCGAGCAGTTCAGTAGTTTATCAGGTTTAATCCTGAATCCAGCTAAAAGTCATTTCTTCTCCTCTGGTATCTCTTCTACCCTTCAGGGCCAGCTGCGTCATGCTCTGGGCTTCCAAGAAGGGATTGGGAATGGTGAGAAGACTTTATTATGGTTTGATTTTTGGCATCCTATGGGTCCGATTGTGGATACGTTGGGTGAGAGAGTGATTTATGACTCTGGCTAGGATAGGATGGCTACAGTAGCTTCCATTATTTCTGATTCTTCTTGGTGGTGGCCCCCATCTAGGTCTGCTGCCCTTGTTGATTTGGCTCGGGCCCATCTTCCGAATCCTTCTAGTATGAGGGAGGATGAGCTGGTTTAGGAGGATGATAGTAGAGGGAGATTTTCAATGGATAGTGCCTGGAATGCCATGCGGATGAGGGGAGCCTTGGTGCATTGGTCTCAAGTTGTTTGGTTCCGGAAGGCCATTCCCCGCCATTCCTTTTTGCTTTGGATGTCTATTCAGGGAGGCCTTTGTACTCAGGATAGTTTGATGAGGTTCGGTATCTCTGCTTGCTCGTGATGTATTCTCTGTGGTTGTTCAAGTGAGGATATCGATCATCTTTTCTTCCAGTGCTTTTTCTCTTCGAGGATCTGGTCGACTATGCTGGCTTTATGTAGGTTAGATTAGTGTTGCCGAGATTGGCTTCAGACTGTTGAGTGGATGTGTTAGTTTTTTTATGGTTCTTTACGTCATCTTCTTGTTCGGCTGTCTTTTGCTGCGTCAGTTTACCATATTTGGAGGGAGAGGAATGCCCGCACTCATGATGCGCCTCTTCGGTCTGTTTCTGTTCTACTTTGTGATATTATTTTTGATGTTCGGAATCGTGTTAGCTTTTTACGGAAGGTGAATCCATCTTATGACAATAAATGGCTTCACCTATCCTGGCACTTGTCCGATGACATCTTCTGTTGATCTTATTTTGCTTGTAGCCTTTCGGATTTTGTTCTAGGAGGGCCTGTCCTCTCTAGTAGTCTGGGGTATGCCCCTTTGCTCTTGTATAGTTTTATTTTGGTTAATACACTTACTTTATCCAAAAAAAGTCCTTAACCTGGGAAGGGTTGGGGATTTTAGGGATCAGAGCAATAGAAGTAGCATTAACTTGCCTTAAGAGACGCCCAGAGGAAAAGAATGAGTGAATAGCACAAAGGACATCATCCCCCACAATACTCCAAGACTTCTTAAAGAATCCCGAATTAAACCCATCTGGGCCTAGAGCTTTATTATCCTTCTGAGAAAACAAGACAGACTTAATCTCCTCATCTGAAACCTCCCGGGCAAGAGATTCACGTTGTTCATTAGTCACATGCCTAGTAATGGCTGATGAGTGGTATTTATATCACTATTTCCCACTCATTTAATCTAATATTTTGAATAGTTTCTTGAGTTTTATGAACGTTTTGATGTGTTTTATTGTTATCTTGCAGATAAATAAAGTTTGGACAGCACTGGAGGCAATTTGGGGCAAAACCGGACAAAAATGCGTCAACAGGGATATTTTCATCTTCTGCGCGTCGCGACTCTGGATCACAGCGCGCCGCGACGCCCAACGTGAGCCGGATTTGCTAACATGCGCCTGGTCAACGGTCAACATTTGAAGAAGTTTTGACTTTGCTAAAATGCGCCGTGCCACGTGTCACCATCACAGCCGATCTGCTAACGTGCGCCGTGCCACGTGTCATCATCATATGCTGCCGACACTCAGACTTGACACGTGTCGCCTCGTCATCAGCCATGTCAGCGGTCAACAAGTCAACCTTGCCACGTGTTGTGCCACATCATCAGCCACGTCAGCAGGTCAACCGAGTCAACTTGCCACGTCAGCCTCAGCCAATCAGAGCATGACACGTGTCGCAATCCTATTGTGCCGACAAGTCAACAGTCAGCCGCCTCGCCACGTCAGCGCCACGTCATCGCCACGTCAGCATGACGTCATCAATGACGTCATCACAATAATTGAGAATTAGCCGCCTTGACACGTGTCGCATGTACAGTCAGCCGCCTTGCTACGTGTCGCCGTATCATTGTGCCACGTCGACAAATTGCGCGTCGCGACGCGCAGCTCCTTGGCGTCGCGACGCGCGAACAGTTCCTGAACAGTAAAATATTTTGCTATAAATAGAGCGCGAAATTTCAGAATTTTGTAGACCTCTCTCTCTCTTAATTTCTCTCTCTAGAGAGAGTTTCTCTCTCTAGAATTTTTATTTTTATTTTTTTAGTTTTTATTTTTATTTTTAGTTTTGTAAATAATTTAATTACTTTTTGTAATAATAGTAATTTAATTTTTACTTTTTACTTTTTACAGTTTTTACTATTCACCATGTTGAAATAATTTCCTCAACTAGGGTGAAAGGTAATTCTTCTACTATTACTATTTAGATTAATCTCCCTTAAAAATAATATATTAACTATTTAAAATATTGACTTAATAAGGGATACCGCTATATTGGTCGGTTGGTAATTTAATTTTAATCTGGTTTAAACCTGACTAATCACGGATACCGCCAGACTGGTCGGTTGGTAAATTTATTTTTGGTTCCGCCTTAATGGCTGGTTGGACTTAATTTGACTTAATCAGGATACCGCCAGACTGGTCGGTTGGTAAATTATCACAAGTTTATATATATTTTATGGGAGATATCTAAATTAGTAGTAGTAAAAGTAATTCCTTTTACCTTAGCATTTTATTTTATTGTAATTTACTTTTCAGCTTTTTACTTTATGTCTTTTACTTTTATGAATTTACTAGTCCTAATTATGTGTTAGTTAATTAGAGGTTGTGATGACTTTTAATATCACCGGTTTATAAGGGATTATTTTATAGTTGGGTAATTTAAAGGTTTATTTATTAAGTCTTAAGCTTAATGCTTCTTGTTGACTGATCACCAATAAGATTGATATGGTAAATATAAAATGAACTAGACATAGAGATTTTAGGTTTTAGCCTTAGACTTAATAGCCCACGATCTTCCTTGAGGATAGATAACCCTTTAATAGATTTCCTTACAGGATAGGAATTACCTGTCGGGCGGAGGTAGCCATAATTGGAATTTAGACTTAATGAATCCAGGTAATGTGGTTGACATAGGAATATGGTTCAATTGGGTTATACTGGGTATTTGTAATTGACTATCGGAAGAGGCTTTTACATAATTTAGTGTTCCAGGTTAGTAAACTGATTTATTACACAAACATAAAATAATCACTTCATCTTTTAAATGATATTAAAAGAATTCACAACCTTAATATCTTTTTATCTGTTATTTTCCTTAGTATTTTCTTTTATCTTTTTATTTATTTATTTTGTAAAATCTTCAATCAACCAAATCAATCAAGCAATCAATTCTATTCTCCCTTTAATTAGATATTTGTAAATAAATAGATTCAATAATTAATAACAACAGTAGGAATTAAGTCCTCGTGGGATCGATATTTTTTAACTACTTGAACGATACGTGCGCTTGCGTTATACGTGTGTGTTTACGCCGGTCAATGGCAGATCGAAGAGCATCCCTATAAATATCCTGCTGACAATGTTGGGGCCCCAAAAGGGTCTAAAAAAAGATAATATCTCCTCTCTAACCAAGACATCATCCTCCACACGGGACCCATCCTCCTTAGTAACAAATGTAATCTTGCTACGATAGTGAAAACTCTTCATAGCAGTAAAGAAGAATTTAGTGTTATGATCCCCAAGGTTGAGCCATTGAACACGAGATTTCTGTCTATTGAAGCCTTCTTCAGCCCGACTCAAATCACCATACCGTAACGATAGACTAGCTTCTTCAACTAACAGAGCAGAGTCATCGGGGCAATTCTGTAAAACACACTGCACTCTATCCAACTCCCTCCTGACCTCCAGAACCCTACTCGGAATATTAAAGAAATACTCAACGTTAAACTTCTTCAAGGCCAACATAACACTCTTCAGCTTACAACACAAACAGAACATCAGAGTACCAAGAACATCAATGTCCCAAGCCCTAGACATAACAAAGAGAAAATCATGATGATCAGCCCAAAAATCAAAGAATTTGAAGGGGATTTTCCTCTTAGGGAGCTCTGCCAGCTTAATCACCATAGGAGAATGATCTGAAATCCGAGGGGGAAGAAAGCGGGCAACAGAACCTGGGAAGAGACACTCCCAAGAAGAATTAGCGAGAACACGGTCCAACTTACGCCAAATAGGAGACTGAATCTGTTTATTAAACCAGGTAAACCGATAGCTAGAAAACTGAAGATCATCCAAACCAACCTGACCTAAACAGCAGCCCAAATCATCTTTCCAAGACTGCCACGCCACAGATCCACCACTACGCTCAACCGGAGTGCGAATAGCATTGAAGTCTCCCAAAACTAACCACGAAGAATCATCAAAATCACTACCAATAGAAATCAGGTCGGCCCAAAGCTCCCGACGCTTCTCGTAGTCACACTCACCATAAACCACCGAAACTACACAACTCCACAACCCATAAATATGAGACACACTACAATGGATAGCTTGAGATGAAGAGCGGATAATGCTAACATCAATGTCACTAGGGTTCCAACACACCCAAATACGGCCAAACGGAAGAATGTCAGGGTGGCAAAAAAACTTCCATGAAGGATTAATCGCACGGGAAACACTCACCAGGTTAAACCTCTTTTACCTTGGTTTCAACTAAACCACACAAAGAAGATAGAACATAAGGTTCAGATCCACAGATCCACCACTACGCTCAACCGGAGTGTGAATAGCATTGAAGTCTCCCTAAACTAACCACGTAGAATCATCAAAATCACTACCACTAGAAATCAGGTCGGCCCAAAGCTCCCGACGCTTCTCGTAGTCACACTCACCATAAACCACCGAAACTACACAACTCCACAACCCATAAATATGAGACACACTACAATGGATAGCTTGAGATGAAGAGCGGATAATGCTAACATCAATGTCACTAGGGTTCCAACACACCCAAATACGGCCAAACGGAAGAATGTCAGGGTGGCAAAAAAACTTCCATGAAGGATTAATCGCACGGGAAACACTCACCAGGTTAACCTCTTTTACCTTGGTTTCAACTAAACCACACAAAGAAAGATAGAACATAAGGTTCAGATCCACAGATCCACCACTACGCTCAACCGGAGTGCGAATAGCATTGAAGTCTCCCTAAACTAATCACGTAGAATCATCAAAATCACTACCACTAGAAATCAGGTCGGCCCAAAGCTCCCGACGCTTCTCGTAGTCACACTCACCATAAACCACCGAAACTACACAACTCCACAACCCATAAATATGAGACACACTACAATGGATAGCTTGAGATGAAGAGCGGATAATGCTAACATCAATGTCACTAGGGTTCCAACACACCCAATACGCCCAACGGAAGAATGTCAGGGTGCAAAAAAACTTCCATGAAGGATTAATCGCACGGGAAACACTCACCAGGTAACCTCTTTTACCTTGGTTTCAACTAAACCACACAAAGAAAGATAGAACATAAGGTTCAGATCCACAGATCCACCACTACGCTCAACCGGAGTGCGAATAGCATTGAAGTCTCCCTAAACTAACCACGTAGAATCATCAAAATCACTACCACTAGAAATCAGGTCGGCCCAAAGCTCCTGACGCTTCTCGTAGTCACACTCACCATAAACCACCGAAACTACACAACTCCACACCCATAAATATGAGACACACTACAATGGATAGCTTGAGATGAAGAGGGGATAATGCTAACATCAATGTCACTAGGGTTCCAACACACCCAAATACGGCCAAACGGAAGAATGTCAGGGTGGCAAAAAAACTTCCATGAAGGATTAATCGCACGGGAAACACTCACCAGGTTAACCTCTTTTACCTTGGTTTCAACTAAACCACAAAGAAAGATAGAACATAAGGTTATTAAATCAAATTTAATCAACATATTTTATACCTACAAAATGTATTCAAACATGATTAGTTGACATTAAAGTACAACTTTGTATTTTCAATATAATTCAAGAAATTTAACACTTATATGATGTTAAAATGGATCTAAACATATCCTAATTATATCAATTTATAAGCATCAAGAACATTTGAACTAGCTTTTTGCTAGTAGAGCAAACTAAAGCGACAAAAATTCAAAAATTTCTAAGTTTTAATGATCGTTAAGGTAACAAATGAACACCACTTGTAAGATGCAAATGCACAAGTCAATGATGATGTACATAGGAATATGGTAAGCCTAAGAGATAAATGATCTACTTGTATTTTTTATGTATATGGAATATGGTAAGCCTAAAAGATAAATGATCTATTTGCATTTCATCCATATGAAAAATCAACTAAGGAAATAAGAAAAGAAGTTAAACTCCAATTAGTAGAAAAAAAATATATTTCCATTATTTGGTTCAAAAACTTCTTTGGGGCATCATGAAAACACTTTCAAGGAGAGCAATGGTCTAAAAGACTCAAAACTTTAATTCAAAACCATTGTGAGAAGCGCTTTCACACATAACGCTTCAAAAGATTTATACACACTTTTTGAGCTTTCAACCCAACTGTAGGTAGTCTTTTTTCTCACACTAAACTTGAATGGGCCATAATTCCACTCAAGTGTAACATCCATTGATTTCGACCACTGTTACATTATGAGATGCATGATACATAATATAAATTATTTTCGAACACATATACACTCGTGAAATTACTTTGGGGACAATTGGCAAATTCTTCGAAATTATACGATGTTTTACACCGGACAACCCATGGTATTTGGGCCATAACTTTTTCATACAGTCTCCAATTTTTATGAACTTTATATCTTCGGACAGCTAAGATCGAGACTTACAACTTCTATATTGAGTATCTTTCTAAATTTGAATAAGAAACAGGTCAAAAATACAACTCAAAAATTTGGATGAATAGTACCCGAGGACCACTCTAGAAAATTCTCAAAGTTTCTAAATTTTTCTCCAATTATATCAATTACAAATAGCCCCTATTATAAAATGGGATACTATTCAAACATCCCCAAGATTGGGAGAAAGAGGAAAACATGAAATGAGGAAGAAGAAGAAGAAAAAGATGGAGATTTGTAAGGTTACAAGAAATTGGAAAGAGAATGGAGAGAATCCAACTCAAATCAAGCTTAGAAAGAAGAAAATGGAGCTTGGAGGCTCTAGTTATGAAGGAAGAATTTAATTCAAGGTAAGGAAAAACTTGACCTAAATTTTGATACATTGAGTTTTGATGATTTGATAATTGTAGTATGTTGTTGGCTTGAGTTTGATGATGATTGAATGATTATTGTATTAAGAGAATGGTGATTGTGAGAAACCCCAATTTGTTAAATCTTTGGGTATGAAACTAAGTGGGGTCTATAGAATGGATATGAGATGATGTTAGATGGTGATTTTGAGGATATTTTGGATACTTATTATTGTTATTGTTTGAGTAATGTTGTAGAAATTGAGATTGAAGATGAAGATTGAAGTTGGGTTCTTAATTCAGACCAGCGTCGAGACGTATGAACATGACATCATGACGGGTACTAGGAAAATTACCCTGGATTCAGTTCTAGCATGTGAACATCGCGACGCCCAAGGACAAGCATCTCGACGGAAAAAGTAGAGGAAGCTCAATATCTCGTCTCTATTTGGTGGACGTCATGACGCTCAGTATTTAGCATCACGACGCGTGTGGGAGTCGCGACGCCCAACCCTTGCGTCGCGACGCAGAGGCAGAGGATGTTCACTCATTCATTTGCATATGTGAGTCGCGACGTCCAAGGAGCACCATCAGATACAGATTTTTTAGAAACAGATTTTCAAAGACAAAATTATAGAAAAGATGGGTTTAAGAAAGAGTTTTTATAAGAAACTGTTTTATGAGAATTTCATAGATCAAAAGCAGTTTTCAGAAAAGTTTTCCAGAAAGAAAAGTAATTTCAGATAATAAAAGAGATTTCTAAATAGATGATTTGAAATGAATTTGGTTTTAGAACCATGGATTCCAAAAAGTATTTTAGTTCCTATTTTAAACTGTCACTCACTAGATCGTTCAAACGATCTAACCCTCCCCCAACTCCCAGTTTTCTTATTTTACAGGTATACCCAGAGGACGAGCTCGAGAGGACGGATACTGATGCAGTCATTAGAGGGTTTGAGTCCACCAGGTTGAGTCGGAGCTACATTACAGTTAGAGTCTAAGTAAAGTCATGTATCACACTTGTTGTATAGTTGAGATTGTGTATGTTATTGTGTTAGATGTGTTCATTATCAGAATTGTAATATGAAGTACTGTTGACTACATAGTATGAGTATTTGAGATGTATTCTATGTTATCAAGTTGGACAATGGTCTCTGTGCATGAGTTTATGTATGAGATACGATTAGTAGTGTTGAGAAGAGTCAAATGGTCAGAGGCTTAGGGGAATAGTGCGGCCTATTCCCTTCCGGTAGCATCTCCGAGTGGGGGATGTTACAAAGATGGTATCAGAGCATGGTCTAGGGAGTCAGTGACGGCAGTGGGTAGAGTGTTGGGGTCTTATATACGTAGTATGCCCGGGATACTAGTATGCGAGGCACTACCTCTCCAATATTCTATCCTCGAGTACGTCCTCAAGCCTTATTGACAGGTTGGTAAGAATTCCCAATTTATCTGAATTCTTTTCCTAGTAAAAGTAACCAAAATCCTTGTTCTTGTTAAGGATTCTTCTGTAGTTATCTTGGCCTATGAGTAGAAGTTCAAGACAGGTTATGAGGACAAATAGTAAGGTTTTGAAAATATTCAGTTAAGAGAGTAAAAGAGAAAGAGAAAGAGAAAGCTAGAAGAAAAGTACCATGTACAGATGCTCAGAGTAACCAGAAGCAACTAGAATTAGAGATACATAAACAGATAGATAACGAAGTACCAGATGCTGCAGTAGTAAATGGAATAGAAAAGCCTGAGCAAGAGAAAAATATCAAGTAGGCCTAAGTAGAGTTCTTTCCCTTCTCGTAAGACTCATTCTTTCATAATAAGACTCATTCCCTCACCAAAAAATTCCTTCTAGTAGACCCAATAGCCTTGAGTACCTCATATAAATAGCAAGTTCCCGGAGTAACAAAGAATAGTCAGGAAGATAAAAGAAGCAAGAAAGCAAGATTAGATTTGGGAGTTTCAATATACGAGAGATGCCAAAAAGGATGAAGAGATTTTAGATCCCCAAACCTAGGTCCGTAAGCAAGTAAATGAAGGTCGTAAGTTGAGATGATTAGTTATCTTACCCCAAGAAACCCGACATAAATACGACCTTAAACTATCCAGATTCTCACCCCTCAGTAATATCAGTTGAAGAAGCTGTCTTGAAGAAGTCTATATCATACCTATCTTATATGAGTAATATACTCTAACATGACATAGAATACCACGTAGAGACGTAAAATGCTCATCTCAACCTGTGCCAGCATATAAGAAATAATCGTACGGAAGCCCAGTTCGCATAACATAATATTCTAAGATAGATGTAGTGAATTTGGAAGAATAGGTTACCCAGAAAAAGACCAAGGAAACTTCTAAGGTCAGACAAATAAGAACCCGACCCAAGCCAGATATGCAAGTTCACAGTACAAGTAAGAATCCATAGATCCGACCAATATCAGTAGGAACCCATGTAAGTTTAAAAAGAGCAGACCTATGAGAATTGAATACACTAAGAAGTTAGCAAATACCAGTATGAACAGTAGGACAGAGTACCATAGTTGTGATCTAGAAAGAGTAGAGATCCAGAAGGAAACTCATAAGACGAACGACCACTAGCATCGGAAACACAACCTAAGCCAAGAGATAGAATATGAAAACAATTCAAAAGGATACGGTTAATGACAAGAAGTTTAGTGCATATAGTAAATAGAGATAACGTAGCTTAAGGATGGTAATAGAATGGAGATCTCAGAATGGATGAAGTTGTGAAACTTTAAGACCTGAAGTAACCATTGTGATCCCAACTGAACGGATGAAATTTTCCTCCTAGTAACTATACTCTAAGGAGAATGGAGACACCTAACCACTAAGCCTAGATCATCAGCAATGATGTAGATTTCCATATCTCTATAGAAAACATGTATCCACCCCTCAGCCTAGGACCCAATAAGGTTTTGGATAAATAAAGAAGAGCGTCAGATAGGATAGACAGATCATGAGACAGTAGAATGGCCAAACCAAGAAGCTCAACAGGACCTAGACAATGATCAGAAGATAGTAACATTATGTATGAGAATGAGTAGTTTGAATTCAAAATAAGTCTAACCGAATCCAGAAGTTATAACCTACCCAAAATTATCAAGAAGTAAAGGCTCAAAAGAGTAAGGAACTAGAGTACGCAACACAGATAGCGCCCCCAGGTGTAAGCATACGACTTATGAAGAGCTTCCCACAGGAATAGAGAGGAAGACTTAGAAGAGAGAAACACTTATACAAAAGGCTCAATAGTGATATCATGACTTGTCGTCAAATATGAAGTTCCCAGAGAAGTAAAAGACTAAGGAGGTTAAGAAACTGAGGTTAATAGGAAGAATAACAGAGGTAGTATGGCAGGAATTTGAAAGAGCATGAACCTTGAGGAGATTCTCAGTGAGAGGTAGTATGATCGATAATCGGAAAACGGATCAAGAGTGAAGTTGAAGCATGAGATAATTCATATAGTACCTAGCAGAGGTACCTTAGTGTGGGAACCAACACTAGTAAACACGAGAGTACTAGGCTTATAGTATAGCAGCACATGCAAATACAGCACAGGGAACTAGTGAGATTAGCACATTTGGAAAGGTCTCAGGACTAATCCCCACCCTCCCAACCCTTGTTATACGACAACAGCAATTATGGACCTTCATGATTGCCTCAAACTACTCCTAGAAATAAGTGAATGCGTTGTGGATGAAGATCGAAATATAAAACCTTCGGACTTAGTATAAAAGAAGAACAAAAGAGGAAGATAGCTCTAAGTAAAAGATTCAGGAAAGAAGTTGTTTAGATGGAGCGATGAAGAGATAGATCAAGCAACGACGGGAATACAAAAGAACCAGCGTTAGACATAACTAGGATATATAAAAGAAGATATCATTTGGATAAGGAGATAGAGACAGATCATAGAAGTTCTAGGCATAAATTTGAGCAGAAAATAAGACAAAGCACAACAACTAAATGTTTGGAGATGGAATAGTCGAGGGTTAAGTAACAAAATAAAATTTTGGTGGTTAAGTTCAGTAGTACTACAGAACATCAAACTTTCTAAGCGACGAAATAAGACAGATTCTACCACAAAATGAAGGTAGCGAGTTTAACCCATAAGTTCTGATGCAATGTACTTAGCTAAGAAAAAAAGGGCAAAGTACGATTTGGAATGGATTTATTAAAGTATAACATAGAGATGGCCAAATAAACTAGGTATACAGATATTGTTGAGACGAGGGAAACACCTGACATAGTAAGACTATAGTAATAACGGAAGTAAGATATTTTTAAGTACATTCAGGCTAAGAGAATAAGTCGATGCAAATGATGGATAATCTGATTTATATTAACACTGAATATATAAAGGTAAAGATAGAATAACTTAGAGGTCGGAGCTGGTTAGTAGTTGAAAGTTAACGAAAATAAAATAGATTGTTAAGCAGATATATTAAGAGAATAAATGCCAAGGTCATGTTGAGTAGGTGGAACTAAAAATGTATTAAGTATGATCATTTTTACTAGTGACAAAGATTATCCTTGTACATATTTGTTCCAGAGTTTGGTAAAACGTGAAGAAACCTAACGATAGGGAACATAATCACCTCTAAAAATGTGAAGGCGTTAGATAAGAAGGAATTGAAGATACACTCAGTAAGGTCATTAAAAGAAGTTATATTATAATAAGGAAATGAAGAATTTGGGTATACTTAAAGTCAAAGGAAGCGAAGGTTATCGGCAATAGTACAAAGTACAATAATGATACATTAAGTGTGAGGAGTAGCAGAAGTCCCAAATGATATTCAAGAATTATTATGATCATGGCAGAGATATAAGAAGTGAGGATAAATGATTCAATTGGAACAGTAATGGATATGACTATATTAACACGAATGCATCAAATTCGTTTAGGACCTTACAAGTTAAGTATGCAATAATAAGATAAGTGATATTTTAGGAAATCGAAAGAGGTATTAAACCCTTAAAGAATTGGAGGAGATTTAGTAAAATACAGTCATAAAGTATTAGACAGGAATGAGTAATTCATATAGGCACTAATTCGAATGGAACCTAAGTTCAGATCATGAGGAATTGAGTATTTCTAGTACACATTTCATGACATTATATATAGTATGAAACAAGAGATAGATATAAGTTTATGAAGGATAACTTTCATTAAGAGTGACACCTCTACGAGAAAAAATATACTCGGCTTGAATCGGCTTTATCCGTTAAAAATATACTCGGCTTCAAGATTGCTGGTGCGTTACTCTGGTATGACTTGGGTCAAGTGAAATAGCTTTGGACCCACTCCATTGAAGCCCTCATGTGATGCCAATATGCCCCGGAGTTGTCTGTCACACTCGACCATGGCATTCTGCGCTAGCCCCGCCATTGCGTCTCTGATCTTCTTAGCTCTTTGGCGTGTGATTGGACCTGTTGGCAATTGCAAAGGATCTAATGTTCCTTGAGTTGTTGGATTTATGTCATTTGTTCCTTGAGTTGCTGGATTCATGTCATTCCCTCCCTCTTGAAAAGGATTCGACCTCGAATCTGTACCTGCATCAAAAAGAGTTAAGTCAGAAACATTAAATGTCACAGACACATTATGGTCACCTTGTAAATCCAGCTTGTATGCATTGTCATTAATCCGTTCCAAGACTTGAAATGGACCATCCAATCTCGGTTGTAGCTTGGATTTACGCTGTTCAGGAAATCTTTCCTTTCGTATGTGTACCCAAACCCAATCTCCAGGTTGAAATACCACACATTTTCTTCCCTTATTGGCATGAGAAACATATTGTTCATTCTTTCGTTGTATGTGCTCTCTTGCTTTCTCATGTATGTGTTCACCAAATCAGCTTTCTTTTTTTCCATCTACTAACCTGCATGCTCATCAACAGGCAATGGTAACAAATCTAATGGAGTTAGTGGTTGAAAACCATAAAAAATTTCAAATGGTGAATAAGATGTGGAAGAATGAATGCTACGATTATATGAAAATTCAACAAAAGGCAAACAATCCTCCCAAGTTTTCAAGTTCTCAGAGACATAGTACGCAATAACCGAGTCAAAGTCCTATTAACCACTTCAGTCTGTCCATCAGTTTGGGGATGACAAGTAGTAGAATACAAAAGTTTTATTCTTAACTTACCCCATAAAAATTTCCAAAAGTGACTAAGGAATTTAACATCACGATCTAAAATTACTCCGTGGAATTCCATGGAGTCGTACCACTTCTCTAAAGAATAAGTCAACAATGTTAGTGACATCATCAATTTTATGACATGCTATAAAGTGTGCCATCTTACTGAACCTATCAACCACTACAAAGATGGAATCTCTACCATGCCTAGCCCTAGGTAAACCCAATATAAAGTCCATTGATATATCTACCCACGACTCTCTAGGTACAGGCAACGGTGTATACAACCAATGAGGCATAACCTTAGATTTATCCTTTTTACAAATCAAGCATTTATCACACAAACACTCAATATCTCTCCGCATTTTAGGCCAATAAAAATGTTCACTCAATACCCCTAAGGTCTTAGAAATGCCAAAGTGCCCCATTAAACCTCCCTCATGCGCTTCTAACTAATAACAACTCACGCATACTACAAACAGGAATGCATATTCTATTCTCCCTAAACAGAAACCGTCATGTTGATAGAATTTATTAAAGGTAGACTTTTCACATGTAGCATAGATGGTACTAAAGTCAGTATCATTTGCATAAAGTTCTTTAATAAATTCAAACCAAGCATTCTTGCACTCAATGAAGTAAGTAAAGCATACCTTCGCGATAGTGCATCAGCGATAATGTTTTCCTTACCTTGTTTGTAGCGAATTATGTATGGAAATGTCTCAATGAACTCCAACCACTTTGCGTGTCGTTTGTTCAACTTACCTTGGCCCTTCAAGTGCTTCAATGATTCATGATCAGTATGGATCACAAATTCTCGAGGCCACAGATAATGCTGCCAAGTCTCAAGGGCTCTCACTAGCGCATACAACTCCTTGTCATATGTGGGGACCTCAAAACTGCTCCATTCAACTTCTCACTAAAGTAAGCTATTGGTCGCTTTTCTTACATCAGAACAGCTCCAATGCCTATTCCGGATGCATCACACCCAATCTCAAATGTCTTTTCAAAATTGGGTAGCGCCAAAATTGGTGCACTACATAACTTCATTTTAAGATCCTGGAATGCACGTTCATGCTCTTCTCCCAATTTGAAGTGCATTTACCAAAGTTAGCATACATTTTTTCCTGTCTCAACACTTCAAGAACATGTTTCAAATGTGTAACATGCTAATCTAATGTTTTACTATAAACTAAGATGTCATCAAAATAAACTACAACAAACTTACCTATAAAAGCACGCATAACATGATTCATCAATCTCAAATGTGCTAGGTGCGTTTGTAAGACCAAATGGCATAAACACCATTCATACAAGCCATACTTGGTCTTAAATGCAGTTTTCCACTCATATCCCTCTCTCATGCGAATTTGATGGTATCAACTCTTTAAATCAATCTTACTAAAAACTTTGGAACCAGGCAATTCATCCAACATGTCATCTAGTCTAGGAATAGGGTGACAATACTTTACCGTTATATTGTTGATCGCTCGACAATCAACGCACATACGCCAGGACCCATCTTTCTTAGGAACTAGAAGAACTGGTACCGCACAGGGACTCATACTTTCTCTAACATACCCTTTCTCCATCAACTCCCTCACTTGCTTATGAAGTTCCTTCGTCTCCTCCGGATTGCTTCGGTAGGCTGGTCTGTTAGGAATGACTGCGCCAGGTAAGAAATCTATATGGTGCTCAATACCTCTAATGGGTGGAAGCCCACTAGGAATTTCCTCTGTCAGCACATCACTGAATTCCTGCAAAAGAGATGAAATGGACACAGGAAGCAAAGGGTCAGTGTTAGCAATACAAATACGGTGTTCCTTGTAGACCACAAAAGCATAAGCTTGCTAGCCTTAAAAGTTTTCCTTGCTTCACCTTCACCCATGTAAAAGCTCTTTTTCACTCGCCCTTTTGTTTCCCCCTTAAGTTCACTCACACTCCCCTTGGAAACACTCACGGCCTTTGCCTTATTTTCCTTACTAGGTTCGGTCACACTCCCCTCACGTGTTTTCCCCAAGGCTGTGTTTGCACTCTCAATCTCTCTCAAGTTGCAACTTGACTTGATCCTCGTGGACTTGCTTTGGTGTGAGTGGGTACAAGGTAATGGGTTTTCCCTTATGTTGAAAGGAATACTTATTCTTGAACCCATCGTGAATAACTTTCCTATCAAACTGCCACGGCCTGCCCAAAAGAATATGTCCTGCATGCATCAGTATCACATCACATAGGACATCATCCGTGTATGGCCTAATGGTAAAGCTCAATAACACCTGCTTTGTCACCTTTATCTCACCACAATCATTTAACCACTGCAACTTATAAGGCTTGGGATGCTTCAAGCAATCTAATCCCAACCTCTCAACTAAAGCCGTACTTGCGACATTAGCACAAATGCCCCCGTCAATGATCATACTACACCCTTTTACCATTCACACGGCATCTGGTATGAAATATATTCTCCTCTGTTGATCACTCTCATCCTCAATAATTTTTGCACTCAAACACGCTTGACAACTAAGGACAAGTTATCCAGCGGGTATGCAGCTCCTCTTTGTCACTAGTATCCTCAATCTCAGGCTCATCATCATCAACCTCAACTTCACTGTCAGTAGAATGTACTTCACCACTCTTCTTATCAATCACTAAGGTGCGCTGTGTTGGGGCACTGTGAAGAATAGTGTCCCATGCCCAAACACTTGAAAACTTGATGTCCTTTGTCTTTGGTGTTGTACCTTCAGGTTTCGTTCTAGCCTTGCTTGGTTCTGCAACTTCTTTACCCTTGGCACCAGGTTCAACCCTTGGCTTATTAAAGCCTCCATCTCGTCGATCATTAGGAACCGATTTCCCCTTCCATGTAGAAGTAGTCTGAGTACCAAATCTGGATGTAGACTTCTTCTTGAGTTGCCTTTCTACCTTGACAGCCATGTGAAGCATATCCTCCAAATAAACATAATGATGCAACTCCACCATGTTGGCAATCTCTCTGTTCAAGCCCCCTAAAAACCGTGCCATAGTAGCCTCTGCATCCTCCACTATATTCGCCCTGATCATGGCAACCTCCATCTCTGTGTAATAATCCTCTACACTCTTGGTCCCCTGATACAAATGTTGTAGTTTCTGATACAACTCTCGGTAGTAATGGCTGGGTATAAATCGTTTCCTCATGAGACCTCGAAGTTCTTCCCATGTCTGAATTGGCCTCTCATAATTCCTCATTCGGTTGGTGACAATCTGATCCCACCAAATCATAGCATAATCTGTGAATTCCATGACTGCTAGATTGATCTTCTTCTCATCTGAGTAATGATGACAATTGAAAATCAATTCTATTTTCTTCTCCCACTCTAAATATGCTTCTGGATCATTCTTGCCTCGGAAGTTTGGTATTTTGATCTTGATGCTGCTCAAATAACCATCAACATCACCATGTCTACCGTAACCCCTCCTGTCATAATCCTCACGCCTGTCATCAAATGCACCTCTACCATCAAACCGCATATCCCTCCTATCATTCCTCCTATCAAAACTCCTATTAGGCCTCTTATCAGGCCCTGGCTGAAATCTCTCCTCCACATCATTAAGATCATCAGAATCATCAAACTCATTTTCAGCTTCTTCTTCATCTAGTGGTACCCGCCGTGGTGCCACATTCTGAGGCGATGGTTTATGTCGATGTAGTGGTCTGGGAACACTGCCTATTCGATTACTCTATACTTCCCTGGATAACTTATCAAAAGCAGCATTCATGTTTTCCATCATATCCATGAATTTCCTTTCTAAAGCCTCAAGTTTCTCATCCACTGTCAAATAGTACCTGCCATCTCAAAGCTTCAACAAACAGATTAGAAGCAATAATATGTGAAAATAATTAGATATCCTCACAACCTCACAATCTCACAAGCTCATGTGTTTACACTCAATATGTATCACTCCACTCGTGTTTACACTCAATATGTATCACTCCACTTGTGTTTACACTCAATATGATGTGAATATGACTTACCCAAAGTTCACAACAATGTGTAATCTTCAAGCTAACATAAACAACAAGAACCAATAATGTATATAGGGTAGGTGGAATAATGCGAATAAGAATAGTAATCATGAAGACTCAATCAAAGAAACTTAAGCTAAAGAGCACGGAATAAAGAAAAAAAATGAGTTAGCGAAATACGTAAACAAACAAGCAAGCACTCAATGTGACACTTAGCCAATCTTGTAATCACTATCTACTGTTTTGTCTCACTTACTATTTTTTTTTCTTTTTTTTTTTACTCTTTTCTCTTTTCACTCATTTCTTTTGCCTCTCACACTCACAAGTGTATACAAAGTAAATGAAATATAATGCAAATATCAATATTTCAGAGGTAGCAAGTAAAACTTGCTTGGATATACACGAAATTAGTGCAAATTTGGTGCACTCAACCTCACTTCACTTGATTCTTCAACATTAACAACACAAATCAGCAAAGGTACACTATGTATAACTCACGACAATTATCAACTTCATGCATTTCAATTTTTTTCATCATTCATTCACTCACTTTCATCACCAATGCACTCAAACACTCTTTCTTTTCACTCAAACTCACAAGATTGCACTAAGATCACATGAATGTAAATAAGCAAGTTCACGCAAATGCCAAGATGAATGATGTCAATTCTGATTTTTTTTTGCATAGTTGATAGGAATAATACCTATGAAAACAACACTAATTGCACGTATTCAACAATAGAAAGACAAGATATGTCAATAAATCTCACATAGTCAAATCTGACCTGATTCTTTTTTTTTTTTTTTCAAATCTGACCTAATTCTTTTTTTTTTTAACACAAATAACTTAATAACAATGTTGAACACGTCCTAGAAACATACAATTAACAAATAAACACTTGATTTAAGTAAAGAAAATAAAGCTCTAATTTTGACTCAAATACCAAAACTAGAACATGAAGAAATACTCATGATCAATCAAAAACACTCAAAGGCAGAATGTTATTCATGCTATTTTGATCACAAATAAACAAGAAACAGCAAGAAACACAAGATCCAACAAAAACTAAGAATCAAGATGAACAAGTATCTTGATGACCAACAAACACAATAAAGACTAAATAAAAAAAAAAACACAAAGTAAAGATAGAAAAATCAGACCTTGGAACCCTAAGCTCTGATACCAAATGACGCGGAACTAACTTGGAGGATTAGGCCAAACAAAACCCTCGCAACAGACGGAACCCCAAGAACCGCGAATTTGATTTTGTAGGAACAAAACCCTTCCAAG